>VZRZ01005700.1:292861-401312 GCA_013398175.1 Climacteris rufus
GGGTGAGCACGGGCGGGCCCGGCCCTGCCAGCCCCGCGGGGGACGCGGAGCCGCTGCCGCCCCCCGCGCCGGGCTGTGACCCGCGGGGCTGCAGCTCCCGCCCTGGAGGCGCTGCCTGCGCTGTTCCCGCAGCGGCGTTACCGCGGGAGCCCGTGGGTTAAACCCCGGCTCTCCCGGTTGAACCGGCCTTGGGGGAGTGCAGTAGAACCGGGCTGCACCCCACGGAGGCTGCTGATCGCCCACCTACCTGCGAGGGTCTGCTCGTGTAAGGTGCCGGGCGGACATTTGAAGGTGTCACGTTGGGCAAGCTCTGTGTTTGGGAGCAAAGCGCCCAGCAGCAGCTCTGAGAGCACTTGCCGGAGGCTCTGCTGCCGTGGGAGGTGTCGTGGAAAGCTGGGAACTCGGAGCTGCGGAGCGCCAGGGCTCGGTGTGTGTTTCAGGTGAATACCCTTTGTGCAGGTGTTATCACGAAGAAGCTAAATCGAAATTCTGCTTCTTTATGGTAGCAAACCCACACTGTCCTTACCTACCAATCCCTCTCTTTCGCTGCTGGGCTCCTCTCTGTCCCAGGGTGTGCTGTGTGTCACATCTGTAGTTTGTGTTTACAATTTGTTGAAAATGAGATACGAAGGGGTTAATGCTCTTTAATTACAGTTGTGTGAGTAATGGTTTATTTTAGCTTTGGAGAGTTCATTGAAGGGTTTTAGCCATACCTGGGTACAGGCTTTTGCAGATGCTTTTGCCTGCTGGAGTTTCAAGAGCCATAAAAAAAGGTGAAAAACTTGTGGGTCCCACAGGCTGGTGTTGTCACTTGGCTGCTTGAAGGTGCGTGGTGTTTGATACTGAGAGTTGCTGGGCTCCTCCTGAGAGGAGTTTTCCTGGGGAGGGCATTGGTGTTTGCAGCTGGTGTCGTACAGTGGCACTGGGGTACATCACAGGCAGGGAATGACTCTGGAGTTACAATATTCGGCTTGAGAAGGACATGGAGTGAGCCAGAGGAGGCCGTGAGGTTGATAAGGGGACTGGGGCACCTCCCCTATGGGGACAGGCTGATAGAGCTGGGGTTGTTCATCTGAAGAAGGTTGCATGGAGGCCTTACAGCAGTTTTCTGGTATCTGAAGGGACTGCAGGGAAGCTGGAGAGCAACTCTTCATCAGGAACTGTAGAGACAGGACTGGGGGGAATGGCTTCAAATTGAACCCAGGGAAAATTTGGTTAGATGTGTTGAATAAATTTTTTTTGTGACAGTGGTGAGGCCCTGGCACAGGCTGCCCAGAGAAGCTGTGGCTGCCCCATCCCTGGAAGTGTCCATGGCCAAGTTGGATGGGGCTCTGAGCAACCTGGGATAGTGGGAGGTGTTCCTGTCCATGGCAGGGGGTGGGACAAGATGATCTTTAAGGTCCCTTCCAACCCATTCTGTGATTCCATTCCTGAACTGTGGGTGGGTCTGAACCCAGCTTTGTCCACGTGTGTTTGGAGGAACTGAGGCACCAGGTCAGCCCAAATACATTCAGGTGTCCTTTGTGAAATCTGAGTGAGAAATAATTGAGGCAAACAAGCAGATGAGGCACAGGTGGGAAGAGCAGAATGCAGAGAATTGCACTGGCTGTGCTCAGGAGCAGCAGCTGCTGCCTTGCACACAGGTGAGAAGGGTTAACCTGGGGAGCCAGGGCAGAGCTCCCAGCTTCTGCTGGAGAGGAAACTGTTCTCTCTGGGGGCAGCACAAATGCTTTTGTTCACAAAAAAGTCCTGTTTAGAAATGTGTGCTACTGCTGCCTTGTTTCCTTACCTGTCAGCCCTTGTAGTAGTGTAGTGCTGGGAAGCTGCAGATTAGACTTCCATAACTTTCCCTTTATTTCTTAAAGGTCCCATTAAGGGAATTGGTTCTGAAAAGGTGCAGGTCCATCCCTGACACCAGAGGGGAGAGAAAGAAGAAGCTGCAAGTTCTGTAGTTAATTCAGAGTTTGATTTTAGGTGGCTCAGGACAAAGAAGCTCAGTTAGAAGGGGGGTTGTACTCTCACTTGGTACGCTGTGGTGGGTTAAAGGAGCCGGGAAACTGTAACAGACCAGCTCTCTGTCTGTCTCTCTCTCTCTCCTGAGCTCTTCTGACCTCAGAGCTCCTGGGAGACCTCACTGGAGCCATGGGTGAGGAGCCAGAGCAGCAGCTTTGATGGAGCAGCTCTGTTGGGGAGCTGAGGGACTCCTGTGTTGTTGCCTTCCTGAAGCCTCAGGTCATGGCTGAAAACAACCACCACAAAGAAATTCTCCAGTTGCAAAAAAAAAAAAAAAAAAAAAAGCTTGGGAGTGGGAAATTTTCCCTCCACTTTTCCTGAAAATGGAGTTTTTGCTCTCTCCTTCTGATTCCTGATGAAGGTTTGCTGACTTGTGTGTGCAGACAGCTTCAGGGTCTCACCCGTGGCCTGTGATCACAAGGCTGATGACAGAGCATGTGCTGGGTCAGTGTTTTGCCTCTGCAATCAGTGTGTTTGTTTTACCGGTTTTGTGTGTGAGGAAACAGCACAAAATCTGTGTCAGCCTCTTCCTGACAGGCTGTGGGAGGAAGGAGGGGTTGGCAGGCACATGAAGTATTTGTCAGATGGAGAGAAAGTAATCGAGGGGGGAAACATGGTGCTGGAGGAGGGTACCTGGCTATAGGTAAGCTCCTGAAATCCATCTTGTAATCCTTCCTCCTTCACTGAAATCTCCTCTGGCTTGGAGGATTGAGGAATGGTGTTTGTGAGAAGGCCAGGGACTCCCTGTATGGCAGTGGCAGTCACACTTCCTAACTGCTGACTGTGCTTAATGTGAATTAAACCCCTGGAACGGGTGTCTGTGTGACTGGGGGTGTTGGTGGATCCTGCTTTTGGTGGATTTCTAGCTTGGTAGCCAGGTCAGGGATCAGCTGTGGATGCTGCACTGTGTCAGAGCTGGCGGTGATGCTGACACAGGTGCCAGCACAGTCCAAGGCCCACAGCTGAGAGCTGCCTCCCTGTTGATCATTTTGACCCTTTTGTGGACATTGGGTTTCCTTTACAGAGTAAACTTTGGGGATTTTATTCCTGTCCTCAACTCAAGGAGAGGATAGTGGCAGGAGGAGGTTCTTCATGGCTGTTCCATGCTTTGCAGAAAATGCTCTGAAGACGAACTGGACAGAGCCCGCCAGAACTAAACCTGTCCAAAGAAAGTCCTCCTCCAGCCAAGGGCCTGGTTGTGGTGAGGAGGGAACTTCTGCAAGGGATGGGCTCGGAGAACAGTGCTTTGAAGAGCTACACCCTGGAGGAGCCGCCGTTCACGCTGCCCACCGGCCACACCCTCTACCCGGCCGTGCTGCAGGATGGCAAACGCGCCTCCGTGTTCGTGTACAGGCGGGAGAACCAGGAGAAGGTCAATAAAGCTGCCAAGGTACTGGCTGCTTTATTCCTTTTTATTAGAAGGGTGGGAGTCATTTAACAGGGGTGAGGGCAGGAGAAAAGGTGGAAGCCAACGGGGGCAGCAAAGGCGGGCAAAAGGGTGTGAGCAGCCCCAGAGCTCATTGTGTGCTGCACCATGAGGGCAGCGATGTTCAGACCCCAGTACCTGCCTGCCTTTGTAGGGTGCTGGTCTCCTCCTGCAGATGCAAGTCAGAGGGTCTCTCTTGGGTGAATCCCACCCAAAATACCGTGTTTATTATGAGTAAGACTTTCTTTTCTTCTGTGTAAGGCTTTCTCCTTCCAGTGCCAGCAGGGAGCCTACAAGAAAGATGGAGAGACAAGAGCTTATAGTGACAGGACAGGGGGAAATGGCTTCAAACTGAGAGAGAGTAGGTCTAGGTTGGATATCAGGAAGAAATTCTTCCTTGTGATGGTGGGGAGGCCCTGGCACAGGTTGTCCAGAGAAGCTGTGGGTGCCCCATCCCTGGAAGTGTCCAAGGCCAGGTTGGATGGGGCTCGGAGCAACCTGGGATAGTGGAAGGTGTCCCTGCCCATGGCAGGGGGGTGGAACAAGATGATCTTTAAGGTTCTTCCAACCCAGACCACTCTATGATTCATTTTCAGTGTATTCTAAAGGGTTCTGCAATGAGTGAGGGAGTTTGCTGGGTGCTTGGTGAGCAGCAGGGGTGGGCTGTCAGAATTCCATGAGAAAACATGGCTGAGCTCAGGACTAAGCTCATGGCTGAGCTCAGGACTCATGGCTGAGTACAGGACTAAGCTCTGCAGTCAGAGGAGAGGCCTTGGGTGAGGTCTGACAGTTGCCTTTGTTTCTGGAAGCACCTGAAAACCTTGCGCCACCCTTGCCTTCTGCGCTTCCTCTCTTGTACCGTGGAAGCGAACGGGATCCACCTGGTGACGGAGCGGGTGCAGCCCCTGGACTCGGTGCTGGACACGCTCTCCTCCGCAGAGATCTGCGCCGGCATCTACGACGTGCTGCTGGCACTCATCTTCCTCCACGACAGGGTGGGTACCCCTGGCACTCATCTTCCTCCACGACAGGGTGGGTACCCCTGGCACTCATCTTCCTCCACGACAGGGTGGGTACCCCTGGCACTCATCTTCCTCCACGACAGGGTGGGTACCCCTGGCACTCATCTTCCTCCACGACAGGGTGGGTACCCCTGGCAGCACTCAGCAGGCTTTGGTGGCAGACAGATGAGATGTGACAGGAGAGCGTTGTACCTGGGCTTGTCTGGGTGACTCATTCCTCTCCAAAAGACAGACACGTGCCCCTCGCTTCTTGGAGTCTGAAACTGCTAAAATTGGCTGCTTTGTAGGAGGGAGGGTAATTGAAAATGTTGAAGGAAGGGATCAAGCAGTTCTCAGTTCATGAATCTGCTTGCAGTACTTCTTGCTTTAGGGAAATGGGATTGCTTGGCCTTGGCATTTGTTGACAGCTGTTGCCCCGTGTCAAAGACTGGTGTCACTGCTGCCTTGTTTGGGTACTGTGTGTTTGTCCAGGACTGCAGTTAAATTCCAGCTCAGGCTGTAGCTCTGGGGTTTTGTGTTCCCAGTTGGAGGAGTTGCCTGGATTTACAGTTGCATTGCTGTCACAATTAGGGCTTTGTCTGCTCTGAAACCCTGGCCCTCCTGCCTGGCACCTGCTGGTCACCTACAAAATCCCAGAGGAACTGTGTGCTTTTTGGCTACTTGCCCTCAGCCCCCTGCAGCACCTAATTAGTGCTGATTAAGATTTTATATCTTTGTCTATCCTGAGTCAGTTACCCCTTTTTTGTTTTTATGTTTTAGGGACATCTAACGCATAACAACGTCTGTTTATCATCCGTGTTTGTGAGTGAGGATGGCCACTGGAAGCTGGGAGGAATGGAAACGGTCTGTAACTTCAGTGAAGCCACCCCAGAGGTAAGAGCCAAGCCAAGTGCACCCTGGATGCCCAGGGGAGGATTCCTGGCCTGTGGAAACTGGCCATCTATGGATGTGAAGGCCCAAGTCCTTCCATTTGGCTGGATTTGCTATTAAATGTGTTGGCTCACTTCCAGCTCTGTCCTGAATCTTTGCTCTAAGGACACCATAACTATAAACTACAGTGTCTACACAAATTAATTCTCTCTTAGCCAAAATGCAGCAACTTTTCAAAGGGATGCTGCTGCCTGGAAAGTGAGAAATCTTTCTTCCTCTGGACTGATTTAAAAACACAGTAAAAAAAAAGAAAGCTGTGGTATGAAGCAGGAAGATTGAGGTTAAAATGAGTCAATAAGGAAGATAATTTAAAAGTCTCCTTAGTTTGTGCTGGTGGCATCTTCACTGCTTGGTAGCAGAAGGAGCAGTTCCTGGTTTGATTTCTGCTGCCTGCTGTGCAGAGTCATTGCAGCAGCAGGCACAGCCTGCCCTGGGAGCCTTCAGAAGGGGCAGGGGCAGAGCTGCTGCCACCCCTTGTCACCCTGTCCTGGCCTGCAGGGACAACCTGCTCTGCTGCTGGGCACAGCTGAGAGACTGAGGCAGTTCATGGTGTCCCTCTTGCCCTTGCAGTTCCTGTGTCACGTGAAGTCGGTGCGGGACCAGTCGTGCATCCCCTGCGAGGAGCTGGTGAGTCCCAGCACGGGCTCAGGGAGCTTCCTGCTGGCAGCAGGCTGCAGTGGGATGTTCAGGGAATGTTTTTTCATTCATGTTGTATTTCCTTGGAAATGGAAGTGGCTCTTGGATAATATCTGAGGTTTCCTCTCTTCCTGTTTTCCTTCTTCTCGTCCCATCCCTGGTTTGGGAATGGTGTTGGACACATACTGTTCAAACACTTTGTGTTGCTTCTAAATCACTGGAGTTCTGCAGGAATGACACGGTAGTTGCTGAGATTGCCCAGATCACTGTGGTCCCACGGTTGTGTAACTGTCAGCACGGCCTTTTTCCTACCTGTTAGTCACTTCCTACCCCTTGAGAATCCTTGGAGTTGCCTATGCTGAAGGAGCACTCTCCTGCTCTCTAATTAGCACCTGTTTCCATAGAAATGCTGAAAGCTGTTGACTGTGTACATTCATCAGGGAGCTGTTCCATCGTGATGGAGTTGCTCCTTTGGGTTATAAATTCCCCAGTGGAGGTTTTTTTAGCATAATTTTCTACTTCTAGGGTACACAGTGGAGCTTTGGTGCTATAAAAAGAACTGGAGAGTGTGTATAGTGGGGGGTGGGAATAGAGACTCATGGAAAACACCAAGTATTTCATAAGCTCCTGCTTTGCTGATTATTTTTTTGGTTTTATTTTCAGTCTGCAGACTTCAAAATCCTGCCCAACAGCTATGGGCACGCAAGGGATGCCTACGCCTTTGGGACTACAGTTGAGAATCTCCTGACAGTGCTCAATGATCAGGGTGAGCACTGACACTGGTTTATTCTGCTGCTGGCAGGCTCTGTGCATTATTCATTCACCTTTTGCTGCAGCTGCCAGGAGGGTTGTGGGTTCAGTGACCACAGTGTTTGCAGACCTTGGCTTCTCCCGTGTTCCCCTTCTGCTGCATTTGGCCGTGGTCAGATGTGGCTGGAGGTCACCAGCCCCTGTGACACGAGCACTCCCAAACCTGCTCCAGTTCTGCCTCTCCAAGGGTTTTGGATGTGCTGTGTGGGTCTTGAGTGCCACAGCTGAGCAGGGGCTGCCACTTCAGCAGAGAGGGAGCAGGAAGCTTCTTGGGAGGGCAGTAGCACTCCTTGCAGGCCCAGTAGCCAGGCAGTTTAGGAAGAGAAATAGAAATGCTAATTTTATCTCCCTTTTGCAATTTTGCTATCAAGTAGAGCTAAAAATAAGTTTTGGGAAGGGTGGAGCACTCCTGAATGTATCTTTTTTCAGTGTGGAGAGAGAAATCTAACTGGGGGTGCTCTGGATTTCAGTTTCAGCAGATATTCTCTCCAGCTTTCAGCAAACCTTGCACTGTACACTGCTGAATCCAGACCCAAAGTGTCGTCCACCACTGTCCAGCTTATTGTCTCACGAGTTCTTCAGGTAAGAATGGGAATATCAGGCCTCCCTTGTCTTGATACTGCTTATCTCTGTCTTGCAAAGTTTTGTGAAGGTGTGGGATGGCAGTGCAGACTTAATCCCTACCTCTTGCAGGGATCTCTGACAAAGAGACTCCTTAAATTAAGGAAGTGTTCCCAGCCTTCCCAGTGAGCGGTGCTGAGCAGCAGCTTCCAGGTCTCACCTCCTTGCTGGCATTCTTGATCCACCAGCATTTGACTTGGATCCCTGTGTTCAGTTCTCTCTGCCAAAGCAATGGTGGGGATTTGCAGTCTCTTCCTTGTGGGTGGTTGAAGCATCAATAAGGATTACACTTGACAGCCTGTGTTTTTGTGCTTAGGAATGATTTTCTGGAAGTTGTGAATTTTCTGAAGACCTTAACACTGAAGTCTGAGGAGGAAAAAACTGAATTTTTCAAGTAAGTGAAGGAACTGTAATCTGGAAGCTTCTAATTCAGACACACTTCTGCCAAATGGATTGTGGGGGGCTCTGAGAAGGCTCCTGGCCAGAGGTGCTTCCTCAGGGGCACATTTTGCTGGCTTTGGCAGAACATTGTTTACTCTGTAACATTTTGGGTACTGCAGCCAATGTAATGATCCTGTTAAAGAGGAAACTCTTCACCTCCTCCTTTCCCAATTCCTTGTGAGTGGTTTGGTGTTGGGGAGGAGCAGTTTCTGCTGGGCTCTGCATCATCCTGATGCTCCCCAGCCCCCAGAGTGATGCAGCTGCCAATGAGAGAGTTTGCAGTAAGACTTGTTGGGTGAATTAATCTTGTGGTGCCAGCCCTGCCTGAGGAAAGCTGCTGCCTCTAATGGAGGTCTTGGCTGCAGCAGTGGAACATCTTGCAGTAAATGCCACTGTTGTGGTCCCCAAGAATTTTTTCTGTCCAGTTCTGTGTAATCAGAGCATTATCTAGGCCTGAAAAGGGGAGAAGCTGAGTTTTTCTTTTTCCATAGAAAAGAGCCGTGGTGCAGAGCTGTTTTCCTGCCTGTTCTATACTTCTGTTGTCACCATCAGATATTTTTCACTAGTTTGAGGCTTAAGTGGAGGAAGTAAGAGAAGAGGGATCTTAGGAGGAGCTTTCAGAGTGGCTCTCACTATCTCTGTGTCAGCAGTGTTTACTGTGGGAGGGAATGAACACTTTGCTTAAAAAGATAGGTGAATGTTGCCCTTTTATCTTGCAGAGGGGCCTTCACAGCATGTGCACAATTCTCTTAGTCTGCTCCAAGCCCAGAGCAAAGCAGGAACTGTTGATATTTTAAAAATTAAAATCTGACAGAGAAGAGCAGTTGCACAAAATTAAACTTTGATAAACCCAATGAATGCTCTGCTGGCCACCTCTAAAACACATTAGATTGAAGTGGTTTCAGAATGGGATTCCCTTTGTGCAAGGGAAGCTTCCCCTGTGTGGCAGGTCCTACAGCCTCTTCCAAAGCAGAAGGAAATCCTTGTGATGCACCAGGGCGTGGAGTGAGAGGAAAACTCTGCTGCAGTTTTGTCTGTAGCTGTTCATGGGAGATGCCAGCTCAGAGGCAGTTTGATGCCCCAGCAGCTTCCTGTGCCAGCTGGATGTGCCTGTGCCAGCCCATGATCCGGGTGTGGGGTTTTACAGGATGTGGCTCTGGCTCCTGGGTTGTGTTATCTTGGCCTCAGGCAGGAGCAGAGGCTTGTTTGTGTAGGTCAGAGTGCAGGCAGAGGGAGAGGCTGCACCGGGACACTGTCCCTAGGAGATCAGTCAGACACAAAAAGGGAGAAATGATATTAAGGGAAACAGGCATAAAAGTGTGGAAGGCTGCCTTGATACTAATTGCTGTCTCCTGGAATGCAGGTTCTTGCTGGACAGGGTGGCTGGCTTGTCAGAGGAGCTGATAGCATCACGGCTGGTGCCTCTCCTCCTCAATCAGCTCGTGTTTGCAGAACCTGTAGCTGTCAAGAGTTTTCTTCCTCATCTGCTGGGCCCAAAGAAAGGTGACCTTTAAATACTTTCTCATCACAATTACTCCTGACAAGTTTGGAATGAATTCAGAGTGGTTGTTTCATTGAACCAAGGGAATAGTGGTGTTTCTGTAAGCAGAACAAATACAGTAACATACAGAACTGGTAAGGACAGTTGTCTGTGCTTCCTCCTTTGCAGTACTTTGTACTGCTCTGCTGCTGCTGGCAGGAGAATTAGGAAGGATCCTGGGTGTCACCAGTCAGTAGCTTCTGGGTGAGCTGTCTCTCGTGGCTGAAGCAGCCTTTTCCCATCCTTTCCTTTCTTGCCCAGAGCCAAGTGGAGAGAGCCAGACCAGCTGCCTGCTGTCTCCAGCCTTGTTCCAGGCCCACGTCATCCCTGTGCTGCTGAAGCTGTTTGAGGTGCACGAGGAGCACGTGCGGATGGTGCTGCTGTCCCACATCCACGCCTACGCGGAGCTCTTCTCTCGGGAGGAGCTGAAGAACATCATACTGCCCCAGGTTAGGGACAGCACACCACGGGGTGGGGTGTCCTGCAATGTGGGATCTCATCAAATCACAGAATGGGTGGGGCTGGAAGGGGCTTTAAAGACCATCTAGTCCAACCCCTGCCACTGGCAGGGACACCTTCCATCAGGTTGCTCAGAGCCCCGTGCAGGCGCTAGGATCAGTCACCCTCTTTCGCTTGTAGCACAAAGTGGAAGGCTGATTCTATGGAGTAACATCCAGTAACTACTGCAGGGGATTAGAAATTGTGTGCTGCAAAGGTAACATTTAAAGGGCAAGGCAGGGAAGGATTTTCTGTTGGTGGTTACATCCCTGTGCTGTTGGTGCAGGTGCTGCTGGGCCTGCGAGACACCAGCGACTCCATCGTGGCCATCACCCTGCACAGCCTGGCCGTCCTCGTCTCCCTGCTCGGGCCTGAAGTCGTTGTAGGTGGAGAAAGAACCAAGATTTTCAAAAGCTCTGCACCAAGTTTCATGAAAACTGCTGATCTCTCCCCAGAAGGTAAAAGAAACGGTCAGTGTGTTCTTGGAATTCTTGCCTGTTCTGTCCAAGCAGCGTAGGCAGAATTTCTTGGATGATTAATCTGTTGCTGGCGACAGGTTAATTGAAAAAAAAGCTAATTTGCAGCCAAACTTCAGTTTTAAGCTAGGTGCTATTTGCAGATACTGAACTGATAGCAGAAGAGTTCCATGAAAGTATTTTAAATACAGGAGATATTGGGGGAAAAATGCAGTCTTTTCTTCATTGAAGTAAGAGAGTGTGTGTGTGTGTCTTTGGTGGAAAAACTATACTGCCTTTCTAAAGGACTTATACAGGTGGTTCCCTCTGTTCTTCTGTCCTTCCAGTTTTTAAAAATAGTAAATCTCACCTTCTTCCCCCAATTTCTATTCATAGATTGGAAAAGGAATACGAACTTCCCTATTTTATCAGCTTTCTGGAGGCTTTTCAGCTAATGCAAGTGAAGACAGTAGCCCCTGCACCTGCTAGATACCTTGGGACCAAGTGTACTAAGGGAAAGCTTCTCTGGGTATTGAACCTAAGCATTATTATAACTGGAGGGAAAAGTCAGCATTTGTGCAACTTTAGAGATACAGATACCAAATGAAATAGGTGACAGAGATCAATTTCAGTGTTTGCTTCCTGTTTGAGTGTGTACTGGCAGCTACCACCCTTCATTAAAATCTGTGGATGGCTCATTGCATTAGTTTCTTTACATTATTTATATGAGTAGACTGTAGTAAATAAACAATTTTGGATTGCATGCTGAAACCAGGTTTATTTTTCAGAACATACTTCAAATTAGACCTGATTTGGTTATTGATAAACAAGAAAAAACCCACCTTTGTCCTCACCAGTGAGTGATGACCTGCAAAAAGCTACACAAGAGGCTGAACACATGGGGCTTAGCAAACTGTTTGCTTAAGCCCCTCAAAGGATGTGCCCTTTATGGAGGGCACTGGGCAGGGGGGTGGGTTCTGTGTGTTCCTTGCAGCCCTTTCCAGTGCCATGGGCCATGTGTCTCTGTGGCACTGGTAAGCCCTGGCCTAGGCAGGCACAGCTGGCTGAGAACACAGGGGATGTAGGCCTGGCCCAAGCTGTGCCATTCTGAAGGGGTGGCAGCAAGGTCCCACAGAGCTGAGGCTGGAGCTGCCAATCTTCCCCAGTTCTCATCATACCCTGCAGCTCTGAAAACTCCACTGCAACCAGGTGCTTGCCAAGCTGTCATCCCTGGCCCAGGGAAATACAGCTGCCTTGGGCAGCTTCAAAGCATGGCCTTGACTGCCCACCAGCCCAGCTCACCTCAGGCTGTGATGTGAGGGTGGCTGTCACTCGGCCTTCAGGGGAGAGACTCATTCCAGGAAGCTGCTGTGCCCATGCCCAGGCATGGAAGAGGGTTGGTGTAGTCTGATGAGTTTGCTTATGCTTGGAATTGTGACTGAGAGCAATGCTTTTGTATAAGGCAGGTACCAGGGGATTTGTGATGCTGTGCAGTACAGCAGTTGGGATTTTGGATCCAGCCAGGTGGCAAACAGCATTTTTAAAGCATCTGCTCTGATTATAATCAGTTTATTCATTGTCTATTTCTTGAAAGAGCATCTCAGCACAAACTGACCGTGTACAGTTGCCATAACTTTGTACTGGCAAGGGCTGCAGGCAGCAGAACAGAGGGGTATTGTGTTATATATGGATCAGGAGCTGCAGCTGTTGGATTGCTGTGCCAAGCCTCAGCGTTGTTCAAATAAGAACATTCCAGTGCTGCAGGCAGTTCAGCTCAGACTGGCACACACCTTGTGGACTTGAGTCCTTTCTCTTCCTTTATCCTGGCAGACTCCCCCAGCCACGTTGTGAGCAATCAGAGAAACCGAACCTCTCGGCCCCTGAAGAGCAGCCCCAGCTTGTTCCCCAGCTCTGGAAATGCACCTGTCAAGAAGCTTCCCGTGCAACAAGACAATCCCCTGGCTTTAAAGACAGGTAAGACCCACCCTAGCAGCCTATCCTAGCACTTCCTTTTAGGAATCAAGTGTTCTACCAGTGAAGTATTGCTTGAAAAGATGGTCATTTTCCCCCATGTGCTCATCTGAAAGATTCAGTGAACCAAGGGAGGCAACAGTGAAGGAAGGAGAGTGTGAGCCTTGCCATCCTAGGGAAGCTGACATACACAGACTGGCTGCCTGGACTTGAATTTGTTTCCTCGTGGCAGGTTCTGTGCTGTGCTCTCACCCCTCCCACAGCTCGGCAGATACACTGGATTTTAGAGGTCAGCTCATTCTGACAGAGCTGATTCTGTTTCCTTCCGTGGCCTTTTCTCAGTCACCTGTTGCTTATCAGCAAGCAGCTGGTATTGCCCCAGGGCTCTGAGGTTAATCCCCTCCTTTGCAAGCAGGAAGGTAGCCCTGCTCCTAATCCAAGAGGAGCTTTCTTTCCAATCAATAACTGGCTTGTTCTCATGCCGGGTCCTGCCTGTGATGTCAAGGAATTTTAGGTACAACTCCATCTCTGCACTTTCTGTAAGTGAGTGTGTAACACCTTTGTCTTCTGCAGGTGAGCAAGACACTGAGCTTCCCCTGAATGGAATTGCTGGAAGCATTAATACACTGGGGAGCAGCAGGAGCTCTTTGACTACCTCGGAAAAGCCAGCAGAGGAGTGGCCAGACTGGAGTGAGCCGGAGGAGACAGACACTGAGAAAACTGTGAACATTCAGATTCAGCCCCGGGAGCTGCAGGGCAGCGTGGGACCTTATTTTGCTGATCATGATGTAGATGAGAAGCCTTGGGATGACTTTGAGCCCAGGAGCCCCAGTCCTAAACTGTCCTCAGGAAACTGCCTCACTGTGACACACGCTGATGCAGAGGGAAGGCCCAGGCCTCTGCCAGGTACCCAGCAACTGAGCAAAGAATTCAGAAGCCTCAGACTGAGTCCCCCCACAAAGTCTTGCCATGGGAACAGCTGGAGCAATGACAAGTGGGACCACGAGGAACAACTGGGAGAAACTGTGCTGCCAAAAACCTTTCAGGAAAGGTTGAAGTCTTCATCAGAGTGTGGCCTGGGAGAAGAATTTACAATCAAAGTGAAGAGGAAACCGGTGCAAGACCCTGAGCTGGACTGGTTTGCTGACATGATCCCAGACATTAAACCTTCTGCTCTCTTGCTTTTACCTGAGGAGAGGACAGAAGCAGCTGTTCCCACTCACTCAGGTGGGGTGTCCAGCAGAGAAGGTGCCTCCCAGAACGTGCTGTTCTCATCCAAATTTGCAGCAGCTGAGGTGATTGAGGTAAGAGGCTCCAGGCAGGGAGGTTTAGGTGGCTGCACAGCTGAGAGGCTCCACAGCACACAGGCAGCACACACAGAGCTGTAGCACAGCCAGCCCCTCAGCTGGAGAGTGGGAGCTGAGGAGGTACCAGCAGCACATGGCCATACAGATGAGTCTTTACTGTGAACACAAGATGCTGAGCTCTGACTGATGCATCTGAGCAGGCACCAGGTAATTCAGTGGGGAGCTTGTACAGCAGCAAGAGAGCTGTGTTAAGTAATAGTGAGGGAATGGACTCCATTTGTACACTACTCGAAGTCCTAAGGAATTTTAGCTCCAGCTTTTACTCTGTGCTGCTGAATGCAGGAATCCTGTGCTTCATTAAGGAGAGTTTTGGTGTAAAGCAAAGCTGGATCCAAGGCTGGATCCTGGCTGCTGAACAGGGGCTTTCAGGCACAGGGAATGCTCAGGGCTGAAGTGTTGTTCCTGGTTCTTCTAGAAAAATGTAATAGCATTATAAATGAAGGACCAGGAAATGAAAAGCTCTGGATTACAGAGTAAAGCTTTTTGGGTGTGTTGTTTTTGTGAAAGAATAGCTGAAACATTTCTCTATTTCAGAGAAACAGGGGAGTTGCACAATTGCTTTTTTTAAGTGAGCAGATAAATTCCTGTTCCCTGGAGCCCCACCATGGAGACTCCAGAGACCACTGTTGTTTCCTAGGAGAGGAGGCAGCACTCCCACCTGAACCCGTAGCTCCCTTAGGGAACAGGTGTTTACTTCAAGTTGTTTTGCTCATTCAGCCTCCAGAGAGCTATCCCAGGAATAGCAGGGAGCAGGGGGGGGGAGCAGCCTGGGAGAACTGACGTTGTTTATGACATTTGAAAATGGCACAGGGGCCTGGGACAGAAGTACTGTCATGACTCCAGCCCCAGTTTGGGGGTAGGCAGTCAGTGCTGTGAGCTCAAACTTACTGTGTTAGAATACAGCAGGAAAAGAGCTCTTTCCTAGGGGGAAAGAAGCCATCTAATTTACAGCATCCTTTTTTAATGGAAAGTGGTTTTGATGCAAACAGTTCTTACTTTAATTTTAGGAAAAAAATGTAAGACTCTCCCTGTTAAGTCTGCTTTTGTCTTCAAGGTGATTCCTCTTGTAGTTCAAAGTTCTCTAAGACCAAAAGCTACAACTACTGACACTTCATTTTTGGGTTTTTGGCATTGTGGATAAATGCTCTGCCCTCACAAGCCACACAGGCTCCTGCCTGGCTGCTGGGGCTGTGCTAAGCACACAAGTACATCCCCCACGCTTTAATATTGATAATTTTATGTGATTCTAGGCTGAAGCTACAGGCTGGGGTGAAGAAGAGGAGTTGAACTGGGAAGATGATACAAACTGGTAACAGTTCTGACTGAGACCAAGGCACTTGCTGGTGTGTTGGATCCTGTGACAGGAGTTGCTGCTTCCCCAGTCCAGTGGATGAAGTACCTCAGTGCTGCTTTTGCCAGAAGGCAGGCACTTGCTGCACAGGCAGCGAGAGCCCCTGGGGCCTGAGCTCTGCCCATGGCTGCTCCTTCCCAGCCTGTGCCAAAAGCTGCAGGGTGAGGCTGCACTCAAGCAATAGGCCCAGCTCTGGTGGGGCCACTGCTCCTGGAGAGAGGAACAGCAGGACCATGGTGATGGTGGGATGGTGCTGACGTGCTACTGGAGGCCAAGAGTGGTGTAAGAGATTGTTCCAGAACTCATCCCTGCCCTGAAAAACTGCTGACAATAAATGAAAGTCACACTGAGTTCCTTGGTTAATGTGCCTTTTTCCTTTTTTTTTTCTTTTTCTTTTTTTTCCCCCCAGAAAAGTAAAGCCCTTAGAAATGGCTCCTTTTAACTTTTCAGCTAAGAGATGATTTTAAGATGGAACGTACAGTTTACTCAACTTATTTATTTCTGTTTATATAGTTCTGACTGGATGGCACAAGAGGTGCTAGGAACCGTGCAGTGAATGACCACAAACTGCTTAAGCACCACGTTCTTTCTGCTCTTAACTGTGACCAATAAAGATTCTTTTTAAAAGATGACCCTAGCATGGAGTGGAAGCAGCAGCAGAGGTATGTTCAGAGAACAGTATAGAGCCTTAAATAGTTACTCTTGAGTGTATTTTAAAATTAAGATAAAAACACCTACTGCCTGGTCACCTCTATGTGACAGGAACAAGGTAACTGTTACTTTTACAACAGATTCAGACCTCTCAGTATTCAGAATACAATGTCATGAAATGTTTATAGAGTAGAAAAACAAGCACTATACAAACCAACAGCTCAGATGTCCAGTAGTGTCCACTCCAATCCCTCAGTCCTTGCAGCCACTGCCTGTGCAGGACAGGCCACCACTGCAGCCCTCAGTCCATTGTGGCACATGAACGAGACCCAGTGGCCCTGCAGAGCAGCCCCTCAGCTCACAGCTTTGTCTTCTGCAGCCCTCCTGGGCCAGAGGCCCCTCGTGCCTCCCACCAGGGAGCTGAGCTGGTTCCTGGTCTGCCAGCCCCTGGAGCACCTACCTTACGCTGTCCCTGAGGGCGCCCACGGCTGCCTGCAGGGCCTCCAGCTTCCCTGCCAGCCAGCCCGGGGGGGAGCCTTTCTGGAGCAGCAGCTTCACAGCCTCCACTGCCCCCTCCATCGTGCCTACTGCTGCCTTGTAGTGCTCCTCACAGGGGGGGAGGCAGGCTCTTTTGGCCACAGGCTGCAGATTTAAGTAAACATGAAACATCGGGATCAGTCTTCATCCAAATGCAAGGAACCCCTTAGGTGGACTAGAGCTGCAAAACTTCCTTGTTCTATGAGAGTTCTTGCTGCCTGGCAGGCACTGCAGACCATTCAGCTATCATACTAAGGGCCAGGAGTGCTTGTAACCTTTTTTCTTAGAACATGAAGGGCAGCAAGACCATCTGAATTCCAGAGACTCCCCAGAACTGACAGAAATCAACAATAGGGCCCAGACAGTTAAAGAAGTGCACATACCTCTCCTGGTGACTCCAGTTCTCTGTCCACTTTCAAAACCTGTGCACTCCAGGTACTCCTTTCTTGCTTGATGCGCTCTCTTCGTGCTTCCCTTGTCTCCTCTCCCTGCCTCGTCTAGGGAGAAAGCCACAGGAGAGGCAGCTCAGCCCCGGCAGCGTTCCCAGCCTTCACAGGCTCCATTTGTATGCCAGAACAAAGGGGAGGGAGGGACAGATGGTAATGGGCAGTTCTAACAGTATTATTTCTCACAATCTCCTGATCAGGAGATTGAAGTTATCTACAATTTTGGGTTAGCATCAGTGGCAGTTACCAGTTCTTTTGTATATTATCTGCTTGTCAAAAGCTGCTGAGCCAGAGCCCTGCCTCAGGTTACAGCACAGCAGCTGCCCCCTCTTTCCCAATGTCAGGGTTCTGCAGTAACAGCCACCTGCAGGAAGGACTAAGTTGTTTCATACATGTTCATTTAGATTTCAGAAACTGATCCATGACAAACGGGGAAGGAAATCAAATTATCAAATCCTGTCTTTTTAGTAGATAATTTACCTCTTCTTGCAAAAATAACTGCAATTTAATAAGTTTTTTTTTTTAATTTAAGGAGGATAAATGCCTTGCTTTTAAGTTGGGAAGTACTGGAAGAGCAGTGTGCCTCAGAATGGCAGTTGTTAATTCTGCTGATTAAAGCATGTAGAAAAGTTCAACCAGACCCAAGCTGAAAGAACAGTTCAAAGTTATTTAATGGCCATGCACATGATGCAGGTGTAGACATAGGCTGTGTACAGTTTATAATGGATGTACAACATCAACTAAGAAAGCAGTAAAATGGTTCAACAACATACATACCTTAGCCAGAAAATTAACAACTTTGTTCTTAGCTTCTTCAGAATTAAGGCACCAAGGAACAACGTCTTCATGTCTTGTTTCCTGTCAGAAATGTTATGAGTGGTTCAGTACATTCATGTAAACAAGGGAACAGACAAAGCAGATGTTTCCATGACAGCCCCTGCCCTCTTGCAATCAGTGCTTAATTTTCCTTCCCTTGCAGCTCCTGAAATCACTTCCTGCTGCACTAGCCCTCAGTACTTTTGATGTGCAGTAACATCTGCAATACTAAGATCCAAACTGCACAGTAAGGAGCAGCAAACATTTAAGAGAGGAGAATTTCTGTGCAGTAAAAATGAACGGAGCCAAACAGGTGCACTCAGAGATGTGCTCTGCTCACCTCTGCAAAGTGTGTGAATGCCTCCAGGGCGTGCTGGTGAATGAGCCAGGTCTGGTCAGCCAGCAGAGAGGCAAACAGGCAGGACAGCTGGGGCATAACTTGTCTCTGCAACAGGAACAAACATCCATCAGTTCCCAAGTGTTAGTTGTGCATATCTTACCATCATGATTTATTATTAAAGAAGCACTAAGACTGAGGGACAGGTTTGGGAAAGGCAAAAGTGCTACTGCCTTGTCTGGCAAAAAAACCACTGTGAGGGAGGTGACATGTTCTATTCTTCTTGGTTTATTCACTTCTGGTTGTGTCTCATCAGTGAGAAAAGGACAGGCATTTGAACCTCCAAGCATCTTGCATGCACTCAGCATGTCTTGATGAAAAATAAATCTGCCACAGACCATTAATAAGTCTCCAAGATGATTGTCCTGGCACTCCTGTCTGCATTTAATGAACTCAGTCTTTTAACTGTGTATTTAAATAAAAGGCATATCTTCATCCAAAGACAAAACAATTTAATGAAGGCCACAGTTACATTTACCTGTGCTTCTTGTGGTATAAACACCTTTCCCATGGAAGAGAGGAAATGCACCATTGCTAGACGGACGTGATCTGGGGGCTGCAGCTGGAGCAGGGATGACTGCAGTGCAAATACCTGTGGGAAGGAAACCCCAGCACAGCTCCATCAGCCAGGCTGCAGAGGAAAACTGGGCTGTCTCATCTTTAAATACAAGGACACTGAGTTCAGAAACCTGGACTTGAACCTGAGGGAGGTGTGCTGCACCTCCAATAAAAGTGGCCAGGATAAAGCTGCAGTGTGCATTTTAGAAAGAAATGAATGTGCTCTCTATAGCACATCCATATATCTCAATTATCTTACAGAAGAAAGGGATTCTCAAAAGCAGTGTTAACCAAAATGCCACGTGCTTGGTTTAAAGACCAGGGAAGTAATCAAGGAAGAAATAAAATGAGAAACCTCCACTTGTTAAGAGAAGACCAGAACATGAAATGACTCTTTTGAGATTTCAGTAAATCACAAAGAACATGAAGTGAATTATTCATAAGAAGGTGTTGGGGTTTCTGTGTTGTTTTTACCTGAGTAATGAGTTGAGCATCTAATGCTTGGATGAAAAATTCCAAAAGCTGAAGTAACAAACACAGTGTCCTCTGGAGGTGTGGCTCATCTGAGACCTTGAGGAGAGCACAAGGTATCAGTAACACTGGATTGTAGCTCATGCAATAACTACTGAGAATTTCAAGTTACAGTAGCACTCCAAAATTCCTATCCTGACTTCACATAAGTAAAACACTGCATTGCCAGCAGCAGAAGAAAATATTAGAATAATCATACCCATATTTCTAGGTAGTCATATTTTACAAGACCATTTTCTTTGATTTTTATGAAGAGTACTTCTTATCCCTCATCTCCTCCCACCACTCACTAAATAAGCAGCTAAAAGTTATCTGAACTAATTCTTTCAAATATCCTCACAGAATGGAGAGGTTGGAAGAAACCTCTGAAGGGGAACATTGTTGGCTCTTCACCCCCACTCTCAAACTTTCTTTTTTAA
The DNA here is from genome assembly GCA_013398175.1 of Climacteris rufus. Taxonomy (NCBI): domain Eukaryota; kingdom Metazoa; phylum Chordata; class Aves; order Passeriformes; family Climacteridae; genus Climacteris; species Climacteris rufus. The sequence continues at coordinate 312,298 of VZRZ01005700.1, forward strand.
TGCAGAGCATAATAACCATGACAATCCTTTCTTCTTTCCTTTATGCAGCTGCAGCCATGAACAGGTGCATGGTCACCTGGCCCCTCAGTTCATGGCATGGGAGGAGGGTGGTTAGCTCTGTGTCTCCCCCTGTGCTGGGCTGTGCACTAATGAAATCACTGAGTTTTGTTCCCATTCTAATGAACATTTAAAATACACCACATTTGTACCTGGTGTGAATCAGAATGAGGAATTTCAGACTTCTCCTTGAGCAAGTCTCAGTCTGACACTGAGGAACAGATGGAGTAACAAGGAGCCATATATGTAACACTGGGGAAATTTCAACCTCAAGCTTCCCAGAGCACAGGCCTGCCCAACAGATAAACCAGCTGAGAGCAGATGGGCAGCACTGCTACACTGTGCTTCACAGAAACCAACCAATCCAAGTAAATTAAGTTAGTAACAACAACACAATGAAACAGCACTGGCCTCTCAAAGATGTTTTCACCACTGGAGTAATAAATTCTCCTACCTGCTTAGCCTGGAGAAAAGACCAGAACTGGCCAAGCACTCCCAAGACAGATGCCTTAAGTTCTGCATCCAGAGTGTCATCAGCAGAACTGCAGACAGCCAGCAGGACAGAAAGGGCAGTGTTCTAGGAGGAAAAAATGTGTAAGACCAACCAAAACAAACTATACATAAAACAACCAAAACCCCAGGCTCATATTAAACATCTAAAATGATACAAGGTGGCAAGAAGCCCAGTGTGCTGTGTCAGCTGTACAGTACAGCTAATCCAGCAGGCCACCAGCCAATAAAGCTTCCACAGCAAGGAAACCATCCATTAATCCTGAGTTTCACACACACTGCAGGACATTTGCTGCACTGGCAGGAGAAGTCTGACAGCAAACACTTCATGTGCAGGTCTCTGGTTTCTCACACTCCCTCGCCAAGGAGGCCAGTGAGCATCTTTCAGATTTAATGCCACCATAAAACTCTTGAAAACTTCAGAGTAATTGTATGCTAAAGTATAGCATAAATCAGAAATTCTGAAGAAAAATACATCTGCTCACCCAGAGAGCAAACAACAACTGGAATAGTGAATCACAAGACCTCCACTGTCACAGCAGAGGTCCTAAGGTGCTGCATACTACAAGAATCGTTAACTTGGGAGTTCTTGCTCATGCATATGCCAGCTAAGCAAGGAAAAAGCTGTGCAACAGACTGACAAACAGAACTGAGGTGACAGCAAGAGAATGCTCAGAGTCTGAAAACCCAGAGCTCCCCCATTTTCACAAAGAGAACCAGATCTGCTTTACCAGAGGCGGGAGCTCCCCCAGGGCACGGCTGCCGCTCAGCCAGCGCCGGCACCGCGCCAGCCCTGCCCTGCTCAGCTGGGATGCCACTTGTGTCCTCAGCTCGGCGTTCAGGGCCCGCAGGGACACGTGCTGCCACACAGCCAAGTTCTCCACCTCTTCTGGAGGAAACTTATGAGCAAATTCTACCTGGAAACAAAAGGGAATAGAAACTAAAGAGACCAGGAAACAATCTCATAGTCCAAAAGATGAGAAACCAAAGTGCGCTCTTGGTTTGCTTCAGATATATTATGTGAAAAAATTGTGTAGAATATTTTACTTAAATAAAATTCAACTTTTTTCTATTAAAAAAGTTTAGAAACTGCCACCTCCCTTGTCACATGCAGGACATCAGAATGATTAAGCAGCTGATTCTTTCAGCAGCTAGAGGCATTGGCCCCAGTGAGTAGAAGGAAGGGCTTTAGCCTCTTCAGGGTACAGAGAGAGGCTCTGACAGGACAGGACACTTCCCTTGATACCTGATGGCATGGAATACTCACAAACACCAGTCACAGATGCAATGACAGGACACAGATGTGCTGTTTCCAAACTTTGTCAAAAAAAAAAGGACTTCACTGCTGCCCAGTGAGACTCTCAGAAAGGTGTGTGTGCTTCTCTTGTTTTAAAGAGCACATCTGCACAAAGTAGGATCCACTGTGACTAGGTAAGAACAATACCAAGTACAGCGAGGAAGCACTCAACGTCTTGTCACTTCTCAAGAACTGAAAGAGGATATTTTAACATGGGCCACTGACTCAAAGTCTTCTACTGACAGCAGATGCTGGTGCTGTACTTGCCTGATGCTCTGGAGCCATCAAGAACAGCATTCGCCTCAGCAGCACACCCAGGGCACAGAGCTGGTAGCAGTCACTGGGCCAAGCCTTTACCTGCATTAGGATAGAAAATTAATGCTAATTACAGTAAGAAAAAATCACCACTTAGCAAATGAACTCTATAATGCTCAGAGAGTTGGTATGTGGGATCACAGCAGTAACACTGTAAATTAAACAAGCATATATTGCTTTGTATTTTCACTGTACTGCTTTTGCTAATTACTAACCCGATTTGAAGAATTGAAACAATCATCATTTGGATTTAAAAAAAAAATTAATTCCTGTCTTTGATCATTTAGAATCTTTGCCAGTAGGACTCATTAAAACTGGTGCCAAACTGCAAACATCACTGTGGTTCTTACCAGGTGGGCAATCACATTAACGTGGTGAGCACACAGCTCTGCTGTCCCATACCTGAAACATGAGAGACAACAGCTTGTGAATCTGTACCTCTCCTTCTTTTACAAACTAAATATTGTAAATCTCCTCTGAGAAACTGCCATTTCCTCTAACATTTAAACTTGATTTGCAGAGACACAATTTACTCGAGATAACCATTGGAAAAACCAATTATTAAATAATGGAGAAGGCACGTTCCCTTACTTGCAAGAATGGTAAAAATGGCTAAGCCATTTCTGCTCCTAATTTTCAAAATATGCTCTGTACCTGAAAATAATCCAGTTCTGGGACAATTTTATCTTAAAAAAATCTCTCTCAAGGAATTATGTACAACATCAGAATGAACTGGATCTGTGGAAAACCTGCTTGACTTGTTAACAGGAGCATCTTACCGGGCAAGGAAGCACCAGGAGTCCATTGCTAGCAGAGATGTGATCATACTAGAACCCAGCACAGCTTCCAGCAGGGCACACTCCTGAGGAGAAATGGGAAAGTGAATACAATTTGAATACTGCATAAAAGAAAGCACTGAACTTTTGGAACAACTTGACCTTGCCTCTGAAAGAACAAAAATTGCCAAGACTACTGAGGTCCTCAAGAACAAGTAGGAAGCTTTTTTCCCCTTTCCCACAAGTGACATTTGCTGTCTAACTGAACTCCAGCCATGTAAGGTGTCACAGCTGATTTCTACAAAACCACTTCTCACCCAAGCATCTTTTCAGAGCCAGACCATTAGAAAGAACCCATTCTTTTTAAGTAGCACTTTTGCTTATCACATGATAAGCAAATCCCAATCTTACCAGCTGAGGGAAGTGTGATGGGAGTGTGGAAGCAATGAAGGAGCAGAGGTGGACACAGACATAGTGATAGAGGGTGATGGGCACTGCTGCCTGTCCAGTACTGATCACCTCTGGCAAACAAGCAGGGAGAGAAAGCTCCCCAGAACATTGCTGGACACTGAAGAAGAGAGCTGAAAACAAAGACAGGCTGCAAGGGAAAAAGAGAGAGAGAAAAAAAAAAAGGATAAACAGTTGGGTTACAGATACATAAAACCCCAAATGCTGCAAGCAGCTTCTGTACTACAAAATCTGTGTCTGACCAGGAACTATGGCAATACCTTCTATTCTTTTACACCAGATTTATGTTCCTGACTACCTTCCTCTTCTACAAATTCAGGTGATTATTAGAGGGTTCAGGTATAAAAATGGGAGATTGTAACTTAGTGAAATATCAACAAATTACATACACATCCTCCTTCTTATCCTGTAAGTACTCTAAATACCATTCCTTTCCTGAAAATACAAAGACATCTCTGACTCTGCATTCTTCACTCCTGAGGCACTGAACATCAGATCCTGTTTGTCTTGGCACAAGGATGTAAATCCACAGAGTGACAAACTTTACTGTTCACTTGCAAAGGAAACTCCAGCAGCTGAGCCCCTTTGTTTGCCCCTATGGAATAACTCTTGTGGTGAAGAACTACAACAAAAACCTTTTTATTACCTTTTTCCTGTGTTCCAGAGAGTTTGCACTTCTTCAGGCTGAGAGGACAGCTTGTCCATTATGGTAATCAGGAGGAGACACTGGGGCAGCTGCTGCTCAGGAGGGAGACCTGTAGAAGTTTGGGTTTCAAATGTGATGCAAGTTGCCTGGATATATTTTGTGTGTGTGTAAACTGGCTTTTAGCAAGTGTAGCAGCAAACTGATGACCTGTCTCAGGATTCTGACATGTTGGTCAGGGCAGAAGTCAGGGGGAAGGGCACGTTGAAACAAAAAAATGGTAATTTTCCAGTTTGAAGGCATTCTACTTTTCACAGAAAATATTTGTTATGGATTTGGGTTTTTTTCAAGGACTTTTTTCTCCCATATGGTACCCAAAAGGAAGGCACTGTGAGGGGAAAGGGTTGCCCAGCACACAAACAGGGGTAGGTAAGAGACAAAAGGTTTAGCCAGGGCCTTGGCTAAATATATATATATATATCTATTTCCCCTTGGCTAAATATATATATATAGATATATATATACATACACATCTCCTAATAAAGGACTGTTATTACTTTTCCTATATCTTTCCATTCCAGGAAGGTTCCTGCCTTCCTTGGCAGACACCTGTCTTTTAAACCAAGACAATACTTCATGTAGGACAAAATAGCTGTCTTTCCCCCAGCAACAGAACAGCAGGAAAAATGTCATCTTACTTTGAAAGTCTGTAACAAATGTGATTGAAATTATGCAAAAGAGCTGAATTGACAGGATTTCTGTTAACCAGATTAATACTGCAGTTATTGTGAGTACTCTGGAAAAGATGAATTCAGCAACACCATGAACTATCTGGTATAAAATTCATCCAAGTTAGCATGCAAATGGCTCTATCACAGCACTAAAAAAGAACCAGAGACAAGCAAATGAGTACAGAATATGGTCCAAAAAGTCAAAATGTCAATCCTGATCCCTCACAGATGCTCACATAGCACCACAGCACTGGGAGCTGTATTTTCAACTCACCTAACTTTTCACTTAACACTTGCTCCACAAAAGGACTAAAGGGAAGAAGCTGGGTGATGAGAGGGTCCAGAGCCACAAGAAAAACCCGGGAGATTTCATCTTGATGAACCTCCAAGATCTCTGGAGCATAGAGACTGGGAGGAAATTTGCTGAGGGGGAATGGAAAAAAAAAAAGTTAAATATTCTGAACAGCATTTTCAGCAACATCACTTTTCTCCAAAAGAACTACAAAAAGGCAAATTTATTATTTCCTTGTTCCTGTGAAATAAAAGACAGAAAAGGCTTCCCATTTTAGAATATCTGTTATAGCCCAGAAGTTACAACTCTGCATTCAGCCTTTAAACTAAACATCACAATCCAGTATTTTACAAAACATTAAAAGAAAACCTAAGCCCACAGAAAATGCATGTGAAATACATAACATCCATCAGAAAAAACATACCAAATCACAAGGAGTCAAGTAAAAAGGAAAAACCAAGAAAACACATTTATAGATAATGTGACAGTCATAAATATAACAGCACTAATTTAACACATGGCACTAAGGGTATCACAATGTCTTTGAAGAGAGAAAAAAAAACCTTGGGCAATAAGAGAAAAAAAGAACCAATATGAGAATAAAGCAAGAGATCATGAAATGAAAACCTTCTACTCTTGCAGCTTATAAAGTGAGCTGTAAAAATGCTACCCTCCTACTCAAAAATCCTGCTCAGTTTCCCTGAGTGAATAAAAGTTTACAATCTTCCACTTGAGAAAGACCTACAAGGTAAGTAAAGTTAGAAGAAGAAACCCATAAAAAATATGCACCCAGTCTTGCAGTGAAACATGCAGTGAACTCAGGGGCACATCTCACCAGAGAACCTGGTCTGAATTCCAAAAGAAAGGCTGAAACCAGCCTTCAGATTTCCTAGGATAAAGTATGAGCAGTATAAAGTCTGTGTTCCCTTATGCTTCCCCATCACTGCAGCAAATGGAACAAAACTTTTTGAAAGGGAAGTGATAAACCACTTGCAGTTATGTGTTATGAATGTAGCATTAAAAGGGCATTTGCTCCCAGAGAATCAGTCTCCTTTTGTAGGATTCACAAAATTACAACAGTAAAGCCATGAAGATTTTCTGTTTCTGATCCCCTCCTTCTCCAGGACAAATATTTCCATACTTAAGTAGAAACAATCTGTCAAATGGCACTGCTGACACCTGCATTTAGTATTGGATTTTTCTTTCTGCATAGCCCACACACAGTTTGTTAATAAATGCTGGCATAAGTAGTTGCAACAAAGTGAATGGTTTGCCAGTATGGGACATGCACAGTACTGATCAAGCATGGGGTTAAGGTAACCACATCACACAAAAGCACTTCTTTATTAAAAAATATTTTAGTTTTCTGTACATGAAAAAAGAACAGCTCTGGGATGAGAACTCTCTTTTTACATCTCAAAATACTTGTAACTTTAAGATGCTATCAATAATCAATTATTTGTACTTCACCTACCTGTATATCTGAAGAAAGAGCTGATGTAACAGAGAACAGGAATCAGAGAAATAAGCAAGAAATTCCTGCAAAAGACATCAAATTTGAGTGATACTTTTTAAATAAAATCCATTATTAATTACATTAATTACTGGACATCTCCTACCAACTTCCTGGTGCCCCTGCATGAAACAATCTGTTATAGTTTGTTTTTCTGAGAAATCCCAGCAGTAACCCTGCTTAGGCTTGGGAGTATTTACTGGTGGAAGAACTACAAAGAGGTAGTTTGTAACATGGATGTTAATTACACTGTCCATATGGGATAGCTGTAGATTGTTAAGATATTATGCAGTACAAGGCTTAAATCTAATACTAACATGGAATTCAAGTATTAAAACCTACCTTGGTGTAGTGTACAAGGGAATTAGCAAAGAACCTGCACAGTTTGACTGTCTTCTGGAACAGCCTGAAGTCAGTGCCCTCCTGTCCAAAAGAAGCAGTTCTAAAAGTTAATATACAAAGTAATACAATAAAAAAGGAAGTCAGATTGCTAACAGTGTTCAAAACCTATTTCTCATTTGATTCTCTACAGACTCTGCAGCTAAGGGGGAAAAACTTTAAAAATATTCCATATGTATGCTTTGACATTTTTAGAACACTATGAAGAATTTGTTTGACCTTGGGATATTATTGTCAGTTTAGGAAATAAAAATCTCACATAGTATGGGGAAAACTGAGTGTCTCACTAGAACATCCCCAATCTACACAAAGTTATGGGCCTGGCTTTCATGTGGTTTCAAAGCTATTCTGCTTTCCACATGAAATAAAGAAAACCCAAAAAAACCCCAACCAAATTACTCCAAGCAATAATACAAAGAATTCATCCTCCTCAAGTTCACTGGCAGCTTTGGGAGCTTTTCAATTCACCTGTATCTCTGACACCTTCATTTGCTCAGCCAGTTGCAAGGAGGAATCAAAAGAAAGAAGAGTGTCCTTGCACAGGCTGCCAAGGATGTCACTGTGTTTCAGGTGGCACTGCAGCAGGGAGTGATGCTTCAGGCTCTGCCTGAAAGACAGGAATAGAATCAGATATTTAATTGTCAGAAGTGATTGTGCAGTGAGTTCTTACAAATCCAAGTAACTAATTCTTCTATTTAGGTTTTTATACCACAGTGAGTGGTGCAATATTCGTGTACACTGAAAGCAGAAACTCAGAGAGAACAACCCTCTCCATGGCCATGAGCAAAAGACAGAGAAGAGGCAGGATGAAAGCACAAGACAGTCAACTCAAGCCAGAAACATCTACAAAACTGCAGGTCAGACCTCACCATTATTTATTCCCACAACACTGTGTCAAATTTTCACTTGCATTGCAATGCAAAAAGTCAAGTTTCTATTACTTTTCATACCAATTCACACCTGTGAATTATGAAATTGAATTTTTATACCAATTCACTGGCAGTGCTCTAATATTACTTCCTAGCTAACTTTCTACATTTCCTTACTAAATAGCTACGTTGAGTTCTCCACTTTCCATTTTATTTGAAACTCTGAACACAAATTGAGACATTCATTATTTAAAATTGCAGTCTGTTTACATTACAGTAAAATGCAAAGAGTTCCACTACATACTTGATGATGAACTTCCACGTATTGGCATGAAGAGCATGGTCCATGTTGGAAATGACAGAGCAGATCTCTAGCATAGTGTGGATTACTAAGGGAAAAATAAGAGTGAGATCAACAACAGAGTTAGATCAGATTTAGGAGTTCACAGCAATCCTAAGCACTAAGAGAATACCAGCACATTGACATGAATTGGGAAAATGCTTCACAACATGCCCCATCCCACAAAAGGAATCTTCAGGAGAGAAATGGAAATATTTCAGGCTTCAAAATGCTGCTTTCTGAAAGGCTGGCCAAGACAGCATGAACTGAGCACGTTCAGAAACCTGTCAGAAATATTCAAACATACTCTCTATTGAAAAAAAAGACGAAGCAAGACTAAAAAAAGTGTTAAATCCACATATACCTGACACCATATATGTGATGTCATCTTCAGTGGAAGCAGAGCCTATGGAAATCAGATCAACAAGTTCCATCAGCTGTTTCTGAAGGGAGTAAGTTTCCTTGAACAAGGCTTGTAGGAGGTCAGAAATTAAGTGCAGGTGCCCACAGTACACTGATTCACTGTCCTGAATTGGGGAGGAAGAGGTTTCATAAGAGTTCAGGAATCACAGCCTAATTTTTCACACACTGAAAACACCAAGAGCTTTGTCATATATTTCACTAGAAAGAAGAACAAGGCACTTGTAGCTACTTTAAGTCAATACAAAGCCAGATCTGTAGTTTCTGCTCCCAGCCCCTGACCACTCAATATAAAATACATTCACCTGTAGCCTCATCAACAACTAAGGAGGTCTGCCTGGCTCTTGTGAGTTTAGGGGGCTCTGGATTAGGCCTCCATGTATGAACCCAAGACCATATTTCTGAACAAACCAGGATAACAACAAAGCAAACAGCATTCCAAATATTTTCCAATACTTTAAAATTAGAATTGTTAGATAAAAGTATGGCACCTGAGTCTGAGTGCCTACATGGAAACCTGATGTAAATATCCCCATAAAAAAAGACAAATTGAAAGTGAAAATGAAAGACATCCCAAAGTTGGTGTGTCCTTATGAGAGTATCATTTTGTTTTTAATGCTCAGAGGGAATTGCTGTTGCATCTGAAAATCCAGATCTGAAACTGATGCATAAACCAACATACAACCCTGTAACCAAGATAAACATGCTCATCTCAACTTTCAGTCCACTCTGGAACTTCATACAAACAAGGTAGGTCACACCATGTGGGTGACCATTTGCAGCTCTGAAATTACTGCAGCCATAAGAAGTGCACAGATCCCTCAGAACACTCTGTTCACGAGCAAAATGTTCAGTTAACACTGATGCAAAACATGGAAATAGCAGAGCCTGAGCCTCTCACCAGCAGGTCACATCTGAAAAATCATCTTTGTACTTGTGTGCTAAGTGCGTTGTGCAAGCTAATTAACAACTGAAATTAACGATAACTCGACAACAACATTACTTCCAAATACTTCTTCCAAAGCGTTTCCTAAAAGGCAGGGAGCATAAGGATTGCTGTCCTTCCAGCAGAGGCCTACCCTGCAGTGTGTGAAGGTGCTCTTGAGGACGGAGAGGACGGAGGCAGGGAGGGAGCGGACGCTGCGCAGGGTCACGCCCGCCCGCAGGGAGCACACGCAGCGCACGCAGCCCCGCAGCGCCTCCAGCAGCTGCACCAGGCCCTGAAAGCAACAACAGCAAAGACAGCATCAGCCCGTGCTGGGCACTCCTGCAAGCTCTGCACAGGCTCCTCTGCTGAGCTGAACTGCACCTGGGGTTTTATGGCATCTAAAGCTCGCTGCTACTTGCATAAACAAGGGGTTTGTTAAAGATGAACGAAGCTCCACCAAATAACATTGAGGAATTCCAGAGCTTCTCGCCAACACCACACACTCTCTGAAAACTTCCTATTTCTCTGACTGCTGTTCTCAATTTACAAAAGATTTTAACACTCAGAATTTAAGTGACTGTATAAACAGGTGCCAGATTCGCTTTGTAAATAAGGGAAATCACATTCCATCTGCAGTAAGAATTTAAGCAGAATTTGAGATGATTTTATGAATTATTATTAGCATCACATGCTAGATGTAATCAAATAATTCACAAAATGTTAACTGAATTTAACTACAAAGGAAGATTAAATTACATTTTAACCATCAGTAGCTGGCAAAAATATTCTAAAAACTTCTTAACAGTTTAGGTAAAAGCAAGGAATTATGTAAACATTATTTTTTACTTATAGTTTATGTAATGGGACTTGCCTGTAGCAGATTCCTTACAGCACTGCATAACTCTGTATTCTGGCTGGTTAATCCTTTGGCCTCGCTGGATAATTCACACATCAAGTTATCAAAGAACTGCAGAGTCTGTCAGAACAAAACAAAACTTAAACATTTTACTTACAAAGGCAGGCATGCAAATAGTAACACCATTCTAAACTTGCTTGCTTCCTTGGTATGGAGGCACAGGCTACAGAGAAAACTCAGAGCAGAAAACACTTTCCAGCATTTCAGTCACAAAGGATGATGTAAGAAAAAGCACATATGTGTATAAATAATAGACAGAAGACATAGCAGCTGTTATTTCTTCCAAAATCTGTTAGTAAAATAAAATTCTCAGTTGATTGGCTTGCAATATATATATATATCAATGTAGCAAAGATTTTTACTTAGTTAAAACCACATCATTTTAAAAGGATTTTCATTTTGTCTCAGAAAATTATTTATTTGTTGAGAATTATTATTAACATTTTGAATACATTTGTAAAAATTAAGTCTATGACCTGCAAACAACATTTATTTCTACTTTAGTTGAGGTTTTTGGATATTTGATGAGTGCTACTGTTGACACTGCAAAGACAGTGAGGTGCTTCCAGGCACATGCAGGATAAACAGATATGGTACAGTGATCCTCTTTCAGGATATGTCTATTATGAGACATTTTGTAATCTCCATAATTTGTTACTTGAATTAAAAAGAAAGGGAAATCAAGTGGCCATTTTTACTGGCTTCTTAAAATGGACAAGCTGAGCCCTGAAACTTAAATCAGTAATTTGGCACTGCTTTACTTCACTTAAAATGCAAGGATTGATTTTAATACAACTACAGCACAAAATTCTCCATCATTTAATCAAGAAAGAAAACATATGTGAGGCCACTATGGTCTAAAAGTTTATTCACTATATTAATTCACAAATTTCACAACATTTATTCATGATATAGAAGTGTTGGGTTCTTCAGTTTACTTGTCCTGAGAAGCTACCTCATGTAAAAATTCTCCACCTTGGTAATTCTATAAAAAGCCCTAATCTATTGCTGCACACAGAAATCAGAATATTGTATATTAAATTATCTCCCTACTGTAAAGATTAAGAACAATCACAGAAACAATTCAACACAAAACTGTGAAAACTCTTAAAGGGTAAAATTTTAATTTCAAGTTTTGTATCCCATAGAATAATTACATTGTGTAACCTCAAAAGAAGAATCACTGCATTCAAAGCAGATTCTAGCACAGGACTGACTTACAATTCCAGAGTTAATTGTAGCTGTCCTACCTTAGGTAATATTTTTGAGAAGAAAGTTTGTTCCAAATCTTCAAGGCTAATATGGGGAAGAAACATTTCAGTCAGGATCCTCAAAACACCTGCAAAGAAAAGCATTTAAACATTACAGAAAAAAATGATGTGTGACTATCAGAAATGTACAGCAATCTACTAGAGAAAAAAAAAAACTGCAGAAAGCAAAAACAGATCAGGTATTTGATTTTGAGAGCAGCAACAGAGCATTTGCCTTATCTGAAATGCATGAAAACACACTTGCATTATCTGAAAAATCAAGTAACTGTAACAGCTTCAACATGCACAGGCTCATTAAAAATAGCAGCACACCTGACCATTGAAGGCTGAGCACAACTGCCTCAGATTGAGTATCTGCCACATTCCAAACTGCAAGTAGTTGCACGTTTAATGTGCTGGTTGGCACCAATATGCAATGCAACAGTGAGTTTTAGCAAGACTCCTGAACAGTTACAAATGAGCCCCATTTTCTTATCACTATCAGCTTTGTCACTTGGAAGATAAGCCAAAAAGACTATAAAATATAAGATAAAAAGCACCCTTCTTTTAAGTATTTAAAAATCAGAAGCAGCAGGAAGGAAAAAGCAGCCTTACATGCAGCGCTTCTATAGGGGCTTTAATAAAGTTTATTCAACATGCAGTTCGTGGAATGTGCTAGGTCCATCAGGATTGCTGAGGATTCTCTAAGTCACTAGTAGCAGCTTAAGTATTTTAACCACTGCAGAGTTTATAATGCAATTGCAATGCAAGCCATTACTTACGAATATGCTCAGTCCAGTCTTCAGACTCTTGATACATCGAGTAAAAACGTTAAAGAAAATCAAACTTGTTCTGCCATAAAGGTTATCTTTAAAGCACCTGCAGTGACTTCTCTCATCCTGTCTCAGGTACGTTTGAAATTGGCGGGGATGCTCCATAACCAATGCAGGCTGATAGCTCGGAGTACCCACAGGATCAGGAAAGTATTTCTAAAACCTGTTACAGAGTAAGTCTTGAGGGTTTTTTCTTTTTGGGGGGGTATGTGGTTTTGGAGTTCGGGGCGGGTCAGTGGAGGGGGCTCTTGGGGAGCTGTCTCCAGTGCTAAATGAACCACACGCGATTTTCCAGATTCTATGAATCCTTTATTTTAGCGAAGGGCTGTTCTCGCCTCCAGCGCAATTCCCGACTTTTCTATCCTGTGTGAGCCCCTCACCAAGGTCCCATCGCTTTCCCTCCCACAGATTTATCCGATTGAACCGTGGAACTCTGAAGGGTGAACACACTCCCCACGCCCCCCACCATCCCTGTGCCTTCCCGCAGCCACCCAAGAGCCCTCCCGGGAAGGATATGAGGAGCCGGGGCAGCACGGCGGGCAGCTCCCGGCGGCACAGCTCCCAGTCCCAGCCGCCCAGCTCCCGCAGGAGCAGCTCGGGGTCTGTCTGGGACATGGCGGCGGCCGCGCTGCCCTCAGGGCCGGCGGGAAAGGCGCGCGGCGCTCCCAGCAGCCCCCGCGCGGGGAAGCGGAAGCGGCTGCAGGCGGGAGAGGCGGCGGAGGGGCCGGGGCGGCAGCGGCGGCTCGGGCGGGCACAGCGCGGGGAACGCGGCCGGGAAAGGCGCCCGGAGCGGCCCGCCCGCCCCGCACCGGGCTGGGGAAGGGCAGCGGGGCCGCCCCGCCCCTCAGGGTTGCGCCGCTTGAAACGCTGAGGCTGAAACGCGCGTTTTAGCGGCTGCACTAATTGCCTTGCCTGAAGCTGTGGTCACCGGTAACGCTGTGTTTTCATAAATTTAAATGTTTAGAGTGGAGGGTTTTTTAATCGCAGCGTAGTTAGGGGCGGAAGGGAGCTCTGGGGATCACCCAGCCCAACTCCTCTGCAAAGGCCGGGTCACTTAAAGCAGGTGACAAAGGGACGCGTCCAGGTGGGTTTGGAATGTTCCCAGGGAGGGAGACTCCACCCCCTCGGGAGCCTGTTAATGAAAATCAGGATGCTGCAATTAGAGGGTTTGTGCTGATACTAATGCTACATAAAACTATTTACTCTGTTTCCAGCAGTAATTCACCTGGCTCTTGGCAAAACATCTGATATTCTACCAGCAAAATACTCTTTCCTACAAAATAGTCTTTACCTACATAAAAGCTGGCTGTAATAAATTAAGCTGACTTTTAAAAAACTGTTATTCCTGAAAATGGATTTCCGATTTAATTTTGCTGTTGATGAAAATGAGAACAGTGAGGCAGATGCTGACTTCTTACTGCTGTGCTCTCCAGAACACAAGGAGGAATCCACAGAAAAGAGCAGGAAAACTGCCGATCCCACAGCAGACCCCAGCCTGAGGCTGGATGCTGATAAGCACCAGGATGAGGCACCATCGAAGACAAAGCTTTGTGTCAAAGCTGCCAAGGAGCACCATATTCCCCAAGATCCCAATAAAATATTGGAAAATAAAGTCATGGAAAGTGTATTGGAGCTGTCTTATGTAAAGGTGTCTGTAGTGGAAATGACGTGTTCGGGTGACGCCGACAGCGAAGGCATCGTGTCCAGAAGTGTTTCTTCTCACTCTGATCTCATCCCAGGAGTCTATGAAGGAGGACTGAAAATCTGGGAATGCACCTTTGATCTCATGGACTACTTTTCTGAGGCTGAAATACAATTTACCAACAAGACTGTATTGGATCTTGGCTGTGGGGCTGGATTACTGGGAATTGTTGCTTTAAGGGGTAAGGCTGACAGAGTTCATTTTCAGGACTACAACAGCACAGTGATTGATGAAATAACCTTGCCTAATGTGGTGGCCAACTGTATAAACAAAGGCAGGAGGATGGACAGTGGGAAGGACAGAACAGCCAGCAAACCTCCTTTAAAGAGGCCCAAGATAGCAGAGGGCTCACCTGATGAGCTGAACAAATGCAGATTTTTTTCTGGAGAGTGGTCTCAAGTCAGCCAGCTCCTGCTAGGCAGCAACAAACCCTTTTCAAAGTATGATATCATTCTCACCTCTGAGACCATCTATAATCCTGACTACTACAGTGCCTTGCATGATACACTGGCCCAGCTCTTGGATAAAAATGGTCATGTGTATTTGGCAAGTAAAGTGCATTATTTTGGAGTTGGTGGTGGTATCTACCTCTTTGAGAAATTCATTGAAGAGAAAAATGTGTTTAGAACCAGCATAGTTAAAAGAATTGATCAGGGTCTGCAGCGATGCATTATGGAAATTGCCTTTAAAGATTCCTCTTAAAATTAAACTACTCAATGATGTTGTAATCCTTGTATCTCTCTGCTTTTCTCTGGTATTGTGGTTTGACAAATTGAGGATGCTGGTTGTTGAAATGTTTGACAAATTCTAGTGTCGGACTAGAAGTGAGGGATTTTTCTGATGTCGACTTTGCATAAAGTTCTGCTTATGATAATTAATTATAATTTATGTGTATTTAAAGAGTAAGCAAGTCATTGTCTCCAGCCACCCTTCTGCATTCTTTATCAGCACCAGAACTGTACATCACAGGACAGGCTGTGACATACAGAGCCTACATCGCATGGGATGACAAAGCAGTGACCATGACATGCTGAATGAGGTAATTTGGCATCTGAAATCAGTGCAAGAGGCTTTTCTCGAGGGTTGGGCAGTTTAACTGCAGCCAAATTCGGGCATGAACCACACACCTTTGAGCTCTGCTGCTTTGCCAGCAGAGGGGGATGTGATTGTATTTATCACTCGTGTTCTACCGTGCTGGTGATCTCAGAGGTCCCTGTAATATTTCCATGTGTAATGCACACATGACTTATTTAAGCCTTCTAAAAAGTGTATCAGAATATTTATTGCTGAATATTTACTGGGAATTTTCACATTGAGATGCTGATACAGTCTAAGAAAACTTCATCAATTAGAAAAAGCCATGCTGATTTAGAAGCTGACTAGAAAGAGTATTTGACAGAAGATAAGCTCCTTTTACCAACCAACCAGTAAGCCTACAAATTAAATACTGGAGGATGATACAACTGAGCTTTAGGAGACAATTGAAAAAGAAGATAAACTGTGCTATTATGGGAGTTTAATTAGATTGCTGTACTGCTTTAACAAGTTTTTCCCAGAAATTTTAATTGCCACATTTTCAAAACTTGCTGGGGGTACTGCTGAACATCCACACCTCTTTAATCTTTTCAGCAGTTTGGCAGGACAGAAAGCACTCAGAAAAGCCTGCATACAAGGCACTCTTCTTCCTTAGGCTGAAGGTAGTGATGTTGCTGAAGAAACTGCCTCACCAAAATGCAAACAAACCTAAAGAACTACAAAACCTGGTCTGGAGTGCTCATTGTCACCAGCCAAAGAAAGGAAATCCATTGCATGTTTTGCCTTGGCCAAAACCAGACAAAAACACAGCTCTTGTCATCATGCACTGCTTGCAGAAATATAAACTTAGAGACAGTCAACCACTGCAGTAAACTGGATGCAGGGATACTCAGTGTAGGAGAGAAGGGACAACAGTCTAAGAGGATGGAAAGAAACTTACCTACAGCAGTGACCTAAATTCAATTATTGCATCAAGTTTCCATCACTGTAATTATCACAAGATGCTTAAAGTCAACCCCAAATTTCCTATTTTGTTCCTGCTGCTATTAAGCCAGAGTTGTAACGGATTTCCTGTACCTCACAGAAGAGCCTTAACTGCTGTTTGAGACTATTTTAAAGGGATGCTTTGGAAACTACTGAATTTGGCCTTTCATAGGACAGGAGAGGGAGGAAAAAAGTCAGTTCTGCCATGACTGTCATTGTGCTTTGGAATTTTTCTGCACCAGCTAAAACTTGATGATAACTGCTGACTACAGACTGAGGAACAAAAAATGTTTGGGCTTTGGCAGATCAAGAAATACTGTTAAAAGCTCTTTTTTTTGGTCAAAACAGAGAAACTGGAAACAAACTGAATACCATTTGTCATTTTTCAAACTCAATCCTAAGACCAGTTGTAGCTTGCACTGAATGAGTTGTTCTACACCTGCCAAGTCTAGTGCAGTTTCAGAGAACCATACCTGAAGTAATAAGAAATGCTGACCACTAAGACAAAGAATATATTTAAGGACAAGAATCTCACATTTTTTGATGAACAAATGCAAAAGGTATTTACAATCTTCTACTATAATATTTCCTCTTGATAATATTTCACTATCAAACTCACCATCTTTGGTTTAATTACTATGCCTTCACTCACTATTTTGCTCAAACATAGCTGGTTTTGTGCAAATACAGAATCAGATTTTTTAGGACTTCAAGGGAAGACTGCTAGAGGCACAATCTCATAGTGATTGCACACCTGCAGAACAGGTAACCCCACACAGTATAATTAGCTTCCCACTTCAGAATTTGATGAGAAATAATGAAGGATCCTTTTTCTCAGGTGAAGTCAGCAAAGTTAGCATTGGGATTTCCCTAATTCCAGATGAGTTCTGTTCTAAAATTCAGCAGATACATGTTGAAAGGAAACAATTCAGCACTTAGTTTTGTAGGCTATTTGTTCTGTTGGTGTTCCAACATCAAACAATACTAATTTCCCTGATCTACATTAAGGCTTTCTCTACCTGAGAAATCCTCATCACCCTCATGACCAGTGTCCTGCTTCTCTTCATGAGCTGGAATAGAAAAATACAAATCTCACTCTTTTGTAACACTTGCATGCATTACTTAATGACCAGGGAAATTAAATTGCCACAAATGACACTGCACTAGAAAAGAACTGAATTGGAAAGTTCCCTCAAACTTTTTTTGATAACACATTAAGCCCTTTCTTCTATGAAAAAACAAAAGGTAGAGATCAGCTGGTAGCTCAGTTTTTATCAGCTCATCTCAAATCATCATTTTTCTCCCCTCACATTTTGAACAAGGCATTACAATAAGAAATCCGGTCTAAATTAAGTCTTTCCTGTAAGTATTGTGAAGAGAAAGATTAAAATCACTCATTAAATACCTCAGGAAACTGAATTGAAAAGCTTGTTTGTTTTAACAGGTATTATCATTAACTGATGACTTTCATTTGAAGACTATTTGCTGGTTTTGGGAAACAAGGCTATTTAAAAACCAGGTTTGTATACTGGCAATTACAGTTATTTTACTAAAGCTTAGGGGAAAAAAAAAGTCCATGATAATGGAAGTGGGAAGTGCCCAGTTTGCAAGTTACTGACTTGTATGCTATTCTTGGTTACTAGGTACACAGGCATTTAATCATGTTTTGACACCAGAATCTTATTAAAAATCAAACCTGCAATCATCATCAGGGTATTTGAAGTGGTGCAGCCAGACAACCATTGCACAAAAACTTAAAGAGAAGCACAAAGAGCAGATGCAAAATCAGACAAGGGTGCTGGAGGGGAAAAGTCCAAGGTACATGTGGGGGGAAGCAGGTGCCAACCAAGAGACCTGCAGCTCCAGGTTCAAGAAATGCTGTTCTCAGGTGATTATTGGGATGGAGATACCTGGAACTCTTTAATGAGGACTGAAATGTTTGAGGATGAGAACAGAAAACTCTCCACCCAACCAAAACAAAGCCACAGAAAGGTGACTTTAGATGGATAACTACTGTAAAAAGGCAGCATTTTGGTGATAGAAACTGGACTAAAGCCTCTCAGATTTCCTGGTTTGTACTGTAAGAGTCACTGGCACACTGAAAAAAACTGCTCTAGGGACCACAGCAAAGGGAAGAACTACAATTTGTATACAAATTATCTCTTGAAGTCAGCAAGTCAATAAATCCACAAATGAATTAAAGGAAGACTAGCAGGAAACAAAAAAAGTGAAAATTGTAGCAAGTAACTTTGCAACAAACAAAGGGTAACATCCTGCCAGAACAGCAGGAAGCAGATGATATAAGTTAATTCAGACACTGCCTAGGTTTACTGAGGAGGTAGTTTACTGTAATTATTGCTAGGGAAGAAAAAGGAAAAAAAGCATCACTATAGTCACACAAATAAAAGTAGTGCAGGGGAAACAATGAAAGAAGCATTGGCAGAATTAGACATTGCCATCAGTTTGCTATAAGGAAGGGTTTTACAGGCACATCAAATATTTTGATCATTTTGTGGAACACAAATACTGAATTTTGAAAACCATGGAGTAAATCAAAGATCTGGATCCCTGGTGAAGAACCTGTAACAGTCAACCTCACCCTCCACAGCAATTTTTGTAAATGTGGAAAAGAAAGATGAAAAGCCTAAAAAGTAATAGAAAAAGGAAACTGAAATCACTGTGGTCAAAAGACCAGTGAGTAGGTTTGGTCCAGCAGTGTTTGAAGCTGATCCTACAGGTATCCTACAACATATCAGTGAAATGGGACTGGATGAAAACAAACTAAAGGTAAGAGCATTTAATTAACTGGCACATCAAAAGGAGAGCAAAAAGGATTAGAACTTCAGATTCTGAAGGAAGGATCTGAAAATTACGCTGTATCTGGGAATTACCAGCCATTTTATAAATGATGGCAGAGTCCACTTACTCCACATTTATGGTTACATACATAGAACACACATTCAATTTTATTTATCAAAGTACAGCTCAGTTACCAGTTTTGAACTGCCTGTTGTGTTCACAAGTAGTCAGTTTATTTCTTGTCATCTGACCATGTAATTTCATAATCTGTATACACTTTCTTCAGTATCTCTACAGTCACTGAGTGATCTGCTTTTCCATAACCCTGAAAGAAAGAACAAATGCTTATTGGACATGTACTTTAAGTCTTCAGAACCCATTCAATTCTCAGCAACACAAGTTGTTCACATGCAAATCAAATACAGGTTCTAAAAGAGTTATTCTTGCAGTGTCAGTTTTATTTTTCTATTGTCCTCTCCAACTCTCTCCCCCTCCCCAAATTCAAGTTCTAGAAAATAAATGAGATGGGGTAAAGCAATGTCAAGTAATAGAGAAGGCATTTTTCACATAACTTCTGCAGCAGAATGCTTGTTTTAAAATGTTCCAAACACCTCAGCCACCATATTTATTGAATGCTTTTTAAAACCAGAGATGCCATTGACCAACTTTAATCTATGAGGATACAAATAGCTGATTTGGCTGAGCTGAAAGAAAAGGGAATAAGCAAACGTGAACACTTGAGCACTATCCTGGCCACTAAAGAAATCACAGTCTTCATGTTTTATTTATTTGCAATCTTCCCTCAGCTGGTAATGGCACAATTTTAAGTATCTGTGCTCTTCAGCCATTGCAACCCCAAGTTAAGGCAAGGTCAGATGACCCATGTGATTTTTAACACTCATTTAAAAGTCACTGATTACAGTGTTGCTCTTTCACTGAGATTTAAGGCAGTTGTGGTAGAAGTTGCCTTTCCATTATTGTCTTACATGATCAGAATTATCTTGATTTCTTATTTCCAAACTACATGTAACTTTTTCCATGTGAAAAAGCCTTTACTGCACAATAGTGCAGTGTACTGATAGAAATCTGTGATTTTACAGGTTACTTTTTTCCCCAGGATTATTTCACACAAAACTTTACTTAGAAGACTGAAAAAGAGCTCAGGGTTGCATTAACTAACAAAACAAACTCTTCTTCATCATTGACTCAGCCCCAAAGAGGAACAGCTTAAACAAACAAGCATTTAAACTGAAAAGGTTACATTTGATGTATTATAAAATGCAAGCTGCTCAAAAATAACAAATAATATTGTTATGTCAGTTGAAAAGCAAGATATTTACAGATCACTCTTGCCTTGGTAACCACTCTGAAGCCCCCATGCAGCCTTGCAAATAGCAGCACAGCATCTACTTCCAAAGAAGTCAGTGCCTATTTCTGTGGTTTCCACAAAACACCAAGGTACTTCTGTTACAGAATCTGACAAATCTCCAAGTCAAGAGCAGCATTAAACCAATGTAATTCATATGTTTTCTTCTGATCTGGGACTGAGGTCATCTCTGCCTGACAGAAACCCTCATGGCAATAAAATTCTGCTTTTACACGATGCTGCTCTGAGTATCAAGGCACCAAAAACAGAGAAACAAGATATTGTGCACAGACTATAAGGGCAAGAGTTAGAAACACTGTTTCTAACACTTAATTTGGCAGCTAGATTAATAATACAGGTGTCAAGTCTCACCTAAAAATGCAGTCATGATGAAGCCCTACCATGAGAAGAATTCACTACAATAAGCATTATACACTGCCTTCCCACCCACACAAATCCTAAGGATGGGATTCCAGGTGGCAAGAGTCATCTTGGAACAAAAGCAGCACTAGCATTAGAAAACATATAATACATTTAAGGACCATCCTTCACTGCTCATTTAAGGTAAGCAGACTTGAAGTAACCTTCATTTTCTATAGGAAATTATAGAACTTAATAGAACTATTTTCTTCTTGTCTACATTAGAAGCCTAGAATCTTTATTCACAGATACTACAGAAGCAGCTATGCTTCATCACTGAGTAAACCCTGAAAAGGCCTATAGCACATTCCCAAAGTTAGAGAAATACTGACCATTTATTGACTCTTCCCTAAAGAAACTGAACTTAAACAGAACAGTAAGATGTAACAAAAATGCTACTTTTATTCCCACAAAATGCATTACTGCATCTTCACCTAGTAAAACTTTACCTCACTTAAACTGTATCTACTCTTCTCATCCAGCATATAAACAGAACAACATTTGCAGTTTAGCTGATCACTACCAACCAGCATTTTTACTGGCAGATAAAGATCATACAAGAGCTGCATCAAGCCCCTGTGGGTACAAATGGGGTATTACTGCTCTACAGCAAGACTAAAAGATTCTGAGTCAAGAGATGCAAACTTACATTTTTAGTCTTAATTCTGACTTAACCTAATGCTGAGTAATACCAACTTTTATCTCTTTGCTGCCCTGCTCTCAAACTTGTTTTTCTAATCTATCTCACATGCCAGGTAAGTTTTCCAGTTAATGTTTACAATGTGATACAAATTGCCAAAAACCATCATGCTATAAACCAAAAACGCCAGAAAATGAGACAGAAGCATATGAAGGGATATCAGAGACGCACTTACAGTAGAGAGCCCAAATACCCTGATTTTCTTGTCTTTGCTATTATGTTCAATTTTCCCTCCTCCAAGGCACTTGCACTCATATCCCAGCTTTTCCATCTCAGGATTTACTTTTTCAAATATATGATCTGCACAGGAAGAATGGGTGAGAACCATTAGAACAGGCACTAAGCATCAAGTACTCTAGAACTCGTTTTCAACTATTTTCGACTAATTTTGCTCCAGTTGCCTTCTTTCACCCACATGAGCGAGAGATTTCTCTTCAGAGGCATAGCAAAGCTGTAGTGGATGTTCTTTATTTTTTTTACTTAGCACGTCTCATTCTCCTAGACGAGGTCGCTCGGGTTTGGAAATGGCACCTGACAGATATATCGGCCCAATTTTCATATCACACGAGGGGCGGAGAAAGGGGGGAAAAGGCGCTTTTGCGTTGCTCAGGCCGGGGCTCCCGCTCCGCCTCACACCCGCCGGGGACCAGCGCCCACGGCCCGCACCCGCGGGGCGCTGCCGGGCCCCCGCTCCGGCCGCTGCCCGCTCGCCCCCGCGCCCCGCGGGCTGTCACGCACTGTGGAACTCGGCCGCCTTGGTGCCGCGGACGATGTCCCGCTGCTCGCCGCCGCCCGGGCGCTGCAGGCGCACCAGGATGTACTTGAAGGTGCCCTCGGGGTCGATCTCCACGTCCCGCACGGCCGCCATGGCGCTGCCGCCGCAGGGGGCGGGAAGGCGGCGGGGGCGGGGCGGGCGCCATGGCGGCCGTGAGGCGGGACGGGCTGCGGGCGGCATCTCGCCGTGAGGGGACGAGCGGAACGGCTGGGCGGCTCTTTCAAAGTGCCCACCGATCAGAAAATACCAATATCGTTATGTCAGTTGGAAAGCAAGATATCTACAAATCACTCTTGCCTTAGTAACCGCTTTGAAACCCCCATGCAGCCTCGCAAATAGCAGCACAGCATCTACTTCTTTAGAAGTCAGTAGCTATTTCTCTAGTTTCCATAAAACACCAAGGTACTCCTGTTTTAAAGTCTGACAGCAAATCTCGAAGTCAAGAGAAGCATTAAACCATTAATGTATTAACTTCTGACCTGGGATTGTCACGTTGACAAGCTGAGGTTGTCTGAGCCTTGGGGTCTCTGCATGACAGAAGCCCTCATGTCAATAAAGCTGTACGTTTTACACTGTGCTCTTCTGTGAGCATCAAGCTACAAACGCAGAGAGGTATTTTTCTCAAACTGCAAGAGCTGACCACTGCCTCGATCACTAAAGTGCCCTTCAGGGTGCTCTTGTCCTGCATCCTTTCCATTACAATTGTGGACTCCTCTCCCCTTGTCCTCAAGCTGGGACTCTGTGGATGGCACCCACAGCTCTGAGGCAAAGCAGCAGGGTCCTGGAGAGGCTGTTAAACAGACAGTATTCTATAGATGACATTTTACTGATGCTGAATAAGAAATACAAATGTAACTCCTGGTTGCCCTCTTTTGTAAGTGCACCTGATGAGTTAGGCAAGCCCCACACAGATCAGTCGTACAACCACAGATGTATAGAATAAATACATTTCGTAGAACCACAGAACAGTTTAAGCTGGAAGAGACTTCAAAGCCCGTCTGTTCCTACCCCCTGCCATGGGTAGGGACAATTTTCACCAGACCAGGCTGCTCCAAGCCCCATCCAACCTGGCCTTGGACACTTCCAGGGATGGGGCACCCACAGCTTCTCTGGGCACCCTGTGCCAGGGCCTCCCCACCCTCACAGGGAAGAGCTTCTTCCCAATATCCAATCTAAACTTATTTTATTTCAGTTTAAAACCATTCCTCCTTGTCGTCACTTCACTGAAGACTAAGTCTATAATATTTACCTAAGGCAAAATAGTTGTTTTCATACAGTGCTGAAGTAAGAACATAGTCTCATATCTAGAGCTTATTCTAAAAACAGTGGATTTATGTATTTTAAAGACTAGAAATTTTCTGAAAAGCTTCAGAGCATCTCCACAAATAAGCTTTGACATAACTCCATTTTAAAGTACTATAATATATAGATAATTTCTAACAGAACTCTTTTATTCTCTTAAAATATACAGGTATTAAGTTATTGCTGACATGAATTTGTCCCTTTCTTACGGTTTTAAATCTAGCACTTGTACCTGAATGCAGACAGTGTACTATATAAATTAAGATGTAATTCACTAAAACCATCAGTAAAAGAGAGGAAGAATATGTATCATCTAAACACAGGCTTTAGAAATACTACTAAGAGGATGCTAATTTAGGGTTAGGCTTTATTTGGAAATTTGTTACTTTACAGCTAAACCTTCCTAAGTTACTTCATGGACTATAACAAGGCTTAATTAAGCAATAGAATAATTTTGTTATTTCAGAGACTATTGCTAGTTACCTTATGTATGCATAGAGCAGTAGCAACACTGAGAAGAAGAAGACCCGTGCCATAGGAAGCTAAATCCTCACTAACAGAATTTAAGGGAATGAAGAGGTGGGAAGGGCTTTAAGTAGAAGCCAAGCCTACTGCCTCAGCTGTTTGGGGTTTTCAAAGCAGGCAGAGAAAGTGATAAAACCTGTGCCTGGGGGAAGCCCTAGTGAGGGTAATGAGGTCTAGAGAGTGGGGTGGAGATTGTTTAAACTTGTTTTGTCTAGTAGTAAAGGTCTGGAGGATTAGTCCTTTGTTTCTAGTAATCTAGGAGGGTCTGTTTTGGTTGGTTTTGTGTATTTGGGTTATTATTTGATTGCTGTGTTTACTACTCTAGCCTAATATCTCATGTTCTTATTTCTTCTGTATTAAGAGACTGTTATGGAGGTTACTTGTTTGCATGAACTCTGCCTTTTTATTTTTAACTGGAATGGAATATTTCATTTCCTCAGGCATAGAAGTCTCTTGCGTGGCTGTGGAAAACTTTATTGCCCCATTTCAGTTATGATGCGCGGAAGGAACTACCAGCAAACAATAGTGCTAAGGATGGCAAGGGAAATACTTGTGGCATACCTTAGGAGCTAAACCTGAAAGGAATTTGCTCTCAACAAGGAAGGCAGGCATGGGGCTTCACCCCATGTAAGTCTAAGCAGATAAGTTTGTGACTTGGTAATAGTCAAAGCAGGCCTTTGTCCTGTTTTCTTTAATGCTTTTCTCTTCCCAAGCATCCATTTTATCCAAGAGTAGTTTCCTGTGCCATGCTGAGGTATAGGAGCTTCCTGTTGGCTTTCAGGCTGCAGACAGAAATTCCCTGCTGCTGGTGGGAATTGGTGTCCTCAGGGGTACGGGGCGGATGGCATGGGGTGACTGGGTCTTTAGCCACAGACAGCCTGTCTCCAACAAAACTGCGTGGAGGGACTTTCCATTTGTCAGGGCCTTACTTATGGCCCCCTGTGAGTTTGGCACTATTTGCTGAAGAACTAGGGGGTTTTTATTTATTTAGCCAAGGGACATCTTGTGTCTTTGCAGTGGAGTCCTAAAAAGCATTGTTTTGGCCTTGTTTTTCATTATGGTTTGCAGGCTTTGGACTGGACCCAAATGACTAAAATTGCTCTGTTTGTGTCCTTCCTGTCATCAGATCCTGTAAGCCAGGAGTATCTTGATGTCAAAACATCTTCATCTATTTTGCTGTTTAACCTCTGACTGGCAAGTGACTAGAAAAGGAATATTATAATTATGCAAATATGTCAAATATATGTTGTGCTGCAGTAAAGCTCAGCATGGGATTTTCTCAAGCCATTAGATCAACCCAGGTTACTAGAGTCAGGAAAAAGGAAGCAATCACTTTGAACTCCAGGTGTATAAATTTCTCCTTTTATTGAGCTCTCTGACAGAGAGCGCAAGATGTAAGGATACATGTGGCCCAGGCATATATTACAGGAAAATATTAAGGAAAGAATTTTGAAGTAGGTAATTTCCATCATGTGTAACCCTCACACAAGAGAGAAGGTTAAATGGAGGTTAATTTTTAGCTGTGCTTGCAAATTTTTTTTTATTACCGAGTGGGAGTAGCAGAAGAATGCCCAATACACTGTTGTAAATTCTGTCATGGACATCAAAGATCAAGGGTCTTCTTTGCTGCTTGCCCCACTCCATTTAATAGGCTTTAATAAAGATTTTTCTTCTACAGCTGTTGATTAGCAGCTCCTTTGATTAGCAAAGAAGCCAGAAAAAATGCAGGATAATAACCTTATCTCCCTTGGTGTTAACATATTTGGGATCTCTGTATGTATGCAGTCAGTTCAGGAGCCAGAGGCTTTGCTTGTCACAGAAGTTTAGGAATTGAGTCCAGCCTCCAGGATGCTGGAGTGTGATGGGCCCCTTCATACCTTCCTTTCATGAATGATGTTCTACTATGATCTCTTTCAGAAATTGAACAAGATCTGAGGAAACCCATGTTTTCTTCTGTTCCTTATAGAAGGCAGTTTTATAACCCCATTGCTCTGCTGGCTAAAAACATCCTCTAATTTCTGGTCTACGTTTACTCACAGAATTTTTTTTTTTTAATCCATTTAGGTTTTTTGTACCAGCTGTATCTGTTTATACACAGAAAGCTTTTGAGCACCTTCTTCACTTTTCTGGGCCTATCACATCTTTTCAGAGCCTTCCTAGCTGCTTCCTCTTCCCCAGGCTCAAACACAAATTTCTGATAGGCACCTGGAAAGGTATTTCTTTGGAAGGGACTTCATGGCATGTATCTACTCTTAGAAAATTCTGGAGTTTCCCACCAGGAGGTGTCCTTCTCCTGACTCTCCTTCTGGATGACCATAAGTATCACCTGCCTGTCACAGGATTGTTAATGTCTGAAGTGAGAAAACACTGACCATGCCCAGAATCCCCTTGTTCTGTAACAACAGTCCTCTAGGTTTGTTTCCAGGGCTCTGCTGTCCTTTGCTTGTCCTTCCCTGCTCTTGGTGTCCGTGCCTGGCACCATATGTTGGGGGCATGATGGAAGCAGCGTGCAGGTGATGATTCCCGAGGCCCAGCTGTTCCTTTGTGGTCTGTGGAGACAAACAGTGTGAACGAGTTGTTTAATTGATCAGAGTTCATTTATGTGGGATATTTGACATCCCAAATAGAAGGGCCTTTCAGCTGCTTTTCTTCAACATAAGCTCACACATTTGCATTCATGGAGATACGAGGGTATTTTGATTGGTGGGTTCAGGGCTTTGGAGGTACTCAGCAGGGAAATCATGTCCTTCCTTTGTCATGGTGTTGGGATTGCAGCTACTAAGAGAAAATCCGAATGAAGATGATGGATAGGGAATGTAATGGTATGAACTCTTACTTGCATAATTCTGGGTATAAATTGAAATTGTCTTGTGACTTAAACTTTAGTTAAACCTTTGTCTGACTTCTGAGGGTATAGAGCAACTGTACTCCTAATTTACTTATCTTCAAGTGGGCATAAATATGGGTCTTACATTTTATTTTGACTGGGGTAGTTATCCCTCTGTATTTTATGTGTCTCCATCATGGGGATTTTGTTGCTCAGAAGCACAAACAAACTGAACTCTTAGCTGTTTCAAGTAAGAATGTTGCATGCAGGCCCAGTATTATTTTATAGGTGATAAATGGCAATTCCTTCTCTTCCTGCTGATACAATACCTATTATGAAAGTAATCTTAGATTATTATTACTTCTGAGGGCCAAATAACCAGACTCTGCTACTGATTGCAATCATATGTGACTACAAAAGGTTAGTAAATGCCTATTGATAAATAAGAGGTAAAACCCACAAGTAATTAGCACCGGGAAGGATAAATACAGAATCATGGAATCAGTCGTTTAGTTTGGAAAAGCCTTGGTAAGATCAGAGTCCAAGCAGAAAACTAACTGTTGGGGATTAGGTTTTTTTTCCTTTCTCTCACGGAATTTTCTTCCCATTGGTTGTCTGGGAAACAAGTGGGGGTAATTAAAACACAAAAGACATAGCCAATCACTCTCACACACCGTGGCGATAGCACAGCCAGAGGCTCGAGAGTTTGGGAGTTTTGGGTGGCCATAGCTACACCAAAGGGAAATGGCTCAACGGGTAGGAAAAGGCTATTATTGGGTTTCTGTTTTTTTCTTGTTGCTGTTTGTCTATCTTGTTTCATATCTATATATACATATATCCTAGTAAAGAACTGTTTTTCCTTTTCCCATGTCTTTGCCTGAAAGTCCCATAATTTCAAGGTTGTAATAATTTGGAGGGAGGGAGTCGTATTTTCCATTGCAGGAAGGTTCCCACCTTCCTTGGTAGACACCTGTCTTTTAAACCAAGACACTAATGCTGCCAAATTCACCCCTAAACCATGTCCCTAAGCACCTGAATATCTCCAGAGATGGTGACTCCAGCAGTTCCCTGGGCAGGCTCTTCCATGCTTGACAAACCTTTAGGTGAAGGGTTATTAACAGGGGCTGTGGGGTGTGGGGTGTATGCTGAGCACTTCAGAAAATTGACTTTGTGGATTGTTTTTTACGCTCAAACGTGAAAGTGCAGCAATTTCAGGGTAGGTGAGAGATTCATCCTTCCTGATGAGTCAAGAAATCTAAAAGTCTTGGAAGAGCAAAATTTTCACTGGAAAAGTTAAAGTATTGTTTTCATGCCGAGGAAATAAAGGAAGTCCTAATTATCTTGGTAGCAGTTACCTGGAACTTTAAAAAGGCTTGTAGTGCTGGTTTTTTGGGGATTTTTCGTCTGGGAAGTGATAAAATTAAGCAATTTAACACCATTCAATTCAACATTAGTGATGATTTCTTTGTTCTTGAAACAACAATTATATGCAATAATTGACGTACTCTTCACTAACGATCTTGTGTTAAACATGCCTGTCCTAAAAAGTAATTACTTATCCAGCTAATATAAATGAATTTATTTATTTGAATAATTTATGGATGGTTGTAGCAAAAAAGGTCCTGAAAGAGCACTTAATTCAAGAACTTCTGTTTTCTCTGTTGGCTGAGAAAAGTCATGAGTAGTAGGAACACCTTTGCTGGCTGTTTTCTTGGTTCAGTTCTTACTTCTCTCTGCTGTGTAGTTGATCCTTGTGCTTTGGTCTGCTGCCTTGAAGATTTCAGACACCAAGTGGTAAGATCTCATTCCACAGAATTCTGGTGGTTTTGGTGGTGGACCTTTCTGCTGCTTGGTTTTATAAATGGCATCAGGTAGTTTTGATAGTCTCTGGTGCTTGGCTTGAAATACAGGGGTTCATTATCACCCAAACATCTAAAAGATAAATGATCCAGGTCCTTCAAAAAATGTGGCTCTCTGGTTTATGATCTGCTGCACATAACACTTGGAGAATTTGTTTACTGCTTGTTTCCCAGTGAAAAAATTAAAGGCTAAAATAACTGACAGTCCTTCTCTGAAGCCTCCTTAATAGACATTCCTTCCTAGAGCAGTACAGCTCTTAGGCTGGGCAGTTTGGGCTGAAAACTTACAGAGAAATCTGAGACATCATACTATTGAAATTATAAGGGGCTATATTTAATGATTATCATATTTGTTATAATGAATGCTATATTTAATGATTTATTGGGTGTTGAATACTGCTTTAGTTGTGGACTCAAAACAGGTTAAAAACTGTGTCCTTTGATGTATAAAAATGATGTACCTGAAGCTGACTTGAGAACAGACCTGAAGCTTGGAATTCATGAACTATGGTGAGATGTATTAGTAAGGAAGTGAACCTGCTGCCTCTTCATCCTTTTTGCAGTCTTTCCCTCATGATACAGCAAATGAAGAATGGTAGGTCATGTCAGCACTCCCGTGCTGCTGATAGCTCACATGCTCTCTGATAAGTCAAAACAATATTTTCTTGGAACAGAGCTAGGCAGAAGCTGTGCAAAGAATATGCAAAACAAAACATGTATCTCATGATGACCATTTTTACAGTATCAATCACCTACTTAATCTCCCAATCCTGAAACTTGCCCTCGCTCCTCTCACTTGCCAAAAGCTGTAACTGTTCTGTTCCTCAGAGCCAGGATCCCCATCAGTGTCACTGCTGAGACCAAGGGGCTGTGGAACTCACCTGGACAGTAAAAGGAACAGTCCATGCAAGTGTAACATAATTATTCTGTCTATGTGTACAGGAAGGGTGGCCGGGCCACAAGACCTTCTCTGCCATGATTTCCAGCAGTGGAATTAGAAATAATCGAGTTCTGCATGGGATCAGTTCCACCTGCAACTGCAGGCAGCCAGTGTGTGATGTTAAGGCCAGTCCTGCTTTCATCTTAACTCAAGGTGTGAGTTGTTGTTTCCTCTGCTCCTTTGCTCTGTTCCATGTTTCAATGCTCTGAATCACACCTGGCCAGTGCAAGTGACCCCTGGTCTAAGGCTAGATTCTCCAACATTTGCCTGTTTGAAGGAAATTGAGCACTATGAGTCACATCAGAATTCCCGAAATGAGAAGTGGAGATAAGATTTTCTGACTCCTGGGGTTCCACTCCAGACAGAGTGGAGACTGCCTTAGGCAGCATTGAGAAATTCCAAGTCTTTGTAGCAGTTGCATTGCCTTCCTTATTCACACTTAATGAGACACAGAGGCGGAGGGATGAGTATATTTTCGGAAATTATCTTTTCTTCCCATCTAAACTTCAGGGAAAATTTGTGCCTTAAACCTTTTGTCTCTGAATTTCTAAAGAATTAATCTTCTAAGCTCTGCTCCAAACAGGAAACACCTTCACTACTGGCACTAGAACTCCTTTTCCCCCCTCAAGGCTGGCTAAAGCTCTTACTTTTCCTCTTCTAATGAGTGTTACTGTGGGTGAAGCTGGAGGGTTTTCCATTACCTCAAAATTTCAAGTAGTTCTACAGCTCTTTGCCATGGGATAAACATCCATTATACAAAGCTTTTTGATATAAATACTTAAGTGTTTTAATTTAGGAATGGCAAATATATCTTCTAGGAGAGAGGTGGAACTGGATTACTCAGAGGCACTTAATGCTCTATTTTTGTCTGTTGGTATGTAAATGCAGATGTAACCTCCTAGAAAAAGAACCAGTCTTTAAAAAAGACCTGGGAAATGAATCTCTGTCTCTTTCTATATGTACAAATGTACGTCTATGTACTCTGGTTACCTGGGATTCCACCACATTCTGTATTTGTCTTGGATTTGTGATTTCTGCAAGTTCAACAGAGTTTTAGATAAAGTGAAATAATTTTTCACTGTGTTGAATTTTCATAAGCTACTGATACTGAAAAAATATTTCTCAGCCCGAAACTTAAAAATTTCCAACATAAAGGTAGACTCTCCAAAATTCCCGTTTTAACATCTTATGGCCGGTTTGGCAAATTTTCCATTAAAACTTTGTCACTACAAACCAATCCACCACTACTTGCTATGCACCAAGTGGACGTGATACATTGTTGATCACATGCCTCTTAAGTACTCTAAAATACCTTTTGGGTTTTAGAAGATTATAAAGGTTTCTTTCCTCCATCACCCTTTTTTACAGTGGAGTGGGAATAAAACAATTCTCTTGGACAGATAGAGTTCTTTAAAAAGCTGCCCTTTGAGTAGTGATTTCATCCCTTGTATGCTCATTTTATGGTGATTTCAGCTAAGCATTGTTTCACTTGTTTCCTCATAATAATGTCTCATGGGACAATATTAGAAGTCTTAATTATAACAAGCCGTAGTGCATTATTGTTTCTTTATTACTGACACAGCCTTGAGGCACAAACTAGGTTGATCTGCCAGAAACAGATCAATCATATCAATGTCAGCTGTTCTTGACAGCTTGGCAGCCTTCTGCTCCTTTCTCAATTGTTTTCTTTAAAATTTTTCAGTGTTTTTCTAGTATCTCTTCTAGGTGCTCATGTGGAAGGCCTGGCTTCTAATTACGTTGACCTTTTTTCCTGAGATATGGAGAGGCAGTATTTGCTTTTTGCCCACACTTTGACACCTTTTTCTCATACTCTCTAAGGTAATTACTGAGGGTTTAGATCCATGAACAGTAGCTTGATTGGCTGTAACCAACCTAAAGAGTATTCACTCCAGTCTTTCCACAATCTGACCTGTTCTCTTTTCCCAATACTTCACACTATTGCAGTATCTATTAACTTTTCTCTCTGTAGAAAGAAATTATATTTGACATATCCTCTGCCAATTGCCTTTAAATAGCAGACCTGACTGGCTTTTGTTGTTTTCATTCCTAATATGTTTATATAGCCCTTTCTTGCCCTTTGTCTCATAGGGGCCTCTTAAGTAAACCTTCCAACTAGAAAATTAGTTGCTGCTAGATAATCCTTGTCAGCTACCTCTGTTTATAAAGGGAAAAGAGGTGATCTGGAGTATTGCCATTCACTATAGAAAGCTGAGCTTTCACTTATGGAAATGAAAGTCTGGAGTGTATAAAATTTATCTTTAGAGTGTCCTATTTTTCTGGCAGAGAGTTATTTTAATTTTAAGGAACGATGTCTGTGCTCATGTACCAGCAGAGTGACAACTTCATCCAGCTCTGTAAGCACAAGAAATGAGGCTCTTACATTCCCAAATCAATTGGCAAAAGAGTAAAAAAGCATAAATGCGAAATAACTTTGAGAAGAGAATAAATCTGTAACATAGAAACCAGCACAGGGTCAGGCTGCATGGCATTTCTATCTTGATTATCTACAGTTCAGCCTAAGTCACTGTATCACAGGTATTTCTCCTGAAATACATGTGTAGCTTAGCATCAAATATGAGCTTCAACTCATAGGAATCCCAGTCTTCCTAAACAGCAGGGTTGAAGTTTTATAAGGGCCTTTTGATTTTTAATAAAGAGATTTTAAGAATGTGTGGTTTTGAGAATGATTTTCAGGCTTTATTTTTCCTGAAAATTTTGCCTTCATCTTCCAGTACATTACATGGAAATAAGAATATAATCAGTGGATGTCAGAATTCCCTGGGAAAAACCAAAAAGAACCCCATGTCAATGATGCATGAGGTAACACAGCCAACAAAAAGCAGCAGTCTTTTTTTAGGCTGGAGTTTTTACAAGCACATTGCTCTTAGGCTTTGGTGTTTTGTTATTTTTTTGTGAGCGTTTCTTTATCTGCTGCAGACAGAGGTCTCAGCCCCTGCAAAGGAAGACTACTGTAAATTCTGAAATAATTTCTTCCTTCCTCCGGAGATTCCACTGGCAAAGAAATTCTGATCAAGTTTCCCCAGAGCTTTCTTCAGAGTTTCTACCATGACAAGGATGAGCACTTACCAGTAGGAAGCTCATTAAATGACTTGGAAAAGGGAATCTCCAGGAAAATGCGTAGGATTTTCTGTCTCTTGGCTGCTGGGAGGATAAAAACTGTCCTGGACTTGTCTATAATTTTTCTGTGCATGCAGTTATAACAGCTGATCAATGTTTTAGAAAACAGAAAAAAAAAGCCTGCCCTGTCAAGACTCATTAATGTTGGTTTGGTTTAGAATTACATTTACAGAGAAAATGTAAAATGTGAAATTAGGCCCTATTGCATAATGTGCTGTACAGGTGCATTGGAAGTACCAGCTTCTGTCTGTGTTCTTCAGATGGTAAAACCTCCTGATAGAGAAGGGCTGGCAAATAGGAAGTGGTTTTATTCCCAGTTTACAGCCAAGGCTAAATAAACAGCAGTCCTGATCTGATGCTGCCTGAAAGCTTCTGGAAGTCTGGTTCTTCTAAGCAAGGCTTGCCCAGGCCAGCCAAAAACTAACCTCAGCTTTCCAGAGTTTCTTGATTATCAGTTTGTGTTTCTAGCTTTGCTAGTTCACAGCTGATAGAAAGTGTTCCTGTCCCTACAAATACTCAGTGTGTTGTGTTTAATCCTCACTCTCTTCAGTAACGGTCTTTGACTTGCTTTCTAGGACTTTGTCACAATTTCTAGTCAAGTCTCATATTTTTTAGTAACTGAGGCTGTTTTAGAGAATACTCTTTATTCAATGCTTTTTTTCTGAGATTATTCCTTTGATGGTTAGAAATCTATTCAGATATGGCTGACACATTTTTTGTGTGTGTGAAAATATTGGGAATTTATACCATCAGTTGATATTAACTTGAAATCCAGGAGCCACTGATTTTTATTCTGCAAGAATAGGTTGAAGCTCCAAATTTAGAGCTCCAACATGCACTGTATAAACTCTAACTATGCTTTACAGACATGATATGGGTGCTACCCTGTGCCCTCCTGTTGCTGACAGCCTTTGTTGAGTGCTTTGCAAGTTAAGCCTCATTAAATCTCATCCATAGTGGTTAATCTTTATGCAGTAGTATAATTAATCATTGTGTACGTAATAAATGTGCATGAATTCCTAGTGTATTGTCTTGTCCACCTGAAATATTATATGCACCTGTGCAGGAATTGTAACTCTATTGAGATCAGGACATTGAAGTATGTGGTCCAAGGGACTCTTCAAAGCAAGGTCTGTGTTTCAAGCTTGACTGCTACAAGTGACTGATGAAGCTGTATTGTGAGCAGGACTGTAGAAGAGTACCTGCAATCCTGGGGCTGGCAAACCTGACCACAAATGAGAGCTCTGCACAGCTGAGATCCCCAAGGAAGGGTTTGTCCAGTGCTGCAGTTTCCATCTTTTACTCAAACTTAGTTAACCAGCTGTGTGTCACTGCCTTTCCTACTGAGATACCAGAACTGGCATGTCCTTGCTACAAAACATTGATAAGTGAAAAATTGGAATCTGCTTATTCATGCAACTGACTTGAACTAACCACCATCCTCCTCCTTGATATCCTGGAATTGTGTGTTTCTGTCAGGAAAAGTCTGTGATGTAGCACTTGGCAGTTTGTCAGCACAGTCTGTCTTTTTTGGAGGTTTGATTTGGCAAGGGGAAACATCCTCCTTGATGTGTAGGAGGGCCAGATCCCAGGATTTTCCAGGAAATTTTTTTCCACACGAAATTTCCTGTCTCGTGAAGGAGAGGCTGGCTGAGGGAATAAAAGGCTGTAATAAAAGGCAGAGCATTACAGAGTCCGGACACTTGGAGCTGAACTTGATCTTCAAGTGTGAGTTCATCCACTTAGCCACAGAAAGCAGTCACTGGAAAACAGCGCAGAGGAATTCTGTCACCTGGACACTGCAGCTGCAACCTGTGAGTAGAAATGGACTGTGCTATTCTGTTCCATTGCTCAGGAGAACTGGGCAGCTGGAATTCTGTGTTGGTGTTCCTTAAAAGCTGTTTACATTTGAAAGATATCTTGATGTTAAGAACTGTTTGAAAATTAATAATTTTTAAAAGTGGAAATCCTACTTAAAGCTTTAGAATAATTGTTTAAAAGTATGTAGAAAAAATGGCATAGACAGATTTTATACAGAATTTTCACAGCTCACTATTTGCTCTTTACAAATGTGTTTCTTTGATTTCTCACAGCCATCTACTTAAAAGATAGAGAAGAGAAAACTCTCAGAAAGATGATTTGCTTGCAGTTCCTATCTCTTCTTACTTTCGGTAAGTGTGTATTTCTCTGTGTAGAAAACTACACAGAGATGATAATATTAGTGTGACTGCTCTGTTTGAGCTCAACATTAAACAGAATTTTTGAACTTGCCCTGATTAACCTGAGGCTACATTCACAGAGAAACACCTCTAGATGCAATGGCACTTTTTCTCTGCTTGCCTGTCAAATCCATAATTGGCTCCTATAGTCTGCTGTGAAATCTCAAAGCTATGTGTGATCAGACATAGTTCCACAGGCTGAAGTCCCTGTAGTTGAAGCTGACTTGCCTGGTTTGAAACTTGCCAGGTGATTGTTTATAAAATAATTGCCACTCGTTTTTATGCACTTTCAGATACTGACAAGTTTGCAATATTTGTAGAGCTTTATATGCCCTCTTCTAGAGAGAAAGGGGGAAGTCAGACACCAACTTTTGGACATATTTTTGTTGTAGGACTTACAATGCTTCAGGGGGTGAATGGCTGGACATACCATTATTCAGACAGAAACATGACCTACAGAGAAGCAGAGCTGTGGTGCAGAGAGAGGTATACTAACCTGGTTGCCATCCAGAATAAGGAGGAAATCAACCACCTCAATGACTTCTTACCCTACAATCCGGGTTACTACTGGATTGGGATCAGAAAAATTAATGGTGTATGGACCTGGACTGGAACTAACAAAGAACTGACAGAAGAAGCAAGAAACTGGGCTTCAGGGGAGCCAAATGGCAAAGGGAACAACGAGGACTGTGTTGAAATCTACATCAAAAGGGGGAAGGATGATGGCAAATGGAATGATGAGCAGTGTGAGAAGAAGAAGGTTGCCTTGTGCTACACAGGTATGGGGTGGTAAAGGTCATTCCAGTGTGTCCCTGTGGAGCTGGGATGGTGGCTGGGATGAGTTGTTTACCTTAACCTGACATGTTAGCTACCTGACCCCATGAGCACTTGTACACATACAGGTTGAGGTTGTTCTTTTTCTAAGACTTAGATTAATCTCACCTTTTAGCTCACAGAATATTTTGCATCCTTTTTGGGGGCAAATCAGCAGGCTTTCTCTATAATCAGTGGAGAGAAACAGGTTCTTTCAGATGGTAGCTTTCATCCCTCTCTCAAGTGTCTATCTCAGCTAGTTAATAATTGCCCTTTTGGAGGCATCTGTCTGCTGGCTATAGACCACTGGATTAGATTAAATGCTTTGTGTAGAGGTGGCTAATTCTAGGTTAAAAAAAACCAACAAAGTCAAATATCAGCCAAATTAGAGCTGTGGTGAGTTAATGAAGAATGTACCTTTTGAGGATTTCTACCTACGCCCCAGTTTGTTGTTCCTTTTGTGTTTTAAGTATTGCTAATACCTATCTGAGAACAAATGGTCTTGTAGTTTCCAGCCAGCAGAACCCTTTCACTGTGAGCTAGTCTGTAAAAGGTGTGGATTTCAGAAATTCTTCTGTGAAATGACAGGATGATCTGAAGTACCAATCCCTCTGATCCAGCTTTGCTATACAAAGGGCTTGTTTAGTGTCAGAAAGATAAACAAAAAGCTAGCCAGGTTTCATTAATGGTCATTGTTGATTCTTTCATAATTTGCTGAATTTTTTTTTCCAGCTTCTTGCAACACATCTCTCTGCAGTGGCCATGGAGAATGCATAGAGACTATTAACAATCACACCTGCCATTGTAACCCTGGGTTCTATGGGCCTGAATGCCAGTTTGGTAAGATGATTTCATCCTGCTTTTTTAACCAGCTCATGCTAGCTAGTTTTCAGTTTGGCTTGCTGGGTTACCTGCTCAGCCAGTGAGACTGACTGTGTACCTCCTTGTGCTTCTTTGAAGTTAAGAGTTGTGATCCACTAAAGAAACCTGATCATGGGAGCCTCGAGTGCAACCATCCATTGGGGACCTTCAACTACAACTCATCCTGCACAGTTCAGTGTGAGGAGGGCTATGAGCTGACTGCACTGGAATCTGTACACTGTACCTCTTCTGGAGTCTGGTCTGCCCCCCTTGCAGCATGCAGAGGTGAACTTTTTGCATTGTACATAGCACTGTGACCCTCAGTGCTGCTCTGTCAGGAGGTACAAATGGATGCTTGTCCAATTCCTTTGCAATTAATTAAGTGGTGTAGGTGATACTTTCTTTCAGCACACATCTCTGTTCCTGAAGAAGTGAAATGGGTAGAATGACATTCAGGCCTTGGCCTAGGTTTCCTTGTAAGGAAAGACTTTGGGTGGGAACAGGGAATTGAGATGATCTAGCTGTGAGACTGCTCTCAACAGGCCAGTTACTCCTAACTGTAGGAATTATTTTTTCAGGTGTTTGGCTTGGAATAAGCCACTTTTTTAAGCAAGTAAAAGCATAAAACATCACTCAACAGCAGTCAAAATGGGGAAATTTTGCATTGTAAATAGTTGCTGTCATGAGCTGCAGATTAATGAACAGTCTTGCCTTAAGATTCAGTTTCCCATTTTGATATATTTCCCCTCCTGTCTGCTTTCTGAACTGGTAGCATAGTAGATCCCCTTTCTAAAGCTGCTCCTCTTTAGTGGGTATGTTGTGAAGTTTCAGAAAAGAAGAAAGAACTTTTAATTATTTGTTCCAAGCTAAGCTCTGTGCTGTCTCTTGTGCCTTTCAGCTGTGACCTGTCCTGCTTTGGAAATGCCTGTCCATGGGGCTGTGAACTGCTCCCATCCCTCTGTGCAGCTCACCTGGGGTACCACCTGTGAGTTCACCTGTGAGGAAGGATTTACCCTGACAGGACCAGCCACACTGCAGTGTGGGTCTTCTGGGGCCTGGGACAGGCAGCAGCCAACCTGTGCAGGTACCTTTGCTCATCCCTGCTCAGCTGAGCCCTGGGGGCTGTCAGCATTGCCTTGTTGTTCCCCTGAAGCATCTGTGCTGATTTCTGTTGTGCTCCTTGTGTTGCAGCTGTGAGGTGTGAGGCTGTAAGCTGGCCAGAAGAAGGCTCTGTGAGCTGTGACCATGCTCCTGCAGATCTCACCTATGGCTCACGCTGTGATTTCCAGTGCAGTGAGGGATATGTCCTGGATGGCCCATCCAGCACTGAGTGCACAGCACAGGGACAGTGGTCAGAGCCAATGCCAAGATGCAAAGGTAAGTGTTCTTGGGCTGGAAACCATCAATTAAAGCTTACAGTAGATTGAAGAATCTGAAGAGACTCCTCATTCAAGTGTAGTCACAGAGTAACATTCATCCCCAGCATATCTGTAGCACTTTTCATAAAAAGATCTCAAAGTGGGGTCGTTTAGCCTCTTGTATTAGTGAGGAAACAGCAATGCAGGGTGACCAACAACACTCTGGGGCAGTGTCTCCAACACACATGCTAACATGCTTTTGGCATGGAGTGTTCTGGCAAGGATTTTTTATTCCCTAAACCCCAAACGGGAGCCAGTGTCTGTTTCTGTAGTCCATTGTGGAGAATAATCTGGAGGAATTCTTGGGATAATTTTTTTTTTTAGGTGCATTTTTAAGGTTCTGGCTGCACTGTGCAACCTGCTGAAATCAGTGTTTCTGAGACACTGCTAGGTGTGAAGGGAGGTTCTGTGGCTCTGTAGGGGACAGCTTGAAGCAGTACATGTCCTGTTGTTAACTCCCTGAAGAGTGTTTATCTTGACCTACTCCAAGCTAAGCTCTGTGCTGTCTCTTGTGCCTTTCAGCTGTGACCTGTCCTGCTTTGGAAATGCCTGTCCATGGGGCTGTGAACTGCTCCCATCCCTCTGTGCAGCTCACCTGGGGTACCACCTGTGAGTTCACCTGTGAGGAAGGATTTACCCTGACAGGACCAGCCACACTGCAGTGTGGGTCTTCTGGGGCCTGGGACAGGCAGCAGCCAACCTGTGCAGGTACCTTTGCTCATCCCTGCTCAGCTGAGCCCTGGGGGCTGTCAGCATTGCCTTGTTGTTCCCCTGAAGCATCTGTGCTGATTTCTGTTGTGCTCCTTGTGTTGCAGCTGTGAGGTGTGAGGCTGTAAGCTGGCCAGAAGAAGGCTCTGTGAGCTGTGACCATGCTCCTGCAGATCTCACCTATGGCTCACGCTGTGATTTCCAGTGCAGTGAGGGATATGTCCTGGATGGCCCATCCAGCACTGAGTGCACAGCACAGGGACAGTGGTCAGAGCCAAGGCCAAGATGCAAAGGTAAGACTTCCTGGGTTGGCAATTGCAGATTTCTGGTCACTGGGGAACATCCAGCAATCCATATTCCTGTAGGGTTCTGGCTCCAAGCTAAACTCTGTGCTCCCATGTTTGCAGCTGTGACTTGCTCTGCCTTAGAAATGCTCATGGCTCTGAGCTGCTCTCATGCCAAAGCCAAATGAATTTGAAAATAAAGTGTGCATCTACCAGAAAATAATAGGGCCAAAGACAGGAAAGTCCTTAATGACTCTCAACCATTTCTTTTTGTGTTTCAGTGGTAGAGTGTGAACCACTGAGCTCTCCTGAGAAAGGCTCCATGGATTGCTCACAGGGGGCTGGGATCTTCAGGTACAACACATCCTGCCACTTCAGCTGCTTCGAAGGATGGAGTCTCAATGGCTCTCGTGTTCTTGAGTGCAGGCATTCAGGAAACTGGAGTGCCAGCCTGCCCACATGTGAAGGTATTTTGCCTGTGACTTCCCACAGAGAAGTGGCACTGTGTTTCTAGTCAGATGAGGTGCAGGAGGGTGGTGGTGGTAATACCAACTAGTGAGAGAACATCTAGTGAAGTCCATGGATTCAAAACCCCAACAAAATCATATTTGAAAATAGAAGAGGGGGAAAATCCCAAAATATCTTGGTGGAAAATGTTTTCTTATCCAAAAACAAAAGCTGCAACCTGATTTCATTTCTTTTTTCAGTTTCTTTTTTTGGTTTTGAAACAAAATATTTCTCATGTTAGCTTTTTTTCATGTGATTAAAGACAAAAGCTTTCCTAGAGAAAGAGAACCTTGTGGGTAAATCTGCATTCATAAGTCTGTTTCTCAGTGGAAAACTTTATAGATTTTTTTAACTTGGTGTGATAGTTTCTTGGATGAACTCCTCAGCCAAAAGACCTCAGAGAGCTTTTCCAAAGGAAAAAGAGCAATCCCAAAGGACAGAAGGCTCAGTCTTGCCTTCTCATTCAAGGCAGTAAGAGCTCTGTCACTGTCCTCAGTTGGAACATCCTTGGCCTGCCTGGAAATCCTTTTGCTTGAGGTTCTAAAATCTCAATTCCACTTTCATTTGCTTGAGCAGTATTTAGATCCCTGAATAATTTCATTGATCTCAAAAGGATTGCTCAAAGAGGAAGACAGGGGAGTTAAAATATGAACTGAAACATGAAAAATAAGAGGAGCACAATTTGCCATTCAAGGCTGGAGGTTAAACAGACCCTCATATAGGGAGCTTCTTGCCTTGCCATTGCTTTGGCAATGGGTGGGGTAATTTTTAGTATTTAGTTTTTTTACCTTGTGCATGGGAAGTGTCCTCTTTCATCCAGAGAAAACTGAAGTGTTACAAGCTGCAGTTCTGGTTCCTCTTGAAGAGCACGAGGAAAGGGAAGACAGAAAGGGCTTCAAAGACCACATGTGCCTCTTGATCTCACTGAAATCTTTTCATCCTTTCAGCTTCTGACCAAGCCAGCTATGTCTCTGTGGGCATAGCAGCCACATCTGCCTCTCTGCTGTCTGCAGCATCATTCCTCCTTTGGCTTGCGAGGCGCTTCCAGAGAAAAGGTGAGCAGTTGGTCTGGGCCCACTGGCTTTATTTACCTCCCTGAAAAATTTTCAGTGGAAGAAAAAACCTGCAAAACCTCTGAAACCCTACACCTTGTTTTTTTTTAAAGTAAAATTTCCCATGCTTAGACAAATTCCAAAATTATTTTCAAGACCCTGCATACAGGCCATCATTGGCTTTTGGCTGAACATCTAACAAAGTAAAAAAATAGTAAACCCCAAATGTTTAAAAAACAGGAATTAGGGCTTTTGTCTTGAAATGCTAATACCTTTTCTTATTCTTCTTGCAGCAAAGAAATTTATTCCTTTCAGGTAAGTTGTGTCTCAAAAAGCAACATGAAAAAAAACACTGCTATCACTTTGCTAAAACCCATTCGGTATAA
Organism: Climacteris rufus; assembly: GCA_013398175.1. Lineage (NCBI taxonomy): Eukaryota > Metazoa > Chordata > Aves > Passeriformes > Climacteridae > Climacteris > Climacteris rufus. Next base: position 353,496 of record VZRZ01005700.1, read on the forward strand.
ACCTGTTGTCATTAAAGTTCTTTTCACTTCTGTGTTTTCTAGGAACTGGCAGGACACAGCCAGTGAAGGTAGTTTCCAAAGTGTTGGCGAGAATGTCTGACTCAGGGGTTTCAGGTAAGCACATGTGACTACTGCTCTCCCAAATTTTCTTCCTTTTAATCACACAAGCAATCAATCAGAGCTGCTAATTGCTGTACAATTGCTGATCCAGCAGTATGTGCTTTGGGATACCTAATATGCATCTTGGCTTTGCATGAAAGTTCCTAACAAGACTGATGGATTTGCTGCTTTAGAAGTGGTTGTTCAGCTGCTTAATGATGATTGTTCTTAGCATTCTGTCCAGCTGCATATAGTATTAGGAACATTTTTGTGCAGTTCTGCTACCTGCTGCATGCAAAATTCCTCTGAAATGAGAGCAAACACAAATCTATGCCAGTTTTCTGATTTATGGAGGAATTTTGTTCTCTCTGCAGGAATTGAAGCCATCTTTACTTATGTCTCGTATTTCTGGAGAATGCAACTGCATGCAAATCAGCAGCTGTCCAGATGTTTTTACCTCTTGCTGACAAGATGATCGACCTTGTGTATTATTCAGAAATTTTGAACTCAAACTGTCTGGTATTTCCATTGAAGAGAAGCAGAGAGTAAAACCCTGGCCTTCTGGCAAAACACTGTCTACATTCAGTCATGTAGTTATCCTAACTGGGAGCTTGCCATCTCCTGTCCAGATGGTGAGCAAACAGTGCACTGCTGCCTAAAGAGGAGGCTGGTTCCTTCTCTGTTCCACTCAAAGGTACTGAGGTGAGGTGAAGACATGCATTGTTTCACATCACTTACTACACTGCTGGAGGTGTCTTCTCTGGAGTCATATGGGTTATGCTTGCAGGCACAGAATAATCAGGATGAAAAAATATTCATTGAATAGTTTTGAAACTATTGATCTGGTCTGTGGAAATCAGTTTAATTTAAGAAGATTTTGCAGTCAAGATATATGCCTGTGGTGATATGGGCAATTATTTGGGTTTCTTGGATAGAAACCCAAAAAAACGTAGATACCTTTTTTTAATTATAATAGCACTAGGAACCATAGTGCTTATACAAGGTACTCTGGTTTCTGAACACAGCAGGTAGCTCTGAAATGTTCTCATCCCTGTGGGATTATGTACTGTAATATGTGTGTATACATAAATACTTAATTGTGCAACTTTTACTGTGGATATTTCTGTGCCCTGAACTGTAAATATATTGTAAAATACTTGTTCTTGAGTAGGTCATTGATCATTTGATCAGAATTTATTTTAAAATAAATTGGAGGTGTTTGTAAGGATTTCATGCCTGCATGTTATTTACAAATGAAAGGAAGCCTGAGATTTGTAAGTTTATATATTGAAGATACGATTTTTTGAGCTGTTAAAAGTCTCCAAATGAGTCTTTCTTAAGTTATGTTTAAGTTATGATTATAAATTAAAAATATCTCATTTAGCCTGATATCTATTGTCCTATTTGTACCATTGTTTAATAAAATGTTTTCAATATAATCCCGATTTGGAAACCTGAATCATTTAAATTATTTGGGTCTGCCCTGTGACTGTGGCTTCAACAGCAGAATGTGAGGGTTGGGAGAAGACTGGCTAAAAGTGAGGCTGTGCCTTACTGGAGCTTTCCATGTTTCCATAGCAGTCAAGGACACAGAGCAGCCAGCAGATGGAGCTGACTGCCTGGGACTAGCACAGCCAGAGCTGGATCCCAAACCAGCATCCCCAGTTCGGAAAGGGAGGAGGAAGGTTCAACTGTGTGTCTATGAAGCTGGTGCCTGGCATGTGCAGGAGGGAGAGAAGAGCAGAAGGAGAAGCGAGTAGGTCATCTTGGTGCATAAGTAATAGCACAAACCCCTCAGCCCATCCAGGCTGTTGCAGCCCTTTCAGCTGGGAAGTTGACTGAGTGTGGGTGCCAGAGGTGAGAGCACAGCTCTGGGGATAGTGCTGACTGCTGTCTAAGGACCTCCAATCCCACCCCGGCTTGGGATGCAGCAAAGACTCTGCCATGGCTAATTCTGGGTAGGGACCAGTGGCTGCCAGCCACTCCTGTGGTCATCCTTTGTCAGCCCCTGAAATAGCCAAAGAAGCTGCACTTGGGGCTCTGTAGCTGCTGCCAGGAGGCTGCCCTTGATGGCAAACTGAGGTGCATTCCTGCCCTAGCCGGGGCTCGAGGGAAGCCAGCAGGCCTCTGAGCAAGGGAGGTGCTGCACCACAATGGACAGCACCCATTGCTGTTTGTCCCAACCGATTAAAGAACTGAGAGTAGCTGTTAGCACTTCCACTGCCTTGACAAGGTGGGGCCCAACCCTGTGAGCAGATGCAGAGCAGTAATCCTCAGGTTCCCTGAGGGGATGCAGAGATTAGCCTGGAACGCCCTGCTCTGAATCCCTGCAGGAGCTGTTTTGAGAGCTAAACCACCACAGGGATCCCCCAGCCTGCCCTTGTTGTTGTCCTCTACATGCAGGGCCTGCGTGTAGCATCCTCTGGAGAGAGCTGCTTATCCAGCATGGTTCCCACCCTGCTGCCCAGAGCAGTCCAGCTTCTCCTTCCTTGACCAGAGCTGGTGCTTCTAGCAGTTTTCCCTGGGATCTTACAGGGGCTTTATTGACAGAAAATAAACTATTGAATCATCCCTTCTCTTTCCCCAAGCCTTCATCCCTTGTGATTTCTAGAGGCAACAGTCTTCTAGTGAGATCACATTTGGGTGGGATTCATCCTCTCTTTCTCCTATATACCCCCTAGGCCAGACCAAGACTCTCTGAAGGGGATCTTCTTCCTTGCAGTGACTTTCAGGTTACATCTATGCTCATAATTAATGTTACTGCAGGACACAGGCAAAAATCTAGCCTGTGCTTATCCAGGTTGCTTGATTCTTTATCCCCTCCTGGCACAGTTTTTCCTGCCTCAGGATATGACTTACCAGTTATGATGGCATGGTGTGTCCAGGCCTTGAGGAGCTTCAGGAAGTCATTTTATTTGTAGTGGAAGTGTCTCTGCCAGTGCCTGGGAACACAGCTCTTGTTTGCTATCTGTATAGTTCCCGAGCTGGCAACAATGGCCATGGGAATGCTGGCTGCCAGGCAGTGCTTTAGTCACTCCATTGTGTCACTCCTCTGTATGCAGCGCTGAGCGACCACTGATGGGCCACAGGATCTTTGCTGGAGGGACTTTCCTTATTTCCTGTTGTTCCACTTCCCTGAAATTCCTCATCTCTCCCTGGGCCCATGGCATTGTTCAGAATGGGATGCGTGTTTTGCCTGGTATCTTATTTTGGGGCAGATGTCTGCTTGTGCTGTGACCTATGGAAGCTGTGAAGGTGACATTAACTGGGAGGCACGCATGTCCTTTCACAGCTCTGTGTGTTTGCTGCTTGGCAAGGGGATGGTTTTTGTGGCGTAACTTAACACATTCCTGATGAACTGAGCTACCCAGGGTGGCTTTGGCTTTTTTACTTCTGCAGTCTGACAGAAGGGGACTTAGAAACAAAATGTCACTAAAAGTCTCAGACAGGCAGTGTTTGATTTGGGATGGGTGTTTCTGTGGGATTTGGTGATATGGACAGTGAAAGACCTGCACAGATTGGGTTTGTGCTTTCTGTTTTCATAAGCAATTAGCCATCAAACTAGCAGCCATTTACCAGGGCCTGGCTGAAGTTGCCTTCCAAAACTCCAGTTTTTAATGACTGGACTGGACCCAGCATTTGGCCAGCACTTCTCTCATGAAGATAAGCCCCTGCTCCAGGCTGGGGAGGCTGGACATCCTTGCAGCTCCTTGCGTGCTTTGCTGGGGCCTGGCAGTGGGGACTCTGGAGCAGCAGCTCCCGCAGGATTTGGTGTCGTGATCCAATCGCTATAACCTGCTCAGCTCCTGCTCTGGGAACTGTCAGAGGATATTAGGGCCAGGAGGCCAGACTGCAAAACACAGTGTCTGTGCAGTGCAATATGCTCAGGCCTCTGTGAGTCTGGTTTCTGTCCTGAGCCTTGCTCCTGTTTAGATTCCTCTGGTTCTTGCGGGGGGCCGGCTCCCTTCCCTTGGCTTGAGCGTGCTGCTCATGTGTGACTGGTGGGGGTTTGGTGAGGGGTCTTCTGTCGCTAGGCCTAGAGGAGCAAGTTGTGGTGAGCTCTTGGTCAGGGACAGAAAAGTCCATGAGATTGCTGCCCTCTGGGAGCCATAACTCACATCAAATGAGAAATACAGCTTGGACTTGCCCACGGACAGGCAGGACAGGCTCCTGTAGCAATGGGCAGCAGGAGATTGATGGAGGGCAGAAAAGTAGGTACCAGAGCCCAGCCTGTCACAGCATTTGCAGAGTTGTACTATGGAGCTCCCTAGGTTGGTTTATGGCCTCTCTCCTGCACAGCTTTTGGGAGAAACAAACAAAATTGCAGGTTAGATTTGACCAAGTGGAGTCAAAACCTGCTGGATGGTTTTTGCTACTTACGTGGCACTATTAAATCTCACCTAGAAGGGAGGCAGACTTAGCCAACACAGTTTAGCCGTCGCTCCACAGAAAGAAATCCACAGCCCAGAAAGTGTTTCCACAGCTGATGATGGCCAGTGCTTTTTGCAGCTCAGGAAAGCTGCTGCCAAGAACAGGACAGCATGCAAAAAGCACAAGTGCCTCCTCAGCAACGCAGCAGATGCCCCCAGGCAGCTGCCAGCAGGTTTTCTACCTGCCTTCCTGCTTCAGGAAAGGACATTCCCTGAAAAGCCCAACAGTTGCTTTGACTTTCAGCCTGGGCCAAGTGGGACCTTCATCAACTTCTCGCCTCGCCAGCTGCCATGAAAGCAGCGATGGCAGGTGTGAAATTGCAGGTGACTTGCTTGCTCCTGGCACTCCAGTGCTGTCATTTTTGGCTTTTGACAGCCTCTGAGTGGGCTGGATGAGGGAATCGAACTGAATTCACGCCCTCTGGAGCAGACCTGGGGTCAAAGGGCACCTGGGTGGAAGGAAAAGGGTTAAAGGGGAGACAGGAAACATTTTACTCAGGGTCTATTCCATAGGATGATTTCTGGGAAAGCAGGGGCTGCAGTCAAGCAGGATGTATTCACTTTGGGATCTGAGGAAATCAGGCTCAGCCTGGCCCAAACCAAGAGGAAAATATAGCACAGCCCACACAGCATGAAACGGCAATGTCCCCACTTAACCCCATCTCGTGTCTGTGCAAACAGTCCAGATAACATAAAAATCAGACATGGTGGAATGCTGTCATTACATGAACAACCATGATATCCCATAGGGAGATTGTACTGTTTCAGCAGAAAAATAGTGGAGGTTGTCCTAGAAAGTCCTATCCTAACGTAGAGAGAAAGGGCCCTCTCCAGTTCTCAGTGTATTTCCTCCTCTTCCTCCCTTTTCTCAGTTGGTACCAAGGATCCCAAGTTGGTCCCTGGGTGGAGAGCAGGGTGTGCTGTTTGTCACAGGCTCTTCCCAGACTGGAGTCTGATGTGGATGGCTCCTGAAGGGAGCAGAGGAAAGCTCTGCAGATAAGTTAGGAACTGCTGGGTCACTGTCAGAGAACAGAGAAGATCTCTGCTCCTCACAGCAAATCACTTTTGACCAATGGAACGCCTGGAAACAACCAGATGCAGCAGAGGTTCTTCTACCAGAGACTCTTGTGGAGAAAAACTCACCTGTGTCAGTAACCTCTTGCAGCTAAAGGCAGAAGATTTAGCTGAAGCACTTGAAAGCAATGGAGTCATCATGCAGTCATGCAAGAGGGAGCAGGTAGGACAGCCCACCTTCCCCACTGCTCTCCCTCCTTTCCTGCAAGGAAGAACATCTCCATCTCTGTTTTGCTATTCCTTTCTTGCTATTTGTGCTCTTCTCTCCGGCCTTTTTGGTGGGGACAGCACTGCAGGGGCACCGCATGCTTGCAAGGATGTTCTAAGCAGCCCAGGGATCTGGGTGCCCAGTCCCACTAAACCATGTTCCAAAGTGCAATATCTACACATCTTGTAAATACCCCCAGGGATGGTGACAGAATGATACTGAACTCCTTAGAGAAGAGCTCTGTGACCTTCCCAGGAGGAGCAGAGGACCTGTACCAGGGCAATGACATGTCCTATTCTTACCCCCCTGCCTTCTCTTTCTGCTGCTGGACAGGAGGCCAAACAGGCCTTTGCTCTGATCTGGGACAGCCGTCCTTCTGTTCCCGTGTCTGGAGTGGGAAAATCTAAGCCTTTGGGGTGTTTGGATGCTGTGGGAACAGGTGCAATAGGGGACCTAAAAAACAACAGATCAGAAAACATATGGGCCTGCCCCGGCTCTTAATTAACCTAATTGCTGTAGCTTCCATGAAGGTCTGCCTGTTTTCCTAGCGCGGTTTCCGGTGCAGGCGAGCACCGTTCCCTCTGATAGAGAGCAGACACAGTAATGCTGCTATCAGCAGCCCCTGCCATCCCACAAGGGGCCCAGCAGGACAGACCACCTCCATAAAATCCAGCTGGTGGGCCCAGGGTGCAGGTTCTCCACAGCCCAGCCCTCCAAAGCAGTGCTGTGAGCTTCTCTGGAGAGAGAGTGGGGGCAAGGAGTGGGTTTGGAAAGCTAACACGGGTTATTCCAGCCCGGCAGTGTGGCACGTCTGCCTGCCCTCTGTCAGGGGAGGAGACTGGCTCGTTGCTGCTGCAGGGCACTGAGTCACTCAGGCTGATAACTGTATCGAGCCAGCTCACCTGTGTTCCACGGCACAGTGAAACCACTGCGTATTTATAGGAAGAAACTGCGTCCCGACTGGTGCAAAAAGAGCACAACTGGGCTGTTGTGCTTTCTACAGGACTTCAGACCAAAAGAAAGGGTAGTCAAGAATCTTTACTAATCTCTTTTGTTGCTCAGACAACAGCAAGTTTTTTCTCACTTCAGAGTCACTCTTCCTCACTGAAAGTATTTGGAGAACAAAGTCATTCCTGGTTTAGTTAAACATTTGTCTTTCCATGGCACTGAGTTGTAAATAAAGCTTTTGTCCTAAAAATACTACAGATAACTAAGTTTCCCGAGGTTCAAAGATATCCTCTAACAACAATCCTTGTGTTGTGCTGCAAACTGAAATGTGCAATTGGCTGTCCAGATGTCTGGTACAGAGCAGCCCAGCCAGCCAGCCTGCTCTTTGCAAGGGAGCAGCTATTCCCACTGATGTGTTTCACTCCAGCAGAGCCTCAACCTTCTCTGAAGCTCAGGGGCTGGAGATGTGAAGCACAGCAGAAGGAGCTGCCTTGAGAGGTGCAGAGATGCCAGTGAGAGAGGAGAGAGAGTGCAGTGTCTATGTGGGCACATCTTGTCTGGCCAGCTAAGCCAAATGTTTATCACCTTTGGATTCACCATGCTGCCCAAAAAAGCAAAGCAGACGTGTAGTAGTGTTGGCAATCTCTGTAGGAACCTCCTGTCTGCCAGATTCTCTCTCCCCGCCCTCCCAGCAGGTGCCAGCTGGGTTTTTGCTTTCTTTCATCCTATGATTGTGTTTCATCAAAGCAAGCACAGTCAGGGGATGCGGAGCCTAAAGGCTTACTAAAATTAGGCCTGATCTTTGGTCCTGTTTGCAAGTCATTTCTTGGCATGGTGATGTCTGACACACAAACTGGCTAAAATCAGGGTTTGCAAGTCCTAAGTGCAGCTATGTTTGTGTTATTGTTTGCAAAGTCCTTTGGAGCAGCTGTGTGCCTGTTAGAACAGACCAGCAGCACACAGGCTTGGATCAAAGAGCCCCTGTGAAATAGATCTCAACAGACAAGCAGCCTCCACTATCCAACTCCCTGACAAAGGAGGATCGCTGGAGAAGCCCAGTGGCTGCAATTTGAACACAATCAAACCATATTCATAGAGCCCCCATGACTCAGTGCTGGTGTCACACATGTTCACTGTGGAGATCTCTGGGTCGTCTGCAAGAACAACCAATGAACAAGATGTTAAGTCCCAATTAAGTTAATGGGGCTTAAACAAATCTTTCAAGTTGAATGTAGTGGTTTGTGTTTTAGTGGATCTGGATCTTACTAAAGCTTCCCTTCCCCCTTCATCCCACAGAACTACTTAAATAACAATGGTTACTAAAGAGGAATTATGAACAGCAGTTCAAACCCCAAAGTGCAAGCAGAATAGGTGTTTGGAATGCCTGTACTAAATACCTTTAAAGAGGTGATGAATGAGCAACAGAAGTGAGGAGGGAGAGTGAAAAGTGTGGTTTGTGACTGTTTTTACCCTTAGCTCATGGTGGTTTTCGAATGAAGAGGAAGTGTGGATGTTGTGTCTCTGGTTTGGATGATTGCCACTGAAATCAGTGCTCAGCTGGTAGTGTTGCCCTGGGATAAAAGAGCCTTCAGTTGGTGTTGGATCTGAAATAACAAACCATCCCAACTCTGGTCTGCTCTTTGGGCAACAACTTTGGCCTAGTTCAAGTTTTCATGAAGACCTAGGTGGTCAGCAGTGCTCTGCCAGGCCTTTGCTCACCTGCCTGCTGCAAAATGGACTTCTAAATGGCATGAGCCAAAGTGAAGCTAACCTCATTTTGCAGCAGCCTGGGTATACCCCTGATACTGCTCTGGTGCAGAGCTCTCTGCTTTTCTTTTCTTTTCCCTGCTATGTGGTGTCCGCGGATGCTGCAGCTTGTGAGAAGGGAAGGGGTGTATGGGGTGTGTCATGCCCCAGGACAGGGATGGAGCACTGGTTTAAGGATGCGCCTGAGGGAGCTGAAGGGATGAAAGTCCAAAATAAATAAAAAGAAGTGATTCTCTGCTCTTCATTCACCTACAGGGTTGTCCCGGAGCAGCTTCCTCTTTGCTCCAGGCAGAGATAGGGGAGAACCTGGTGTCAGCCCTGAAAAGGGCTGCTCCCTAGACTGTTAGAAGCTTTATAGGCCAAACCCAACAGCTTAGATTTCACCTGAAAACAAATGGGCAATCAGGCTTGCTGAACACCCTTCCAGGAAGCTTTGCAAGGCAGGCTTTTGTTAGGACTCTGACTATAAAGGTCTACAACCTCTCGTGATGAACAGACAACAGCACTTCTTTTTCCTTCCTAACAAGGTTTCCTTAGAAATGGATCCACTGCTGAATCCCGAGTCTGCCTGGCATATTCTGGGGGACATCTGGTGTAAATTCTTCATTATTAGATTACATTAGTTGCAGCAATAATCATTCACATGGGATTATTACATCCAAGCTTGTCTCATTGCCTTTATCCTTTCACACATTGTCTTTCCTGGTTCCCCTTCAAAGGGCTGTTGTGAGTCTGTGTCGGAGCAAGAAATTAACTTGTTAGTAATTTATGCATCATTTCCTCCAGCCACATGTATTTAGGGCAAGATCAATAAAATATAATAAGGAAGCGAGTGGGTATTGTCACCATGGGGCTGAAATAATTCCTTTGGTATCACTGTAAATCCTTCCCTCACATATGAAAACCTGCAGTCCTGTCCATCATTAGTTTATTTTGCTGGACTGTATCAACAGGACATTGATTCAGCTCTTTTGTGTGCTTGGAGAGTTCACGTCCTGCTAGTGCTGCTCGCAGCCACACAAAGTGCCTCAAGTGGAGATTTAAGATTTTGAGAGAGCAGTGTTTCACAGCCTTTCTTATGGCTCCTGTTGTGTAATTAAAGCTGTGCCATGTCACACTGGAGATTCGTTTCTGGAGTGGCTCCATATTCTGGCAGCTGCTTTAATATGTTAGGTCTGAGAAAGGGAAAGGGATAGGAAGAGGGATCTAAGCACCACAGTTCAGGGCATGGAAATTTTGCTGGTTTTGGGCACTGGGGAGGCAAGCCTGAGTGGATCTGAAAGGTCATGGCAGATTGGAGGGGATCTGGAGTCCCTGAGTAGTGATCTGACTGCTGGGCAGCCTTTGCTGGGTAAAAACCAAAAAAGGAAAGAAAAGGAGTTTGGATCCTCACCCACAGCAATGCAAGGATGTGTGAGGGGCAATGTTTGTGGCTGACAGAGCTCCTAAAGAGGAGTCTCTTTTCTCAGCTCCTGGCCAGACTACCCTGCAGAGTTTCAGCTCCACGAGAACCAAATTTGAGCATTTTGTTGCAGTTTCAGAGTAAGAATTGCCTGAAAATGCAAGCAAAATCAAACCAACAATTTGGTACCCTTGCTAGCTCTGCATGCCTGGACTCCCTGTGGCTGCTTCTCCTGCAGATGTCCTGGCATTTGGCACTGATGTGGAAGGGGCTGTGTGGCCCAACTTGGCTCTGGCAATGCTCTGTCTGCTGATCTCAGCAGCGCAGAGGCTCCAGCTCCTGAAAGTCTCTGGAAGGCAATGCTTTGAGCTCACTCTGCACTTTGGGACCTGCGTGTTTTGTTGCCGTAAATGTGGAGAAATCTCGGAGAGGGAGGTGTTTAAAACCCCCTTGCAGGTCTGACTCACATCCCAGAGGAACACTTTGTGGAGCTGTGCTGGGCTGGTCAGCACACAGTGTACAGGATGGGGCAGGGGAATCAGAGCAATCCTGCCCTTCACAACCCCTGCGGTGTTGACACAGCCTGAAGGGGAGCGCAAAGGAGATGAGATACCAAGATTATCAGTTCAGACAGGGGAGAGGAATGTTGTTTGCTTGTAGCTCTTCTCCATCAGGACTGGCAAAATCCAAACACGAGGGAAGATGCAGGCAGATGTCTATGCATGGTCAGAGAATGTAACAGAGATAAGCAAGCACAGGAACAAAGCCAGGGGCTCTAACTTCAGCACAGGAAAAACCGGTCACAGCACAGGCTGGTTGTTTTCTGAAAGCCTTCTGGAGACAAGGGTCTGTCCAGGTCACCTGCAAGAGCTAGTGAGGCTGCTCAGGAATGTGTACAGAACATTGCTGCCTTCACACCTGCCCCCACAGTCCTCAGACAGCTTTGGTGAGGCAAAAGCCAGCTCTGCCTGGTCTCCACTGGAGTCCAGTGGTGATGTGGCTAACACTGCCACCTTCTTGATGTTTGTTACCAGTTACAGTTGGTGCAAACGAGATGAACAAGACAACTGGCAGAGAGAAGGAGGAAAGCAGAACAGAGACAGATGCTCCGATCTGATGACAGTTGTTTGCTCGGTTTCTTTCCTTTAGGAGCTGGGATTAGAAAAGAAGTCGCTTCCAGGAGACACTTTGTCAGCAGAGCCTCTTCAGACCAACTGCTTTTTGTGGCAGGGCCTTTCCCAGGCAGTCCGTGCAGTCAGCCCTCCCCAGCCCTCCCCCTGGCATTGCAACATCTCCCGCTTTCCAAAGAGACAGGAGCCCACAGAGCAAACACAGGAAACCCCAGCCCCGGTCAAGGTCTGGAAGGTAAATTTGTAACTTAGGAGAGATTGTGAAGATGCTGCTCTGTCATATGTAAACACTCCTTTCTTTCTCCAACAGCCCAGCGCCGCGGAGAGAGCTGATCCCAAACCTCCCTTCATGGTTGAGTCCGCTGAAGAGACAGGACGCAGGTTGGAAATGCAGCCGGGAACACAGGCTCCTTATTCCCTGGAGACGGGCTCCTTCCCTCACTTCTGTAAGTCCTGCCCTGACCCGGGCTCGGCTGAGGGCTGGGAGGACACCAGTGTGGGCATTGCCAAGAGCTGTGGGGTGTGCCCGGCCTCCTGGGCATGCTGCTCCTTTAGCCATCGGTGCCGACCGAGCAGAGCCTTTACGGCACTGCAATTGGGGTGCAGGTTTTGGAAGGAAACCTTGTAGTACTGCGTTGCACTTCCCATTGCAGGAGAGTTTAGATGCGGGGAAAAGCTGTTTAACAGGAGTGTTGGAGGTGTGATGGCACAGATGGGCTGGGGAAGGATGAGCAAGATGAATTTATGTTCCTCTCTGTTTCTTCCAGACCTGTAAGTCTGTGTTTTCCTCCTGCAGTGGAGGAAAAGTGTTCAGGGTGTGGAAGGGGATACTGTATTTGCTGATGGCTTATACTAAAGGAGTTCTGGGGATCAGCTCATAAAGGTTAAAAAAGATCAGGTGGAAGATACCCATAGACTAGTCAAGAATTTTCCATGAGAATAATACTTTTAACAAAGTGATGTTTCTCTAAAAACAGAACCTCTCCCTAGATAAATATTGATTTTGTCAAATGTACTAAGTATGTGGGTATATGTACAGAAAGAGAGAGAGAGAATTCCACTGACAAACTGTCTTAATGGTTTAATTAATTTCAGATGCTTTTGAACCTGGTTTGGGATTTGACCTGATGCAATGTGTTTGACTACCTCTGCTCTTTACAATATACGTGTAACAATATTCTGACCAAAAATAATATATTTATTTGCCTTTATATATTTCCAAGTCACATAAAATATAAACCAGCCAGCTCTCTTGCTGCTTTATTAGTATATGTGTCACATAGCCATATCAAGTTTAATTAGCATCAGTAGGCACACTATTTGTCTGATTCCTATATATCAGGTAAACCAGTGGCACAGCACTGGAATTGATCCAGTCCGATGCAGAGTAACCTTTGCACCAGATCTGAACTCTGGGAATCAAAACCAACCTGTGCTGGGCAGATGTGCATGTAAGTAAAGGACAGAGAGAAAATTCTGTTCTAGTCTCTGAGCTCTAAAAAACTGTCATGAGAGCCACAAAGGCTCTCATCTCACCAGCCTACTCTCACCTCTCAGGATGAAGGAAGGCTTCACAAAATCCCTGTTTGGTGCTCAGCTCCAGTCTCAATTTCAGGCTTAGTCCCCAGACTCTGTTGTCTGGAAGTGATCCACAAAGGATTTGTCACCAGCTGCAGCCAGCAGAGCCCAGAGATGAAGTCTGGCGTGTGCTGCCCAAACCAGCTTGCAGGTACTCACGGGTTGGCCCCTTCCACTCTGCATCTGTCAATAAAGTGAGCATCCTTCCCATCCTGACTTTTCCCAGCTGACCTTTTTAAGCCCAGTTGCAGGTTCTGCCCGATCTTCCCTTTGACAGCTCTGAAGATTCATTCTGAATGTTGCAGGGGCAGTTGGTTTAGGGGAGAGATCTGCAACCTTTCCTGGGCTGGCCTGCCTTTCCCTTTCTCAAAGACAAGCTCACGCACACCCGAAAACACTCGGGGACATCACCTGAAAACATCACAGGGAGCTGGGAGATGCTGCCTTTACCATGGTCCCCTTCAGACAGCGAGCTTGGAGCTGGCTTTTGCATGAGAAAGAAATGTCTGTATGAAGGCAGGGAGCTGGGAAATCACAGGTGACTGGAACAACAGGAAACAACTCCTACTGCAACTTTCATGTAACACCAGTGACCTCCTAGGGAGAAGATGTTTATTGCTGGGTTACTCCTTGCAGTGGAGAGGGGACAGTAAAAGACCTTTAATTAGCTGATTTGGACACTACTCCTATGCTAGACCTAGAGTGTTGCAGTGATATCCTGTAGTGATAGCAGGAAAGGATATGTATGTGTTTGTTGCAGATGTTTTGTCTCCTCGTGATCTGCATCAGCTGAAGTCTCAAGGTGGGTTGTCCTAGGGCTTTTTTACCCACAGGATGAGGCCAGAGGGCGGTTTGGAGTTAGATTTCTCTTATCTGGCTGTGATCTTACCTGGTTTATTTCCTTGCTCCTGCTGCAGTAGTTTGCTGGTGTGGTTCAGAAGCTGAGCTGAAAGCCTTCAATATGTGCCTGGTGTGATGTCTGGCTCTGTAACTCCCTTGCCTGGACTCAGCAATATCCTACTGCCCAGAAGGCACTGCCTCACTGGGCTGCCCTTGGGAAAGGGAGAGCTGTCTGGAGTAGGTTTCTCTGTGCCCTCTCCTGTGGCCAGGGAGCAGCACAGCAGCTCTGAAGGACGAGGATGCCAACGCCTGCTCTGTCCTTGATGTCAGTGGTTGCTGAGCACAGCTCTCATCAGATGAGCCCTTCTGCCCTGTGGGTTTTTTGCAATGCTCTTATTTCCTTTCATGTTACAGTTTTTTAATGGGAAGCCTTTGATACAGTTCTGGCAGAAATTGCTCTCACCTTGGCCCACCTCTTCTGAGCTTTCTCCAGAAACATTGCTGGATCCTGAACAAGGCATTTTGGGGCCAGGTTTTGGATGGTGCATTACCTACCTGAGATGGGTGGTGGAGGTGACTGCTGCATCATGGGCAGGCCATGCTGCCTCCACTCCCAAATGGCAGAATCCTGTGCTGTCTGGAGTTTTACAAGGGCTTTACCTGTATTTTTTGTTATAGCTTATATTACTCAAGTTGTATATGTATTTATTTCTAGAGTAAAGCCTCTGTTTTCAGTCTTTTGAGGAAGAAAAGAATTACACTGCAAATCCTGTAGGAGAAGCTGCGTTCAGAGACTGAGATAGATTTGGGGGTGGATTCTTCTGTGGTTGGCACCAACCCTGCTGGGCTTGAGGGCACAAAGCTGAAGTGCACAAGGAATCCCAGCCTCCTTCTAAAAATAAACAAAATCTGAGTTTGCCATCCCTCAGCTCCCTGGGGAGTACATGGTGCGTCTGCTGCAAACCCAGAGCAGATGAAGTTGCCTGGGGAGTTTGGCTGTTTTGAGGTGCAGGCTCACTCCTATCCCCTTGGGTCCATCTCTTTGGGATCCCCAGCAGAAAGAAAGGCATGAGAGCAAAGATGTCTCATCTGGGTGCTGAGGGCTGTGCTTGCTGGTCCTTTAGCCTGGGGACCAGCAGGGTTACAGGAGGATACAGCACTGTTTTTGGAGGAAGGCTGCCTTGATGTCTGGCTGGCCCTGGGGGCAGTGAAGGGGTTAAAGCTCAGCTGTTCTGCCCAATCAGTCTGGCTTGCCTGTAATAACCAATTAACGAAGTGTAATTGTGCAAATCCATATGTGGCAGTAATTACCAGAGAGATTAATGGATTCCTTCCTTTCTAAGTGGAGCCCACCACAGCTTGCCAGCGTCCCCCTGCCACCTGAAAGGGTTTGGAGAGGGGGGAAAGCAGGAGCTCTTCCCTGGACACTCTGTGATGAAGCCAAGCGGACAGGGAGGCCCTGTGGGGACTGCCCAGTGCTTGTTTAAATAACCCTTTTCATCTCCCTGCTTTCCTTATGTACAGCTCGCTGCTCCCTGGCTTGGACCCGGCCTCTTGAGGACAGTTCGTGCCCAGCCTGTCAGGGCCCGGGCTGCCATGTCCCTGCCCTCCCCATTGTCCATTCATTCCCTGCTCCCTGTTCCCCTGTTTAGCCCTAATTGCTGCAGAATATCGCGTCTGTTTGCCCTCTTCTTTTGTAGCTTTGTTATTTTAGTTGCAATGGGTAATCCAGCAAACTGTTAAAGGCATACACGAGGCGAGGAGGGGACAGCAGGGCGCTTGGGGCAGGTTTTCAGGCCAGGATATGGGGTTGCATTTAGGGCATGGTAGCTTGCAGGCAGGCTGGGCCTGACACATGCTCTAAGATGGGTTTTCTTAGGGATGTGTGGCCACAGAAGTCAAGAGTGATCCTGGAGCATGTGAATACTTCACCCTCCTAATGTGGTGAAACTGAGTCCTGTTGAGGGAGAAGAGGGTGCATTTGCCCACCTGTCCCTTGGCAAATCAACACCTGGGCAACACAGACTCCACAGCTGCAGCAGCACCTTGGGCACCTGAGCTGCAAAGCCGCCTGTCCTACTCAGCAGCCCTGGTTAGACTTAGCTCCACATCACACACGTGGATCTGCCTGAGCCCTGCTGACCCACGGGGAGAGGGAGCTGGGAAGAGCCAAGCCCTGGTTGTGTGCTGGGCGACGATGCCTGCCCCTGACAGGTATCTCGTGCAGAGCCTCAGCCCCGGGGAGGGCTGGTGTGCTGGCCGGGGCGCCATCCGTCAGCGCCGCACGCACAGGGCCCAGCGTGCCCCGGGGCCGGCCGTGCCTCAGCAAGGGATGGGGCAGGTGGCCGGGGAGCCCTTCAGAGGGATGGCAGGGAGTGGTCACATCGCATCTCACGTCAAGCATCCTCCCTGCCTTCTTCCTCTTCAGGCTGAAAAAAAGCTGCTGGGGTTTGAACATGGGTCTGTGACTTTGTTTGTTTGTTTGTTTGTTTATTTGCCCTCGGTGTGTAGGCTGGGACTTGGACTTGGACAGGTGAAAGCTTGTCCTGGATGTAAAAAGCAGCCACACAGAGCCAGGCCAAAGGTCCTTCTTGCAAATGCTGGATGCTTCCAGGGAAGATGGAGCAGAGTGTGCTTAAGTGTCCTTCCTCCAGCAGGTACCCACCAGCAGCCTCTGCCCTGAACTGCTCAGTATCTTCCTTCGCTGATAATTGTGTGGGCCTAGGACTGGCTGCCCCCAAATCTGTAATGAAATCTGCACAGACATCCCTGCAGAGCATGTCTGGCCCTCACCTGGCTGTTCTCTGGCAGCCCTGGCTGCCACATACATGGTGATGGATTTAAATGACCTTTTTCTTTCTGCTGACTTGTTGCAAAGGCCAGGAATGTGGCTGCTCAAGGGAGTGGCTGTGCAAGGTGCTCATCAGGGACACAAGCAAAGCTCTTCTCCGAAGAGGGTTACAGACCATAGGGGAGGTTTTGGGAGATTCTTTCCTGGAGGTGATGGGAATACACAGAAATGTGCAAAATCCTAGAGGACCAGGAGAGGTGGAGAACACTGACTGAGATTCTGCTTTTGGGTCTGCTTGCTTGGGGTTTTGGGAGCCAGCCCTCACAGATAGCTTGGTTAGCAGCCAGGAAAAGGCACTGGGGCAGCTCTTGGGTATTGCAAATGGGATAGTCTTGTTTGTCAGAGAGGTGTGTCCACGGGTGTCAGCTGAGGCCCTTGATTCTTTTAGCTCTTCTCTCTCACCTAACCAAGGGTTCATCAACACTCCTCTCCTCCTGCTGCTGGGTCATCCTAGGTTAGAGGTTATGTGTGCCAAAGCATGGCATGTAAACATGTTTCCTGGGTCTGCTCTGCTTGTAGGATCTTGAAGTAGCCCATGTCTTGGGGGAGCAGCCTTTCTGGAAAGCTTCCCACCTGGCACAGATACCCAGGGGGATTCAGAGAAATACTTGGGGCACTGAGGAATGCGTCTTGCACAGTTTCTGGTGTGCTTGAAGTGTTGGGTCTTTGCTGCCCTGGATTTTAGGTGCCAGGGCTGCAAGATTTAGTGGATAGGTATGATTTAAAAGCCTCAGTAATTAAATGAGCCACGAAGACTAATTTGTGTGGATATGGCATGGCTCTTAAATGTCCACAGTTTCCTGTGGGAACATCCCTTGGCCTGTGCTGATTCCCAAACTCTGCTTGGGAAAAATCTGATGGGGAGTGCCAGCCTTTGCAGGCATCAGGACAGACCCTGGGACTGTGCCCTAGGACTGGTGGATTTACCAGCTTTTGGGGGTGTGCTGCTGTCTGGAAAGCTTAAGGCCTGAAAAGGGACTGGGCTCCAGATTTTTCAACTGGGGTATGTCTGGCTGGTAGAGGAGACAGCTCGGTGGAGAAGCTGCTCTGGCATCTTCAGGGCTTGCTTTAATAATCTGACTTAAGTCAGTGCACATCAGTGCATCACTTGAGCATGGCCACATCATCCCAGGTAATTTCTCTGCTTCTGCTGTGTAGAGGCTGCTCCTTCTGCTCAGAGGCTTGAAAGGACAGGGCCAAAATGTGTGGCTGGTGCTCTTTTCTCTCTTTCTACTGAGAAGGGGTTGAGAGGCAAAGAGCAGATACTTGACAGCAAATGTCATTCCACATCCCTGCAAATTCTTCACGTGTTTGGTCTTCACTGCTGGGCTGTCTTGGCTCTGTGTGGTGTGGTCTATCTGTGTCTTGATCCAGGTCTGTTCCTTTCTTTGGGGCACAGGGAATTTTGTCATGCTCCTGTGACTTTAAATATCAGTGGATTTTCCATTTGGTACAGGGGAACATTTGGCTTTTGAGAGGAGAATATGAAAGGCACTGGAGGGCATTGATGAGGAAAGGGATGCTCACAGTATCTGGCTCCTTACCCACCCCTCAGCTGCACAGGGTGGTGAAGGATTTTAAACATTTTCTGCAGGCAAAGACTGAGAAGAACCTATCTCACGGGAGAACACTTTGGCTGAGTTTCATGTTGTGTTTGTCTCCCTTTGGCTGCCACTGGAAGGTGAGTCTCAGGGGAAGAACAGCTGCTAGAGGAGATGAGAGATGTGTGTCTGTGTGGGCAAGGTAAAGAGGGGGCTTGGTCCTCTGTATGTCAGACAGTCTGGGCTGACAGAGTCTTAACTGAAACTGGTTGTGCCTATAGAAAGATGATCTCAAAATGAACCTGTTGCTTTTCTGTGAAGTGGAAGTGTCTGCATGGCTTAGGGGACAGATGCAAACTACCAAGAGTGCAGTGGTTTGAGCCACCAGTGGGAGCAGAGACAGTGAGAGGCTAAAGTGATGTCTTTATATCCCCCTCTCCTTTCTTTTGCTGCCAGTTAATGAAGGGATTCTTTGAGCTTCTGGTCATCTTAAATACAGTTTATGCCTCAGCATAAAGGGCAGCAAGACTTGGTCGTGCTTCATTTCTTCCAATTGCCATGCCTAGGCTGTGTCTCCATATCCAGTGTTTGTGAGGAGGCTGCAGAGGCATGTCTGTGGCAGAGCATGGACATGGGTGTATCCCTGGGCAAAGATGGGGCCTGGTTTACTGGCTAGGGGGGTGGTGTGTGGGGTTTTTTTTCCCTGATGACTCAGAGGCATCATACATGTGAGCTGGGGGCTTGCATGTGCTGGGTTGCTGGATCAGAGTATTTGCAGCAAAGGAAATTTGTTCCAAGACTTGCTTGAAACTCCTGAGTGGAGTTCAGGAGACCCATCTCCAGAAGTATTGTTTCATTACAGAAACAGAGGAGATTTTTGTTCTTGAGAGGAGACAGCAAAGCATTGAGAAACCTGCCTCTCCCTCTTTCATGCAGGCACACTTGGGTTTTAGTGGTATTTGATTTCTTTCCCTGCTCTCCGGGAAGCCAATGGACAGGCAGAAATCTACTGTGAAAGGGGTTATGTGAAATGGGTAGCATCCCACCGTGGCTTACAGAAAATGCCTCATTGACTGGAGCAAGGACTAAACTCCGAAGACAGCTGGCTGAGAAGTGCTGACTGAAGCTGTGCCTTGGTGATTTGCTGGATATGGCTTTTGGGCCCTTGGTCCAGATCAAAAGCTCTGTGTCCATGTGACTCATGGTGCTAATCTGGTGTAAATACCTTCTCCTTCCTCAGATCTTTGCAAATGATAGTAATGGCCAATTTGATAAGGCAGCTTTATCCTGGCTCAGATATGCTGGCTGCCAGAGAGCAGGCTGTGTTGGAGACATAAAAGGAGACACAGGAGTGTTTCAGAGAAAGCTGGAGCCCTCACAGTGGCAATAATGTGAGTGTGCAGTCAGATGCTCACACCTGATCCAGGCAGTGCTCAGTGCAGAAACTCAGTGTGAACAAGCTTGAATCTGTGGCCTTTCTGCCTTGGAGAGAACATGGATTAGAAGTCCAGAAGTGCATGCTGATCTCCCCCCTCCCAGGGCAGGATACAGAGGGGCCTTGGGATTAGGTGTTTTATGATAGATATCAACCTTCTGGGCTTTGGGGCCTGGCTGCTGTGGCTGGGACCTTGGGGACCCAGGGCTGTGCCCTCAGCCATGAAGGTACTGGTGCTAGCCCTTGATGTGAAGCTGTTCCTCTTGGATGCCTCCAGCCTTCCTCCCCTGAGAAAGGAGCTACTTGAAGCAGAAATAATCCCTGTTACCTTGAACTCCAAGATAGCCACGTTTGCCTGTCTGGTATAAATAGACCATCTGAGGCAGCCGGACGTGATGGAGATTGACAGGTTGTCTCTGGAGTTTTGCACTTGCTGAAGCAGGAGGAAATGTAAAAGCATGAACATGGGGATGCACAGCATGAGAGCAGCAAGCCAAGCCCCCCAGCTGCACAGCAGGCTGTGGCACCTGCAGGGGGGATGCAGGTGGGGGCCCTTTGTGGCCCTGTGCAGGGCAGTGCTGTGACAAGACCTTCCCCAGCCTGTGCTGAGCTGTGGTGGCCGTGCAAGGTCCAGCAGATGCCTTGTGTGGCTGGGCTGTCCCCTGTCAGCTGCGTGTCACCCAGCTCAGGCTCTTGCCAAGGAGGGGAACAGTCTGCTCTCAGAAATCCAGGGTTCCCAGCAAAAGAGGATGAAGAATGGAGCAGGATTAAGGAAAAAAAAAGGGGGGGGAGGAGGGAGAGGGGTTGAAAAATTTCCAGAAGTTCTGTAGAGATAGGTACGGGGACCAAGTTTCACTTAGTTTGTTTCTAGGTAGTCAGAGGAGCCTCTAAATCAGTTCTTCTTTTTGTGACTGAGCGTTGCCTTTTTTATTTCTTTGAAGTCCTTGTCCCTACAAGCAATAATGTATGGTTAACATGGACAAGGAACGTCTATTGAAATATTTTGTCTGAGAAATGGTTGTTGTGGGAAAACTGGAAAATGGCATGGGCTGTGTCTTTCAAGATTTCACCAAGAACTCCTTTTTTTTTTTTTTTTTCCCCAGGAGATGAGGAAATCTTGGTCAAGGTGTAGTTTTCTTTGAAGAAAAATAACCTAGCTCTTTTCAGGCATTTTGCAGAAATCCCAACTTCACATCATGTGAACAGCAGGGTTAAAGAGGGGCTTGTGTTTGACAACCTGTCTGTTCTCTGGTGCTCTGATTGGAAAGTTTGCATGCAGGGTGGTACCAAAGAGGTATCAAGTGAATCTTTCTTCACCTGCCCTTTGAATATCCCTTGCTGAACACCAAATGACCTGTCAAGGTGAACTTAAGAGTTGAGTGTTCTTTTCCCAACAAAATCTCCTCTGGACATGAGACCCTGCCGTTGGATCTGAGTGACTTCAGCACATGCACATAGAAATCCTTGCTTTGTTCAGTCCTCATCCAGCCTGGAATCCTGGTTTTATAGCACAGTTTGCTGTCTTGTACCATGGACAAGAAAAACAAGGTGCTTACCTTGAAGTGTGAGGGATGGGTGACTCTCCCAATTGCAATATTGTATGGAGAGGCAATGGTTGGGTCAGCAGAGTGGAAGCTCAGGGATTTCATGGCTCCCTGCCTGGTTTCACACAGGTCACTCCACCTTTTTGCCTTTGCTAGAATATAGATCATAGAGACAAAAAATTGCAATATTGCAACTGGGAGAGCACAAATCCCCTGCATTATGGGCCTGCCTATTCCCTTGCAAGCCCAACCCAAAGCAAACGATGCTTTTGACAAAGGAATATTTTCCAGAGGATGCAAATGACTACTTTTTTGGATCTACCTTCCCAGGAATACTTTGCTGCATGCTTTTCCATGACGCTACCGCTGCTGACCTTTCTGCTCTGGCAAGGGGGAGTCTCTGGGAAGCACATAGGCAGTGATTCTTCACTGTTACAAAGGCCGGGATTGTTGGCAGCTTGACGCCCCAGAAAGTGTCTAATTGACTTGACTCTCTCTAGCTGGGCTCCCAATGGATTTTCTGCCTCAGGATATCTCGGCGTTATAGTGGACCTGTTGTTTTTGCTGCCTGCATGATATTCAAAAGTGCATTGTTGGAGCAGAAAGCGTGAGTCAGAGCGGATGTGCGGAGGGAGCTGCCTGTCGCCCCTGAGCCCGTGCCAGCGCCGAGGGGCGCGCCGGGGTCACCTGCCAGCAGCACTTGGGGGCTGAAAACTCTCCTGGAGCATCTCAGAGTGAGCCTGGCTCGGTGGTACAGCTAACAGACGTAAATCTGCCCTTTGCATCTCAAACAGGGAGCATTAGCGTTAAAATATCTCTGCTAGTTTAGCTGTGTTTGTCCGCTCTAGTGCATCTCCAGTGTGGGCTTGGTCCCAGGTGTCTTCTGGGCTGGGCAGAGGCCTTGCTCAGGTATTTCTGTCACCTTGGCACCAATGCCTGTGAGTGCTTTACCTTCATCTGTGTCAAAATATGTATGTGCCACCACTGGTGCCTGTCCGGGGAGGTAATTCCCTGCAGGATTGGGCAGCTGGGCTCCGCAACCAGCAAAGCTGCTGGAGGTGCTTAGGCAGGCGTAAGAGGATTCGGTGACACCGCTGATTAGTGTCGAGGGCCTCATTACAGTGCTGGTAATTGAAGGTCTCCCAAGGTTTAAACAGGCTGGGAATTATCTGCCCTCAGAGGCTGCGCTTGGCTGCATGGGACGGTGCTCTCTGCAAGGTAGGCAGTGCCCTCCCTGGAGCAGCCTGGCACTGGGGATGGTGACCCTGGCCCCCCAGACCTTGGGGATGGGACCCACATTGGGTGGCAGCCGTGGGGCTCAGGGAGAGACAGGGAAGGCCTGGGGAGAAGGAGAGGGCAGGCTGTGTTACTGCAGGTGTGTTTGTGGTGCTGCTGCTCGAATGTGCTGCTGTTGGTAATTGCATTAGCCCGGTGGGGCTCTGGGCCTAATTTCATTAGCTTGGTGTCTGTGGTTATTGCTGGACATGAGAAGGGGCAGGGCTGGATGGGGAAGGGCTGATGCAGCAGCTCTCTTCCTGTCCATCTCCAGGGACGCACCTTGCTTTTGGTGACTTTTGCCTGTCCCAGGCCAATGCCAACCAGTGCAACAGATGGATGAGGTTGGCTCAGTCCACTCATTAGCCTGGAGAAACCCAGTTTCAAGTCCCTGCTGTGCCACTGACTTCCTGTTTGGCCCTGAGCATGTCACCTGGTGTCTGTGTGTCCACCCTTGGAGGCCAGCAGGGAGGAGAATGGGTATTTTGGCTCCTGGGGCACACAGCCTGATAGCCCCTATTTGCACCTCACTAGCCATGTGAAGGGAGCCCCAGTTCTAATCCAGCACTCTATGCCCAGTGTTTTTTTCCTGTTGCTCTGGAGCAGTGTGTCAGGAAGAATTTGCAGAATGCATTTGCATCTGTAGAATTATGAGAACTGCATATGCTGCATCAGTGTATACATAGATTGCCTTTGCCTTAAACAGACATGGGATGGGGGTTGGTGGAATTATTGATCATGTTTGGGGATTTCCTTGTTCAAGGAAAAGGGACCATATTTAATTCCTAGCTTTCCTGGTTCTGGGGCAAACTGGGATAAAATTATTCCCCGGTAGGCCTTCACATAGTTAGGGTTTGGCTCCAGAGACCAGCATCCTAAAAGTCTTGGTGGAGTAGCACTGGATGTTCCTTGACATGTTGAAATACTGTCTGCAGTACAGCGGCCTTGGAAAGCTAATTGGGAAGTGAGTTGGGGATCCCAACACAAAGTTAGCATCTCGGTTGGCTTGAACAGTGTTGGGAGCTCTGACTGATGCCCCCAGGTGTGGCTGCTGGATGCCCACTGGCACTGAGTCCATCTGGGTGCAGCATGGCAATGGTTTTCCTTCCTAAATTAACAGCGGCCGTCATAATGTCTCCATTTACATAACAACGGGGGGCGGAGGGCAGGGAATAAAAAGCATTCAATAATTTGAAGCTGTGAATTGTGCCATTCTAGTTGAAATGAAGAGTTGCCTCAGTATGGTCCTGCAGTACTGCTTAAGGGAGGCTGGGCTGGCTCCTGGAGTCTGTCTGTCACAGACTGATTTGGGTAAAGGGACTGGAACTTCTCCACACTCCAAAATCCATGGTGGTCTCCTAAATTAATTGCCTGCCACTTGATTTGCCTGAGGAAAGGGCTTGGAGGGGTTTCCTTGAAGTTGCTCAGTGTGTGCATGTGTTCCGCAGTGCTAAGCACTCACTAACCCAGATCTGCTAAAAATCAATAAAGTAATCCACTTACTGCTTGGGACTGCCAACCTTTTTAAGGAGCTCAGAGCTGTTTTGTCTTCTTTCCTCTCCCAAAGAAAGAAAAGAGCTGTGGGGAAGGGGGTGCTGACAGAGCTGGTCTAAAATCAGGCTCTTTGCTCTGGGCAGATCAATAAAAATAATTCCCTACTAAAACTTCATTAGCATGGAATTAGAGCTGCTGAGATCCCGCGTGGTGGGTAAGAATTAATGGTACTGCTAAATCTCGGCACGGTTGGTGCTTAGAACGCAAAGCCGCTTCGCTGTCACACCTCCCTGTTCCCAGACTGCTGGGGCTGAGCTGAGCATGCAGCTGGCTCTGCCCCTGCTCTGTCCCAGGGCTGCTTGGCAAGGGCACAAACCCTCTTGTTCAGCCTGAGGGCAAGGGACGAGCCAGGCTGGGATGGCAGGCAGGGGCGGCTCAAGCACGTGGAAGCAAAACTGTGGTGCAGGAGTGGATCTGTCTCAAAACAGCATCTCAGCTCTGAGTGCTGGTGGGCACCTGGGCCCCAGGGCATCTCTGCAGCATGATGGACTTGTGATTGGAAAGGTTTCTGAGTGGGTACTGGACAGGCAGCCTTCCCACCATGCTGGAACTTTCCTGTGACACCAGATCAGAGAAACATCCCTCTGGCAGGTGTTGTGTGGGGCTGCACAAAGTCCCTCTCTTGTGGGGAATTTTAGATCTTATTGAGTGTGTGTGTGTGTGTCTGTGTCTGTGTGTGAAAATCACTTCTTTTAGAAGCAGATTGTTTGCTGGGCTTTTTGATTGAAAAATGTTTCTTTCAGTCTTGTCACAGACGAAAAATACTTGCCCTGCTGAGAAATCCAATTTTCTATCTGGAGATTGAAGCAAGCCACCTCGCAGCCTGTTCCTCAGCAGTGCCCTGGGTCTGTGCCTGCAGGGCATTGAGGCATCCCTGCCTTGTACCTGGTTCTTGCTTCCTGCCCCTAATAAGGATCCCCAGTGTGGCAGTTAAAGGGCAGCACTGGAGGCAAAGCCAGTGTTGTCTTGAAATAGCAAACTTTGCCTACAGGTTAGAAATCCCTGTGGTTGCTGGGGGATTAGATTAGACAGGGTGGAGTGTGGGGCAGCATCCACTGAAATAGGAGCTGTGCCTGCACGTCCTGCAGCTGGATGTAGCTGTGAACACTTGCAGGAGGAGTAGCCCTTGCTGAGGACATTCTCTGGGGATGTCTTTGTATTTTGGGGTGGTGGCAGAGGAGGACACAAGCTCAGCTAAGCAAGGAGAGGCACAGGACACAACACCTCAAAGGCAGATGCTGCTGTGTTGTGCTTTTGTGCTGCTTATCAAACCCTCTGGTCTCCCTTCTCCAGAGTCAAAACTGGTGTCCAGTGAGCAGAACGTGTAAACATTGGTGCTCGGCTGCCTTTCCTCCTCTAAAACAGTTCTGCAGTGCCATTAATGCTTGTGCAATAAAACAAATGAGATGTGAAGAGGTGGCCAGATAGAAAATACAAGAGTGATCTCTGCTGTTTGTATTCCCCCTGCAAGACTGCAGTTGCTTGGTGTGTTTTTTGCCTCAGTAGAACCTACTCTGAATACTGATCTTTTTTTTTCTTTTTTTTTTTTTAACTGTGAGAAGAAACAGTGTGTGTAAACCTGGACTACAGCTAATGGGCTATACAGAATGCTGATACTATTGCCTGCAAACCTCCTTGCTCCTGACAGCAGGCAGGGTATCCATTTGTTCTGCTACATGGAGATGTACTCCCAAATGTTAGGTTTCTATTCCCAGGTGAACTCTGAGTCCTGGAGCTGATCTGATGTACTTGCTACCCATAAAGAGCTGTGCATCTATGTCGTGATAGTCTCCTGATACTGCACATTACAAAGTCCTCACATGCAGAAATTGGAGGAAACAAAATCACCTTTTAAAAATAATTTAGAAATTGTTAATGTAAGGGAGGAAAAAACTCTTTCCCTTGCTTAAACTCCAGCTAGAGATAAATGGATATGGCAATATCTGAGAGCAAAGGAAGAAACAGAGCTAACAAGGGTAACCTTTCCTTTTCCCACACACGCAATACCTCAGGGCTGCCTGCACCTCAGTCAGCATCTGCCTGAGCTGCTGCTGGGTGCTGTGAACAGCTCTGGGTTGGCATATTCCATGCCTTCCCCTTCCAGCATGCTTAGTGCCAAAGGGCAAAATGGGCCCTGGGGTAACCTGCAGGGAGCCAAGTGCCAGAAGGCCCTTGAAGGATGCCAAACATCCTGATCTGCTCTTCCCTCTTTTTGTCTTGCTGCTTGCATGTCGTGCTCCTCATCCTGTATGCAGGGGCTTCATGGTCTCCCTGGGAAGGCAAAGCCCCTTGCTAGCCCCGTGCCCCCTCTTTCTGCCATGTAGCTGATGCCAGTGGCAGGTCAGCAACCCACCTTCTCCTCCAGCTCACATATAGGTGCAGACCTTGGTCTCTGGCAAATTCCTCCCTTCTCCATTCCTTTGAGGTGACTTCATTTGAGGCTTCCCAGATCAGAAACCAGAAACAGTGGGCTATGCTGTTGCCTGTATCCCTGCCTTTCCCCAAAATTGCGTGAGTTTTGTTGGGGGGCTTGCCAGGCAGGAAACTGGGAGTGTTCAGAGTTGCTTCAGAGTACCAGTCACTGGAGGAGGCAGTGCTGGAGGCTGCATGTGGCTTTGCCCCAGTCTGGCAACTGGCTGCTTGTTTCTGCTTATTTCTACACATTTCCTGCTGAACTTGCCAGAATGGTTGGGCATTAAACTGAAATTGTGGATGTACATCTGGAACTGTCAGAAGTCTACTTCATTCTGCTGCCATGGCTGTGAACTTTACTGACTGTATGCAGCATGGATTGAGCCCCCCAGGCTCTGTCCTATGTTCCACCTCTTCTCATCCCATCCACCTTTAACAACTGGTTAACGATGCTTCTTTGGTGTCGTTCGGCTGTTTTTTGTACTCCTTTGGGTGGGCTTGGGACGGCAGTTGAGCTTCCAGCAAGGTGCTGGTCCTCCTCAGCCTTGGCTGCATTTCCTAGGGGACTGCAGTGGGGCATCACAGGGCCATGACATGATGCCTGGAGCACAGCTGAGACACGGTTTGGTGTGGGATGGCGGCGTGGAGCTCCCTGCCCACACAGCCTTAGCCCCAAAGCGCTGGGTTGGCTGCACGTGTGCTCCTGCCCTGCCGGCCAGCCCCTCATCGGGAACCAGCCCCTCATCAGGCACCAGCCCCTCATCAGCACCCAGCCCCTCATCGGGGGCCAGCCCTTCATCAGGCACCAGCTCCTCATCAGCACCCAGCCCCTCATCGGGGGCCAGCTCTTCATCAGGCACCGGCCCATCATCAGCACCCAGCCCCTCATCAGCACCCAGCCCCTCATCAGGCACCAGCCCCTCTGGCCGAGGGCTGGTCCTCTGCCCGGCGGGAGAAGCCCTGCACACGGCCGGGGCTGGTGTAACTAATACACCGCATCGAGTCTTCACTGGTGGAAAGGCAAAGCACCCCCCTCCTTCCCCACCACGCTCCTCCCCTAAACAACTTAACCTCTCCCCCTCCTCCCAATTTCTGATCTATACCGGAGCCGTCATGCATTGATTGGCGTCTTAGGCGGGCGATTATGCTCCCTGGACGGTGGGCCGTGAATTCGCAGGGAGCCGAGACAGCTGAGGCCGGGAGCCGGCGCTGAGCGGCGGAGAACAAGAGCATGTCTCATCCCGGCCGGCAGCTGCTGCCGCCGTGAAGCGAGGATGAGGCCAGGGGAGGAGGCAGCTGCCCTGGCACCCTCCGAGAGCCCCCGCTCCTGCAGAGCCATGTCCCGACCCCGGCGGGCTGCGCTGTGCTCCGGGCAGCTTTGAAGTTCGAGGAGGCAGTTGTGTTTAGAAAGGCAAGCGATGAACTGAAGATTAAACATGTATGGGAATTATCCTCACTTCATTAAGTTTCCTGCAGGCTTTGGCAGTAAGTATTTTACTTGCGTTTGCAATCTGTGCCTTCGGGGTTAGGTGGAGGAACTGATCCCACAGTAGGACTGTGGGGGGGTGTAAAGGGAATTTAAAAACGTGTTTAACCCAGCTCGTATGTGGCTGTAACCTACAGTGCCTGTGTGCTTATGATTGAAGCTGTCCTGTGGTTTTTATGTGCTGTGAACTTCTGCACAGCCAAAGCAGGCTGCCTGAAATTTTGCAGGCTCCAGTCAAAGCACTGCACTCTGCTTTGAAGTTTGGTTTATCATTCGGGAGATGCATGTATGTGTCTCTGTGCGGTGGCTTGAATCTTTTCACTGAAAGAACTGGATCAAACCAAGTAAGCATCTTTCCAATTTCATTTTAATTAAGTTGTTGGGGGGAAAATTACTTTTCAAACATAAAACACCCCCCCCAAGAAATTCTTAAGAGGGCTATTTCCTTGCCTTGTGGCTGTGTCCTGCCCTTGTGACACAGATACCACCGTAATCGTGTGAAGCTGTGTCAGATTAGCCAAGCGAGGCTGCCCAGGGAGACGGCGGAGGGCTGGGGCTGTGATACCCCTGTGCACACCACGGTGAGTGAGCCCCGACTGCCGAAACCACAGCTGCTCCTGGGAAATGGACTTTGCAATTACCCGCTCGTTATTTTTATCTGAAGTTATTCCTCTTGTCCTGATTGAGGGGATGTGCAAGGGGAAAGGGTTGAGGAGCTGTAGGGTGCTCCCTGACCGAGGCAGGGAGCGGGCAGGTTGGAGTGTTCGGCTGCGAGGGGCTGGGGGCACCCACCCATGAACTGCTGATAAAAGTACTGATGCTGCTCCAGGGAACTTAAAGTACATGGTTGTTTATGGGTGTGCAAAGTCTTAGTACCTCTGGAAAACTCCTCAAGCTGATCCCAGCCCTTCAAGGTGGGTAAATGCCTCCAGGATTTGCTCTGGCAGCCCCAGTGTACATTAGCCTGTTATTTCTCTGCTGGAGAAGAGATTTTTGCAGACATTGAATTGCACAGGGGATAGTCCTGCTATGTGTGTATTTTTTTTTCCCTCCCTCATGCACCAGATGCTCACCTCTGGTAATTCTCCAACTCCAGAAAAGTCACTGGTATTGCATCAAGTCATCCACAAGTTTCACAAGCGCTTGACTTTCCAAAATACCTTTTTAGGCTGTTTCTGCAGAAAAGAGATGACTCGTTGGAAGAATCTGTTGCGCACTGGTGTTTTTTAGGCACAAGCAAAGACAAGCTGAACTCTCTCCTATTGCTGCAATAAGAGCAAAACAATGAAATTATTATTTGTGTTTAATTTATTGACTATTACAGACTTGCAAGGAACCAAAAGAAGTGACATTGAAACTGGACTTCATAGGAACCAGGCACAGATCCCTGTAGGAACAAGGGTCACAGCACTCAGCAGAGCCTTTGGGCGATTTCTAGGAGAGGAAATTGGTAATAGGAGCAGAGGGATTTCTGTTCCACCGATAAAGGCAAAGGGACTGTTCTCCAGCCCACCAACAGTTCAGTATACTGGGACCTTAAATTAAAGTATTAAACTGGTGTTTTAACCTGTTTATAACTTGGCATTAGAAACAGAGGTGTTTTCTGCAGGTGAACAGCTGACAGAGATACAAAAGCATCAGCCAAGTTTTGTTTAGGATGCTTTGAAACAGTCACTCTGTGCTCCCTGGATGCAGGTTACCACTCACACCCAAACTCCCTTCAAAGCTGGAGGGCTTCCATGTCCCTGAGGCAGCTCCTTCTCTTGGGTGATTGGGTCTGCAGAGAGGGATTTCTGGCTGGTTGAGGAAGCAATAGCTGCTCTGGCCCAGACAGCTTCAGGCTGGGCTGTGAGAGAGGACAGTCAGGCTTTGCAGCAGGAGAGGTCATGCTGACCACGGATGGAAGGGATGTGTGGCAGCTTCCCACTGCCTTGGGTCCTCCCCACAAAGGCCGTGCAGGCAACCTGCCTCTCCATGAGGTCTGCAATATGTCCATGGTCCTTGCTGCTCCCCCATCCTTTGAAATAGCTGTGAAACTGTTCCTGGACCTGCATTAGGGGAACATCAGGATGCAGGGGCAGTGTCCACACTAAGCTGTCAGCTTGTAGCGTTCTTTGTACTGTGTTGCTGGAGGGCAAAGTTAAGGTGATGTGGCTTCCACTGCTCAGCATATCTAGATCTTATTGCATTCAGGTTTCCTTTAGGTCTGAAATTCTGGGCTTCATTTTGACCATAATGGAAAGAAAAAATAAAAGAGTCTACTTGCTGTCTTTTTCTTTGCTTTCAAGTAACTGTTACATCTGCTTTACCTCCATTTTATCGACATTCAGGTTAGAAATAAGGTACATGTCTGTGATGGTGTGTGTAACACTCACTTGGATCTTAAAGGTCTGAGTAACACCACCAAATTTGTCTGAGAAAGTACATATACAACTTGGTAATAAGCACATGGTTTGTGATGACAAAAGGACAATCAGACTCTAAGGTGTCACAGATGAGTTTGTAGAAGAGCAGGGAAAATGTTCAGATGAGTCACCCTTAGACATGTAAAGCAGGAGAAGTGCACTAAGGCTGGGCCATAGGAGCAAAGAAAGGGCTTGAAAATGTATTTTTTATTCTCCAGAAGGATGCATTGCACCCAAAGCCCAGCTCCCAGGGCAAGGAAAGATGCTGTGCTGGCTGTCCTCTCTCTCTGAGCACTCTCTGGCACAGTTGGTTGGGGACAAGAACTAACTTGGCTCCTCCACAAAGTCTCTTTTATGAGTACTCATGTAACTTGGCCTGTGGCCACACCACCTCCGGCTGCAATCTTGTCAGCTCTCCCAAGCAAAGCAGGGTTAGGCCGGGTCATTTGGGGGATAGGGAGAGGAAAACCCTGATTGTGCCTGGAGTAGCTCTGCTGCCTGCCTGCCTGGCACCTTTTTCACATGTGATGGTCCCAGGTTTTGTGACCTGCAGGATGCTTTTTCCCTGGGTGTGATAGCTTGCCATGTCCATTCCTGTAACTGTGGATGTGAAAATGGAAGAGGGCCCTTTGACCCAGCAGAGGTGTGAGAAAATCCGGTGGCTGGGCAACTGCTGCATCTGGGAAAATGCAACTTTTGAATTTTTAAAATTTTTTTCTTTTAAAGCAGGAGCCACTTGCCTTCAATTGCCTGGGTCAGCCACAGACCCTGCAGCCCACCTGTAGCTGATGGGGACCTGCAGCCTCTCCAGGAGTTCAGAGATAACTATAGGAATTTGTGCATGTTTTTCCTGTGGCTGCTGGCCAAGTGGGAAATCTGATCAAACAATTATGAAAAACCCTTCAGGCTTCAAATTCAACAACTTTTTCTTTTTTTTGGAGATGAGAAACTTTATCCAACTCATATGTGTTACTATGGTCACCAGGGGGATGTGATACCTTGTTAGGGTGAGTAAATTTGGCTTGCAGTTCTTTTTTAATTACTTTATGTGCAGTTGCTAAAGGACTCTTTCCCTGGTACAGGCTCAGCAGCAGATGCTATTTTGAGGTCTTGGCCTGATTTGACTGAAATTGGACAGTGGGTCAATAGCTTAGTATGTCCAAGGACATTTGGACACGACACACAGCTTCTTGTGGCCAGGTTTTGGATGGCCCCTGTTTGCAAGGGAGGCACAGGAGCATGACCGAAGAGGAGAGGGAACAGCTCTTTCCTCTGCCTGGAGACCTGAGGGAGGCTTTCTCCTGCTCTCTGTAGGTCCCTGTTAGAGAAGCCCCTGCTCACATACGTGCCAGAACACCTGCAAAAAGTTTTGCTCCCTGTTTTTAGCTGTTGGGGAAGGCTGCATTATTTATTGACTTGGGATTGAGCAGGAAGATAGAAGCACAGGGGTTACTGGACTTTAAAAGCAAGGCAAACCCACTAACCTTTCTGTAGGATATTAGCACAGCAATCTGCACTGTCTGTGGGAATCTGCTTGGACAGTTAAAAATATCACCAGAAAGGGAATAGTTTTTCAGTGTATCTTCCATGTATTAAACAGAAATGACTTCTGCAGTCACAGCAGCAAAACTTTGCTTGATTCCAGTTAGCATGGGCACCCTGCTACATAACTGCATCCATTTGCAGGAGTGTTTCTCACAGGTATTTCCCCTTGAAAATCGTCCCCAAGGACGAGCTGCCTGCCAGGCTGTGCCTCCCACGCACACTCGTGCTCCTCTACTGAAATCAGCCCTTCTCTGCCTGTCTCTTCCCACTTCTTGGTGCTTTCTGATCTGCAGAGGATGCAGTATCTGCAAAGTCATGTGTCAGGCAAGGCAGCTCACACATCTAAATGTTTGTGCCGATGAAATGAACCTTTTCTGTGTGTATCTGAGGCTTCAGAAGCACAAGTGTGTTTTTCATTATTTGATGGCTCCCAGCCTGTGTGTCTCTCTGATATTGAAAAAGAAACTGTGAATGTTGAAAGTATCATTACCTCTAGGCATGCCAAGGATCTTCAAGGATTTCTTTAGGCCTTAGTTGAGGTCAGACCTCAGCATTCAACATGGGTATTTCTTCTCTTGAGGCTTTGCTGGGTGTTGGAGCTGAAGGGGCATTAACCAAACCAAACTTGCAACCAGTGGTGGTTAAATAGTGTGTGTAGTGCTTGGATGTTTCTGGTCTTTGCATTCACATTCTTCTTTCTATTCAAATGTAGTTGCTGAAACTGCTTTTTCCTGCCATTACTTGTGTGAAAATCAACACAGTTTTGTTGGTTGCAGCCTGGCTGCTTCTCTTCCTACTGCCTTCACCAAGGTATTTGGGATAATTTGTGCACTCTTGCCTTCCCCAGCTTTACCTGTGAGGTGCTCCCAGCAGAGAGGACCACACCAAGGTGGCTTTCTCGAGCTCACATTGGTTCAGTTTAGCTGTGTTAGCCCAGACCTGCCTGTTTAGAATTGCTGTGGTGGACCTGGAGTTTTTGGTGTTCTGCAGGTGCATCCATTGATACACCTACACATCTGCTGTGATGTACATGGTGTTCTTCTGCCGATTTGATGAGGCTATTCATGCAAGTTTCCTGTTCCTGGACTAGAATTTTGCTAAAGTGGGGATGAAACACAGTTGGAAGTGGAATAGCAAAGATTTGTGTCCTTGCTCAGCTTCTGTGGCCAGTGTGTGAATGTAATGCTGTTCCTTATGTACTCAAGGGCACTATTTTCAAAATGCAGAGAGCCAAGTGTTTCTTGGGGTCTTTCTTCATTATTTTTTCTAACGTCAGCAGGGTTGTCTGTGCTGACACTGGATATGAGCCTTGTTCTGAATGCTGGAGACACAGGATGGATGTTGTGTCTGTGAGCGTGCACACTTCCAGCTGCTCTCTGCCACAAATGATGCTGTAATTTGCAGGGGCACTTTGAAACAGTGAAGTACCCAGAAGCAAGTTCCTTTTCTTAAGCTTTACTTCCTACAAAGAGAAGGCTGGAGCGTGTGTTTCTGTTCAAGGCAGCTTGTGGAGAGCTGATTAAGGCACTGGGTTACCTGGGCACCGCATGTTTGCAGCACAGACATTGGAGAATCCTCACAACCCTCCAGTCCTCTCTTCCCCTGCTCCTCCAGGAGAGAAATAAATACAATATCGAGCTTCCCTGCACTTGGACAGGAAACAACCTGTCTATGCATTAACGCGCAGAAGGGAAACAGGGCAGAAGGACATAAGCAGCCCCACTTGTGGATCAGGAATAAGCCAGGGATGACTGTGCAGTGGGTGACTGAAAGCACAGTGATGTTTGAAGCAGGGTCTCAGCTGGTCTCCCCCAGCTGGCGTGGGACCCTGCTGGCACTGGCGGGACCCTCCCGAGCGGGCTGCCCTGTGCTCCGCGGGCCCCGCCGCGCCCGCTGCCTGCCCGGCCCCGCTTGTCACCTCGCATTACCTGACGGACACGCTCGGGGCCGCCCTGGCCTGGCTAAATGTCACCCGTGCCCGATGCCACACGCAGGCGGAGGCGGCCGGCCCTGGCAGCGTGCAGGAGTGAGTCCCGTCTCTCCAGTCCACAGTTCTGTCCCAGAGCTGCTTCCCTGCTACAGAGCAGCTCCTCGCTGGCCCTGCTCCTCTGCCGTTTGTCTGTCCCCCAAATGATGGGAGAAAATACCTTGAGTAAAGCCATTCCATCCCAGTGAACCCAAGACCTTTCTGGGCGCTTTCTGCTGGGAGATGTAGCACACAGACAATCCGTATGTTCTTGCAGATCATTTAATTTAATTATTTTCTTTCAAAATGGATCAGACTTGCAGTCCTGGCTGTTTGCATAGTCCAAGCTTCCCTGGCTTCTTTGAACTGAAGCAAGTTTGAGGGTATTCAGCTGAGAGAACACCCCAGTGTCAAGGATGCTTTGGCATGGCTCTTCCTGCACACCTTCTTTCAGCTGTGAGAATTGTTCCTCTCACAAGCTGATAGTCTGGTAACAGTCATTTCTTATATCCCTCTCAGAGCATTCCAGCCTGAAAATGAGAAGCTGAGAGGAGCATTTTCCCCAGGTGCAGGAGAATGCATTTCCACTCCCTTGGGGACTGATTTAGCAGACTTATCCCAGAAAGGGACTGGAAGTTAAAGTTTTGGTCATTTGTGGGCTTTTTACTGTTGTTGTGCTTTTCTAAATGGGGGCTTTATTACAATTAATAGATAGATAAAGTTGTTCTTTGGTAAGTGGAAAGTTAACACTGCTGGATTTGACCAAAGGTTTGTCAGAGCCTTGGCAGGACAGCATAGCCAGGCACTGTAGGAACAAGCATGTTAACTCTGGTTTGTGTCATCAGGCCCTGGCAAAGCCTGACTTTATGGCTCTGTGCTCTTCAGTAGATATTTTCATTTATCTACCCATCCATCTCCACCAGAAAACACTCCTTTATGAATTCATGCTTCCTCATTGCTGGGGTAACAGAGGTAGGCACAAGCCCTCCAGGTTTCCTGGCTTTGACCTTTGATCCCATCCTGGGGGCTAGGGGATTCCTCTGGACATAGCCCTGAAACATTTGCCCTTGGCATGGACACAAGCACACTGTGGGGCTTGCCCTGGCCAGCAGCCTCCTTGGGTGAAAGCCTTGCTCTGGGTCCTTAGGAAACTTGAAGCCTCTCTAATGGAGAAGCTTAGCAGTGACAGTGTTTCTGTGAGGTCTGGCATAAAAGCAAACAGTTAAATAACTCTCCTGGGAGTCTTTTCTTATTGGTTTAAATCTTCTGCATGATACTTTCAAAATATGCCCTTTTCTGTGTTAATGGAAAAGGATGAAGAATCATTCTCCTGCTTAGCTGTCCTGGTGTGATAGATTTCTGCCCAATATCCCCTGCAATGACTTATTTTCCAAGCTGGAGAATCCTCAAAGGCAATGTTGTTTACCTAGTTGTTTAAAGAGGCATAAAAGCAAATTCTCTCTAGGTCTGTGCTACAGATGCTGGGGAGGACTGTGTGTTACGGTACCACAGGTGATGAAAAATGCATTTGCTTTTCTCTGAAGCTGATAATGGCACAAGTCAGGATGGTCTCTTTAAGCCCCAGGAAACATCTGAGCTGCCTGTGTGAGCTGAGTGCTTGCTTAGGTAAGGGGGGGGTCCAGGCAAACAGCACATCTTCTGCCCACTGCTAAAGGCACCCTGGCAGCTCTCTCTGGGATGAAGGACTTTTGCATTTGGAAGCCATTCCAAGGTAGGGATTTTGCTGTCTGCTAACAGAAAACAGGCTCTGTGTCTCCATGATGGTGGCAAGGGGATGTGGGGTGACTCTGTGGCAGCAGGCAGGAGCCCTGGCCCTGCCTCCAGACCGCCTCGCTGCCTCCGAGGCTTCTGCTGTTGTCATTGAGTCGGCTTCCTCTTGCTGCACATTGCTTTCCCACTGGGAGAATTGATCCAAAAAGCCAAAGCAAGAATTGACAAAGACCTTTTCTCCCCCTCCCTCTGCAGAATTAAGTCTGAAGTGGGTTGATAACGGCGGATCGAGTCCTCCTTGACTCTGACAAATGTCTTTAATGTTATTCAGCAAGCTGACCTTTTCCCGTCTTTATTGTGCATCTTCCCTTTGAATCAGATTTGATTGTTACTTCAGGTAGAATAACAAACACTGTCACGTAAATAACTTTGCAATAATGTTAAAAGGAGGAAAAAACACAAACAAACAAAACACCAAAGTGCTGCCTTACTTGAAAATGCAATGGGAGCGTGTATCCTCTGTGCCAGCCATGGAAAACCAACTGTGTGACCTTCCCACACAACATCTTTGCCTTGCTACTCTGGGGAATGATCTCCTGTGTTGAAAAACCAACAGAGAAATAATGGTTCATGGAAATGTTAATGACAGCTAATGCTAACTAGGGCTGGTAAATTCTAAGGGAGGGAGAAAAGGTCATGTAAGTCCTTAAAATGCAGTTAGATACATGACCCATTGGGACTAGTGGGTATTTGATGCCTAGAGACCCTCTGAATATTTGGAACTTCTTACAGAACACAGTATTTAGGCCTTGGTTGAGCTGTTTGGCCTCAGAGTCTGCTCTGAAGTGGCAATAATCAAGGTTATATTGCTTTTCTATGTCACCTCTTCCTCAGCAGGGTTCAGGGGCAGACTGATCTCATGGGGCTACTGGGAGGTCCAGCTTGGTGATGTGCACTGCAGCTCTTTAGTGTGGAAGGAGGAAACCCTCTGTCCTTGTAGCTGTGAGACTGCCCAGTCATGTCTGTGTGGCCACAGTCTCTGCTTTGTTTCGTACAAAAAAGAAAAAATAAAGGACCAAATATGTTGTGGGTGCCTTGTCCTGGAACCTGCATCACTAGTGTGTCATGGGCAGTTCCTGTGTTGCTTCAGCTCCTATGGAAGATGCTGGCATCCAGCTTGGAGAATGAACATGTGAAATAGCACGGTGGAGACACACGTGAGTGGGAAGGGGAAGAACTAAGCCACGGGAGCACAAGGCCAGAGCCATGGCAAGGAGCAAAGGTGCTTCATAAGGCATGGGGAACATTTTAGAGTTTCCAGCCTGGTTGGTGGGGATTTCACGGTTTCAGATGTGTGCTGTCTCTAGAGCTTGCTTGGACAAAAGAAATGGGACTTCAGGGAATAGTTCAGAGAAAACCAGCCTGAGGGAGGCAGGCAGTGGTGACTTCTTCCAAGTCTGCTGAGGCAGTGAAGAAGAGAAGTAATATTCCATTATTAAGCGTTATCTTCACAATAAGTTTTGTTTCTGTATATAACTCAATCTCCTGTACTACAACCAATGCTTTATTCTTTTCCCTTTATAGCATGGGGCCTGTTTGCTGGCTGGTTTTGAGCCTTGGCTGGCATCTAAGCCGACACAACCAGGGCTGGGCAGCTGATCACTGTACACTCAGCCACACTCACCGTGTGTTTAATCTCTCTGCTTCTCCCTGCAGATTCCCCCGTGCACGCCAGCTCCACGTCTGTGAGCCTGTCCTCAGGCCTCTCCACGGGGAATCCAGTGGAGGGGCACCACAGCTACCTCGAGGGCCCCGCGAACGCCTCGCGGGCGCTGCCGTCGCCCATGAACGCCATCGGCTCCCCGGTGAACGCCCTGGGCTCGCCCTACAGGGTCATCGCCTCCTCCCTCGGCTCACACCCCGTCGCTCTGTCCTCAGCCCCAGGCATGAATTTCGTGACTCACGCCAGCCCACAGGTAGGGCTGTGCACGCTGTCTTCGCTCCAATTCACTGTTCAGGCAGGGTAGGGTCCCAGAGCTCAAGAGAGAGGGTTGACTGGAGGAGTCTGGTGTGGTTTGGCCACTCAGGGAGATCAGCTGTAAAGGACATTTTCTAGCATGTGAATCTTCCTGCATAAATCACCCTTGCACAGACGCAGAGACCACACCAGTATCTTGTTTCAGAATACCCTACACGGTAAGAGAGCCAGTTTCCAGGTCTGTTCTCACTGTGGATGCAATCCAGCTCCCCTCCACTGCATCTATTGCAGTGTGTAATTACTGTTCATGGAAATAGACAGGATAGCCAAGGGCTGCAGCATGTGAAACATTCCCCTTCTCCCTGCAAAAGCATATCTGCTTCATTTCATTATTTGGAAAGCAGACAGACTTTCTAGGGAGAGACAAACGTTAATGCTAAATGCCAGCCACCTACTGTGTTGCGTAGAAACTTGGCCTGAAGTAAAATGAGGCACTCCCATCCTTACTGCCTGTGCTTACATGGATGCTGAGGTTTCCCTTCCAGACAGGGGGGAGACCCAGGTGTTAGGGCTGGTGCCTCTGAGGATGGCTCTGTGGGACAGAGACATGCTGCTCCAAAAGCCTGCCACCCCCTCCTGCATGTCTGGGACCAAGGTGGCAGTGTGGAATTTTGACAGAGAGCTGAAATGTTCTGGGAGTCCAGATCTAAGTGAAAATTCTGCCTCTTATTGCATGATTCTGTGTGTTATTAGTGGGACCTGAAGGTAGGAAGTGCTCAAAAGCCTCATGGCTTCTCCTGGAGAAGCAACAAGGAGATGGTCCCCAAGCCCTCTCTGCCCCATACCCTGCTCCTACACCTTGGTCTGCCTGAAGCTCTTCTTAGCACATGGAAGGCTGGGAGAGCAAGCTAGGGGAGGCCCCTGAAGAGCTCTAAAAGAGTACATGGTTTGACTTACCTTTCCCCAGCATCCTCAACTCCTGTGTGGGCCCCCAGCAGTGGGAATGCTGGGGGATCCCTCTTCTCCTTGCACCCGGCTGTTCCCCATGGATCTGACAGTATTTGTGCCAGTGGCATCAAGGACAGGGTGGCTGGACAGGAACTTGTGGCAGTATTGGCTGTGTGGAAGCCTTTCCTTTGGGGTTGGGGATGCTCTGGGAAGTGGTTTCCCCAGTCTGGGCACTATGCCAAGTTCCCAGATCCGAGGAGAGGGTTCCATTTGTGTTGCCTCTAATGCAAGGAGACAGCTGGGCCTTGGGGATTCAGCAGGGAGGCAGCTAATGGATTTGGGTTCAAGCAGTTGTCCCAGATATCATACATGATTGCACTTAACCTGCAAGAGTCAAGCTCTGAGGACACTGATGGCTAAAACTGCCCTGTGTGTCTCCCTCCCATATACCCTCTCTCCCTTTTATTGTCTCAAAGTGCAGACAGAGGGAAAGAAAAGGTGGTACCTGAGTTCTGAGCAACATTTAAAACCATAAGAAGTTCTTCCTGGCTCAGAATTTTACCAGGATGATGATTACACGGTGGCTGGACCTTTGTGGGGAGGAAGGGGTTTATTTCTCCTTTCCTTGGGCTGGATTTTGAAGCATAAGGATTTACAGTTGCCGGTGCCTGGTTTGAGTCTGGTGGGGAGAGCAAACCTCTGTTCCTCTGGGCAATTTTTGCCAATACACTTTTATGTTCCAGTGGAGCAAAGCAACCTGGCTTCTAATTTTTGCTGGATAATTTTTATTTTCCATGTTATTAGACTTTGAAACTTTGAAAAAGAAAGGATTGTGGTAAGGGAAGATGAGAACAGGTCTCACCTTTTTAATTTTCTAATGACAGGTCTAAAAATCCCAAAGGAATGAACCCTTGTTCTTTACTGCAATTGAGTGTGGAAATTGTACTTTTTCATGGGAAATGGCTGATTTCTTGGAGCAAGTGGAGAACTTGCAGCAACATGCATGAAATCTACTGTTTTAAGTGTTACAGAGATTGGCATGAAGGCTGTAGCTGCGTCTTCATCCAAAGCCTAGTTTTCTATCCCTGCTTCTGCCTTCTTGCTGGGAAGAATAATTTTAACTGATAAATTGGGATGCCTTAAACTCAGTGATGAAACAACCCTGCCCAGCCCTCATCCCATGACAGTGGGAAAGGTGATTTGATGGTGGGTTTGGAGAGACATTGCTCTGCCCAGACAGCTTTTGACAAGACGTGCTCAATGGCCCTTAATCCTCCCTGCCCTGCCGACAGTGGCTCCAAAGCAAACAGCAATAAAACAAAGCCCTGGGCAACATCAGGCTTTGGTCTCTAATCGATGTGGGTTTGTAACCTTTAACTTCAGCAGCCACGAGCAGCTCCTGGGGATCTCGGCTGGGGGCTCTGGGTCGTTTGCCTGCATCTCACGGCCGCTGATTTTTAGATGTTCAGCCCCATCCTTTTTTTGTTGTTCTGTTTTGGTTTGGTTTTTTTTTTTTGGTCTGGTAACCCCAAATCTACAACCTGTGATAAAATGTTTGGGAATCTATGTCCCAGGGAGTGACCAACTGGGT
Source organism: Climacteris rufus (assembly GCA_013398175.1). Taxonomy (NCBI): domain Eukaryota; kingdom Metazoa; phylum Chordata; class Aves; order Passeriformes; family Climacteridae; genus Climacteris; species Climacteris rufus. Next base: position 393,234 of record VZRZ01005700.1, read on the forward strand.
GTGTTTTCATGTGTATAAGCAGATTTGCATATCACGAGGCAGGGAAGCTCTCCCACTTAATATTTTTGGGTTTTTAAACACTATTACAGCTTCCCTAGCCATGCAGGTTTAACTGCAACAAATCATCTGGCTGCAAAGCTTTACTAAGCTGTTAGTGCTTGAGGCCACCAGCAGCCAGCGATCAGCATCCTCTAATGAAGCAGGCAGGATCCCACCAGCCTTGGAGTTTGGAGGCTGTTACTGAGCAGCTGAGATTGCTGTCTGCCCTTTTCCAGCTCTGCTTATTCCTGGTTACAACATCAGGCCAGGGTGAGAGGCAATATCTGCTACCAGGCATCTGCTTAAATCCCTCCAGCTGGATTCACCAGAGGACATCTGCCTGCCCATGGCAGCCCCATGGAGTTGCTGGGGATAAGCTTGCTGGACAAGCCCAGCAGGAGCAGCAAGGGGAGGGTCAGCTCCATTTGGGGATGATTTCATTGAGCTATGAGTCTTGTGGCTTTTGCTTCTGCAGCTCAATGTCCTGAACAATGTCAGCAGCTCCGAGGATGTCAAGCCCTTGACAGGTCTCCCGGGGATCGGGAACATGAATTATCCATCCACCAGTCCAGGATCCCTAGCCAAACACATCTGTGCCATCTGTGGGGACAGGTCCTCAGGTAGGAGGTTTTCTTTCTTGGGGAAGGCTTTGTGCAATGAGATCTCCCCGGTGCTCTGAAGCAAGGCTTGTGCAGGACTGAACAGTGTGGAGGCTCACTGGGGCCATACTGGCATTGCAGGATTCATAGCTGGGTCTGGCTATACTGCAGATTAGTTGCACTGTGCCCTAAAGTGAGCAAGCCTAAAGGCCATGCTCTTCTTCCTTGTGTGTACAATCTCATTTTACTTTTTGTCCTTGTTTATCAGCGGTAAATACATAAAAAATCTGTGTTCTCATTTATCTGTGCTTTGTGCTAGCTGGGTTTTGGCTGTGTCTGGGTTTTCTCTCCTACCCCAGTGACCTACAGCCCGGTGTGCCTTGCAGACCCCCTCCATATCACTGCACCCTTTTGCTACCTGTTGCTGTTCTGCACTTGCACTGCAGCTAAGATGCTCCACCTCATTCCATTGGGATGCAGTCCCTCCTTATCACAGGAAAACAATGGTCCTACACTTTGCTGCTGGTCACTGTTCCTACTCAGACCCACAGTGATATCCTGCAGCCAGTTTTCCCACCTTTGGATTTGGTTGGATTTCCTCCACACCCAAAGGAAGGGCAATCTCCTGCTTGCCCATTGATTCCCTTGCCTCCCCAGGGAAGCACTACGGGGTGTACAGCTGTGAGGGCTGCAAAGGCTTCTTCAAGAGGACGATCAGGAAGGATCTGATCTACACCTGCCGGGACAACAAGGATTGCCTCATCGACAAGCGCCAGCGCAACCGCTGCCAGTACTGCCGCTATCAGAAGTGCCTCGCCATGGGGATGAAGAGGGAAGGTAGGAGTGGCCTTGTAGAAATCTTCCTTCATTCATTAGGATAAATCTGGCTCTTGGTGGCTCTCCAAGGCATGGTGTGTTCCAAAAGCCACACTGACAGCTTCAGGGTGTTTTGGACCTCGTTATGTAAAGGAAATGAGAACCAGAGAATTGTTTAGGTTGGAAAAGACTTTTCAGATCAAGTCCAACCATTAACCCAGGGCTGCAGATTCCACCACTAAACCATGTCCCTAAGTGCCACATCTACATGTCTTTTAAATACCTCCAGGGCTGGTGACTCAGCCACTTCCTCAAGCAGTCTGTTCTGATGTTTGACAACCCTTTCTGTGAAGAAATTTTTCCTAATAAGAAAAGAGGTGCTAATAAAGGATGTGAGCAACGGGGAAGCTATTATACTGTATTCTTCTTCCCCCCTAAGCACACATACTGGTGACTATTGAACCTATTAACTGATTTTGACCCAACCTTGTCTTTAGTTAGTGACCTTTAATGGCCTGGACCCCTTGGACTGCTGTAAACCTCTGCTGTGGACAGCACCCAGCAGTGAAGGGTCCTGCAGCCTTCTTATCTCCCGTGTGAAAAGCAACTTCCTTTTTTTTTTGTTTTTGATTTGCTGCTTTCATTTCACCTAATTCTTGTACTGGAGGATTAGGCAGAATGATCTATTTCTATAAATAAATACAGTTCTCTGACATTTCTACTCTTAATCTCACCTTTGGAGATGAGCTCTGGTACAGCTCACATCCTGGGATGGTTTTGTGCTGCAGGAGAGAGCAGTATGGAAGCAATTAATGGAGCCTCTTCCATATTCCACACACTCACTGCACCTCCCACAGATATGTGTTTCTGTCCCAAACCACCTAAAAGACTTAGTATGGAGCAAGGATCCAACCTGAGGCAATTGGACTTACAGGGGTTTTGCACTCACTTGAAGGAAGCCTCCCAGAGCTGCTAAGGGTCTGTGCTGAGTCCTGCAGCTCTGCCTCTCTCCAACCCAGCTCTGGAGAGTGTGAAGGTCTTTGCAAAAGCCACCAAGTAAGTCTGTGCTGCAGGGAAGGGCAAGCCCAACAGCTTGGCTGTTTATCTGTCCACCTCTGTCCCCTGCAGCTGCTTCTTCCTCCTTGGAGGAGCAAGGACTACTGAGTTGGATTGTCTCCCAAATTATACTCACAGATGCAAGGTCAGGTAGTGACAACTAGCACAGCATTGAAGCTCCTTTTTTTCCAAGATAAAGTAACTGTGCTGCCTCCAGGGTTGAATGCTAGCAGGCAGTGTAGCTGTGCTTTTTGGAGGCCAGGCTGTCCTCCTGTGGAACATGCAAACTGCTCCCTGTGCAGGAGCTCAGACTGTGCAGGGCAGAGCCTGGGGAAGCAGCTGTAACCCTGGGCATGAGCTGAGCCTCGTCCTGTTCCCTGCAGCAGCATCAAAGCTGTGCTGCCTCAAGTTTAGGGCAGCAGGGGACTGCGAAATGCCAAGCTGGAATCAAAAACCTAATCCCAGGCATAACTCTCCCTTCCAGCTGGGTGCAAAGTGGTTCAGAGGCCCAGGGTGTTAATGCAACCTCCCTGTGCAGAGAGTGAAAATTTAAACCCCAGGATCTTGGTGGAGCCCTGGAGTTTGGCTGCAGCAATCACAGAGGCTGTTTGGGACACAGACGGGGGACAGATTGCAACTTGAGTTCAGGGGCTGAGTGATGGGACTGGTATTTGCCATGTTCTCTCTTCCACTAAGATTTTGGTGATTTCAGAAACACTTCCATGGCTTTTCCTATCCATTACCCACAAGAGGACAAATGTTACCCCCAGCTGGCTGGCATATACTTGTGTCCTGTGTTGCTCTTCCTCACAAGCACCAGACTGGATGCCCCACTGATCCATCTCCTTGGGTGCTGCCAGTTCCCCAGCAGCTGGGCAGTGCTGGGAAGCACAATCTCCCAGCCGGGAGAAACACAGGGAAGTGTTGAGCATTGCAAAGTGGTCATGAGTCGAAGTGCTGAGAAACTTCCCTTGGTTTGGCTCTTCCCTTAAAGCACCCTAAGATGAGCCAGGGGAAGGCAAGGCTGATGCAAGGCACTTTGAGCTCCTGCTCACACAGGGGACTGATGATAGCAGGACTAGTTTTGGGGACATTTCTCCCAGCAATGAGCTAAACAAATATGATGCCTGCTGGTCACTTATTTTTTAAGCAGGATTTTCTTATTTCCTTTTGGGATTTCTACAACACAAATGTGCACCCAGGACTTCTATTGTGTGCAAGGGTTGGCAAGGACAGACACATGTCCTACACTGGCCTGTCTTACACACACACAGCAGCCCTGGGAGTTAAAAGCTGAGCTTTGAAGAGAATTTTGTGATTCCGTGCCTTCAGTCAGTAAATATTTTGGAAAACATACAGAGATGGGAGAAGGGAGCAAAGGTGTTGGGGCACTGATGTACTAGGAACTTTCTAGGCAGGAGGATTAGGCAGAGAGGTGGTAGAGGGAGAGGTGACACCAGGGCTGGGCCAGACTGGGTAGGATTTTGCTCAGGAATGAGACAAGCAGCATGTGTGAATCCAGCTGGGGGTTAGGGACTGTCTAGCCCTGCTGCTGGATGCTCTGACTGCTGTGGGACTGTTGGAAGCACACTGGGACTGTTGGAAGCACACAGCAAGCACAGCAAACCTGTGTGTGAGCCCTGGGTCCCTCCTGCCTCCTCCAGCACCTACTGACAGCCAAGCCCAGGCTGCCACCTGGAGGTATCAAACCCTCTTCCCTCTATTCTGGAGCTTCATGCCTTGGAAATCACAGTCTTTTGTCAAATTTGGAGGTTACTGGTCTGCAGCAAAGTTACTGGTATGGGAGCAGCCATTTGAATGCGTGTACATCTGAAATATCCATTTATTCTCTCTCTCCCTCCTGAGGGGGTTTCTCATGCCTTGTCCCAGAGGAAAGGGGACCCACTGTGGATACAGAGCTGTGTTTGTGTCCCACAGCTGTGCAGGAGGAGAGGCAGAGGAGCAGGGAGCGCAGTGAGAATGAGGCCGAGTCCACAAGCAATGGCAGCGAGGACATGCCCGTGGAGAGGATCCTGGAAGCTGAGCTGGCAGTCGAACCCAAAACGGAGGCGTACAGTGATGTGAGCACAGAGAGCTCGGTGAGAGCCACTGACATCCCCTGCAGCTTGAGATGAGAGGCTTTGAGCTGTGCTTTGAACGGACAAACCCCATGTGAACAATGAGCATTTTACAAGGGGGTTTTGCCTCACACCACTTAAAAATCACTGACAAATTTTCTTTTGAAGCTACTCTGAATGACAGCCAGAAAACAATATTATTTTCACAGCATTTTCCCCCACTTCCTTTAGTTTCAATGAGTAGATAGGGAAATAGATGCTAGAGAGTCTGAGCCCTGTGCTGGCTTCCACAGGTGCATAGCCCTGGACACTTCTTGTCTGCCCCAGTCTTGACCAAGACTGGAGTGGAGCTGAACACAGCAGGTTTACTGCTGTGGTTTCACTGATTTGGACGAAACTGCTGCTCATACCTGTTCAGGGGCTGCTTCCTGGCTTTTAGATAGGTCCTGGGGAGCATGACTGCAGCCAGCCATGAGGGACTTGCTTTGCAAAGAACAGCAAGCAAACTGAAAAGCCTAATAACCAGCTGACTTGGCTGGCTGTAGTGGGGTAGTTGTAATAAATATTTCCTCTTCCCAACAGCACACAGCTGAGATCATTGGCAGTTTGGTCATTGTACTTGTGGTGTTGAGTATCGTTAACTCAATACTGCATACAGTGCAGATAGTGATTATCAAAGATCTTTCATTGACAAATTCTCCTCTTTTGCTCTGCTCTTTCCCTTTTGATATCCCTCTTAATTAGACAAACGACCCTGTCACAAACATCTGCCATGCAGCTGACAAGCAGCTCTTCACACTTGTCGAGTGGGCCAAGCGCATCCCCCACTTCTCCGACCTGACGCTGGAAGACCAAGTCATTCTCCTCCGGGCAGGTAGTGTCCCCCACCTGTGGCTGCTCCTGGTAACCCTGTCCCTTCCCTGGGCTGTCCCTTCGCCATGCCAGCCAGGCTGCATGGTGAATGTGAAATCCTGAGCTGATCCATTCCTGCTGTCACAGGGTGAGCAACCCATTCTGAGAGGTGATGGAGGTCTGAGAGGTTGGCAGAGGTGGATGGGGCAGTGGAATCTGTGGTGTGTTCCTCTCTTCACACAGACATGGAGGACTGGGGGAGAGTGTATCTGGTGTACCTGGTTGATGCAGTTCTTGTAACTGCAGATCTTACTATGTGTGAGGCAAGTTAGCACATAATGTGCAAAATGATGTAAAGGTTCTAGGAGGAAAACTCAGGATATCTCCTTTTTTTTTTTTTTTTTCCTTTTGGGCCTATTTCTGCTCCTTGCTTGCTGAGGGTCAGGGTCATAGAATCATAGAATATCCTGAGTTGGAAGCAACACACAAGGATCATCAAAGCCCAACTCCTGACCCTGCCCAGAACAACCCCAGAATTCACACCACATGCCTGAGAGAATTGTCCAAATGCTTCCAAGAGATTTGCCACCCCTTGCAGTGTTGGCAAGGGTGCACTTGGTATCTGGAGTACAAACTCTCCTGTAAGCTTAGTCTAAAACCATCAGGGAAAAAACCACCTCCCCTGCTCCCTGTGGGGACTGATTTTTGGCTGAACTGCTTCACATGTCCTGCACTCCTCTGCCTGCAGGCTGGAATGAGCTGCTCATTGCCTCCTTCTCCCATCGCTCCGTGTCGGTCCAGGACGGGATCCTGCTGGCCACGGGCTTGCACGTGCACCGCAGCAGTGCCCACAGTGCTGGGGTGGGCTCCATCTTTGACAGGTACATGGCCTGTTCCTGTCATCCCTTAGAAACTGGCTCTGCCTTCCCCTTGGAATGGGAAACACGTCCTTAAGGAGAACTAGAGCAAACCCGTTGTGACTGGACCAGGGGGAGCTCAGAATGATGCTTGACTGACTTAGAAAACAAGAATGGGGTAAAAGCACATTGGGGTGGGATTTGCAGCATTTGGTTGGGTGTGCAGGTGGAGGAATGGTCCTCTTGAGAGAGTGTGCTGTAGCTGTATCTAGGCCTAATATTGATCACCAAGAGCTTTAGATGGCAAAGCCTTAAACTCCAACTTGCTCATATAATGACTGCACACATACTGTCCCTGCCATGCCAGCTCTCTGTGTGGCAGGACACTTCCTTACCACTCTTCACACAACTGGCACGTGTAAGGACAGTGCCCATGTTTTGCACAGTAAAAAGCAGAGAAAACCTGTGTGGCTTTCCTCTAGTGAGTGCAAATTGTGAGTGCTGCATGCTGAGCAAAGCGAGAACAGGAGCGAATTTGATGCTCAGGTCCCTGGATGCTGCTGATGCACATGTAGAACAGCAGTGTGGGGCATGGCTGTCCCTCAAAGATGCTTCTTCCTGCAGAGAGGAATTGTGGGTATTCCCAGTGCTTGTCCCAGGTGCTTCTCAGTGGAAAAGTTGGTCTTTGACTGTCTGCTCACCCATGTGCCCCACATGCAGGGTTTTGACAGAGCTGGTGTCCAAAATGAAAGACATGCAGATGGATAAGTCGGAGCTGGGGTGCCTGCGAGCCATTGTCCTGTTTAACCCAGGTGAGTCTGAGGCTGGGGACAGCCCCAGGTGACAAGCAGTCCCTCTGGGCCACAGCAGGTCACAGGGCTGTGACAGTGAGCACCAGGGTGGCAGACAGGGCTTCACAGAATGCTGAATGCTTCCTAGATTGGTTTGTGTTGGAAGAGATCTTGAGGATCATCTGATTCCAACACCCTGCAATGGACAGGGACACCTTCCACTAGACCAGGATTTGTCCCAGTCCCTGGATAGATTACAGAGAGCCCAAGTCTCTCCTGCCCATGCACACAGTCACTCCACTGGCACTCCAAAGGTCCCCTCTGCAGAATCTCCTTCCCCACCTGTATTTCCTCTCTTGTCCAGATGCCAAGGGTTTGTCCAGCCCCTCAGAAGTGGAATCACTGAGGGAGAAGGTCTATGCCACGCTGGAAGCCTACACGAAGCAGAAGTACCCCGAGCAGCCAGGGCGGTGAGTGTCCCCGCAAGGCAGCTCCGGGCAGCACGATACCCACCCTGGAAACAGCATACCGAGGCAGGGCGCCTGTGCTAGCCCTGCCTGAGCCACAGTGCCCTAATCCCGAGCCTAAAGAGTCCTAGCGAGATGGAATTTTCTCGCTTTCCAAGCCAATCCTACCCTCTGCTGGCCGAGCTCTCGAAGCGCCGGCAGCTGAGTCCGTCCCCGTCGCCGCAGCCAAGGGATGCGCCCGCAGCACCTTCTGCTGGTTTTGGCCCTCGGTGTCGCCGCAGACGCTGCGAGCGGGCTGTGGGGAGAGGGAACAGGGAAGCGGCTGCCGGCTGCACCCCCTCCCAGCTGCGCCTCCACACGGGAGGCAGTGACTGGCAGCAGCACTGCTGAGGGGCTGCACACCCTCTCAGAGTCTGGGGACTTTTGAAGACAGATTTAAGTGGCACCATGGAGATGTAAGTCTTGTAAGACATTAAGATATTAAAATCTTGGAGGGAGAATCTGGATGTATCATCTTCCCCCCC
>VZRZ01005700.1:408439-420626 GCA_013398175.1 Climacteris rufus
TGGGGGGATGCTGCGAGCCCGGCCGGGGCAGCGGCTGCGCAGCCGGAACGCGGGGCCCGAGGGGTTTTCCCGTCGGGAGGGAGGAGGGAGCGGGGCGCTGGGCAGCGGGCGGCANGGCGCGGCCCTTCGCCCGGCCCGGCTCCCCACCATGCTGGACGGGCTGAAGATGGAGGAGACTTTGCAGAGCGCCCTGGACCCCGCGGCCCCCTTCTCCTCCCTGCTGGGTAAGTCCAGGCACCCCGCTTGTTCTCCTGGGGACCCCGCAGGGCGGGGCACGGCCGGGCGGGCCCGAGCGATGGACACGGGGGGTCCGGGAGGCCCGGGGGCAGCTTTTCCCGGCTCGTTCCTGCCCGCAGCCCTGCCCGGCGCCGCGCCGCTGCCTTCGCCCGGGGAGTGCCCCCGGCGCCCGCCTTTCCCGCTCCCCCTTCTTTCTGCGATTGTATTAAATTGTGTGTCCCCCTAGCCCCCCCTTGTAACGAAGGACTTTCCTTCGTATCGAACAATAAATAATTTACTTTTTCTTTTTATCTTCGTTTTAATATCGGTTTCAAACAGTCGCCCTCTCTCTGAGCTGCGGCTCCGCTGCCGCCTTTCCAAGAGGAACGAAATTGGGGGCGATGTGCCCCCCTCGGAGCTGCCCTAAGGCACAGGTCCCTCCTGGATTCCGCAGCAGCTCCCCACGCACCCCCGGCCCCCCGTGACCCACCAGCCTGCGCGGGGGAAGCGAGAACCGCGGGACCCTCCGTCCGTCCCTCGCCCGGCCCGTCTCCCCGGCCGCATTTCCCTCCGCCCACCCCAGCCCCCGGCTCCTTCCCCGCAGGCAGAGCCGCGACCCCCAAATCGGTGTGTGAAGGGTGTCAGCGAGTGATTTTGGACCGGTTCTTGCTGCGCCTGAACGACAGCCTGTGGCATGAGCAGTGCGTCCAGTGCGCGTCCTGCAAGGAGCCCCTGCAGACCACCTGCTTCTACCGCGACAAGAAGCTCTACTGCAAGCTGGACTATGAGAAGTAAGTGTCCCTCCGCCCCTCGGGGAGCCCCTCTTGCTCTGCTCTCCCCTTGCCCTGCGAAAGCTTGGAGGGTTGGTGTCCCCCTACTGCTCCCCGCTTCCCCTGCCCTCTATGTCCCAAGAGGCGTCAGCCCTTACTGTGCTGCACGCCGAGTTGTGCTTCTCCCTTGCAGTCTGGTTGCATCCCGGTGCTCTCCTTTTTAGAGGTGTTTCGTTGTGCTTGGGTTGTGCCTTGGGAATTGAGGAACATTTTTTTGGGAGCCTGTGAGGCTACGGTAACCCCAGGTCTGTGCAGGGATGGGGCCAAGCATTTTTGCATCTCCTCTAGTTTTATTTTCCTATGGAGCATCTGCAGGAGGAACGTTACATCCTCCCTGACCTGGTCCTGGGCAAGGCTTTCTTCCTAATATCCTCACAGGCAGGGAAATGCTATTGCTCCCCCCTGGTTGGTGGGGAAACTGAGGCACTCGGCAGGGACCAGGCAAGGCCCTGCTGAATTCGGAGTGTTGACTGTCACACAGAGGCTTTGCCTGCACCCGGTCTGTGATGGTGAGGAAATTTGGATGTAGGTGGTTAAAGCTCTCAGCCTCGACACTTCCCCTTTGGCAAATGTGGGGTTGGGGGGAAAGACAATGAGAAAATTATTTTTCTCTTTTAGAAGAAAAACGGTTCCAGTGGGAATGGGGAGAAGGCTGCTGAGTCTTTCCTCTCCTGCAGCTGCTTTCGTTTTTTCCTGCTCATCCCGCTCTTGCTGTCCTTTCTGGACCCCACTCCTTGGCCGAGTTTTGGAGCTGTTAAATTTTTGTTGCCTCTGGGCTGGTTGTTTCTTGAGGAGGGTGTGGGTGGGGGGCTGGATCCCTCGCTATGGTGATAGCAGGGCTGTCGGAGCCCCACGATTTGATTCCCCTGTCACTGTTGCAGGAGAAAACAGTCACCGGCGATGCTCTCGGCCCTGGCCTTCGGCGAGCTGGCGAGCGTGCCGGGGGCTAGCCCAGCTCCAGGCCGTTTTTAAAGTTGGGGTGGGTTTTTTTTTGTTGTTGTTGTTTTTCTTTTTTTTTTCTTTTTCTCCTTTAAGTCCTGTATTGTGGGTCTGAGTTTAATCACTATGGATACAAGACAAATTGAAAGCAGAATTTGTGCGCGTGACCTTGTTTTCAAATGTTTACGAAAGAGCGGAAGAATTAGCTGCCATGAGAGTGGAAAGGGGAGAGCTGCGGTACGGGGTGGGTTTTTGTGGGCAAAAATTTGTCAACATTGGGTGCGCTGCGTGTTTGTCCATAGAAATTTGGCTACTCGTTCCCATCCGTTTCCAACACAATTTAATTTTCATTTTCTGCTTTATTGGTGCTTCTGTTTGGAGCATTTAGGGGAAATCGGGGTGAATATTATCCAGAAATGCCTTTCCAGCTTGCAGCACATGTGGGTTTTACTCTTGACTGCAGCTTCCGAGCTCTTGAAGTGTCTCCAACCTGAGACCCTCCTCTGATGTCTGTTGGCCGCGAAAGAAATCGGTGCCGCAGTTGGCTTCTTGCTGTGCCCACGTATCTCACTGTTGGGATGGACAAGGATGATTGCAGGGAAAAAAAGTCACTAATTTTTCCTAGTGTCCAGTGATAGCAGCATTTATCCTGGTTATTTCCCTGTTGTGTTTGTGTTGGTGACTTTTGCCTGAGCGGGGGAGCAGGCTCTGCGACGGGCAGTTTCCCTGAGGTGTGATGGTTTTAGTCCTGAACTGCTGCCGTCCTTTTCCCCTCCTGCACCCATCTGCCTCTTGCTATCGTGTTATTGTCCCCTTGAATTTAGTATTAATTATTTTAGCACAGGGCTGCAAGGGTGTCCCTTCTCCTTTCATATCCCCGGCAAGACTCTCTGCTGTGCCGGCGCTGCAATTCCTTACCTGGTGATGGCAAGGATGCAGAGTCCCAAAGAACTGTTCCTTTTGGGCTCTGCTTTGAGCTTTATAGAATGCTCTTTATTTGACAAAAATCCTTCTTTCTTTTCCCAAATGCCTGTCCTGTCCTGACTGAGCGTTTTCCTGGGTGCAGCAGTACTGTGCCTGCCTCGGCCACGGTGCTGCTGCCGATAACGGGGATTTCAGAGTGAAGCATGCGGAGGAAGAGCCGCTGCTCTCAGACTGAGCTCATTATCTCGAGCCGATAGCTGGTTAATTATCACAAGTGACTGACACTCCTCGCGGTGTAAAGCGGCCGATCCTCCCGGCGGCAGCGGCATGGCCGGGCTCCGGAGGCCTCTCCGTCAGCACCGCGGAGCTCGCTGGATGGGAGCGCTGGGGTGTCTGCATGTGAAGTGCTGGGGGTGTCAGGGAAGCATCGGGATCCAACCTGCCACCGTCACGGTGTTGGTGTTCTGGGGTTGTGTTTTTGTTTGGGTTTTTTTTTTTTTTAAATCGAAAGAAGGGATTTCTCTTCCAGATGGTGAGCGTTGGGGTGTTTTCCCAGGGATGGGTAGGTGCAGAATTTTTCGACAGGTCTCTGCGCTCTCTGTTTGAGCTCTGTTTCTAACAAGGCCGCAGAGGGTTAATGACGGAGCGTGAGGCGGCAGAGTTATGCCTTTAGTTATAAATACACCCATGGAAAGCCTTAACGGATGGATTTAAGTGAGCGTCTGACTTGCTGGACTCTAGAATTCGAGGAATAATTTGTTAAAACACATGTTTTATATTTCTTTGTCTTTCATAAAGAGGAAGAACTTGGGAGAGGACTTGGAAAGGGATGGATTAAAGACTGAGGATGCCAGGTCAGGCCTCGGCATCTCTTTGGGGTGCCACGTTTCGGGACCCATGGGCAGTTTGGACAGTGGCGCCGTCTGGGAATGTGGGGAGTTGGGGGTCACTCTTGTAGCAGTTTCCCCCGTGCTGACAGGGAGGACTCCTGGAGAGGGACGGCTCAAGCCTGTGCCCCTGGGACGGCGTCTATTTGGAGCAGAGGACGTTCGTTACAGAACATCCCGAATCCTGCGGCAGCCCCCGGCGCTTGTCCAAACCTGATAAGTCTCAACTATGACAAGGTTCAGTCTTCGCCCTGGCCGGCTCCCTGACTGCAGAGTGGCCCTGGGGACATGCCCTGACTGTGGGGCCTCTGTGGGAATGGTCAGGGGGATGGGTGGGCTTTTGTGGGGGCAACACCAGACCTGGCTATAAATGAGGAGGAGTGCTGAAAGCAATAGGAAGAGTAGGACTATTCTGGAGCTTTAAAATATGCCTGAGGACGGGAATGGTTGAGCCCCCACTTGCCTAGTGGTGTTTTGCAGTAGGTTTGCATGGGCCAAGCAGAGCCTGGGTCATAGGGAAGACCTGGAGGCCTGGGAAGATCCCCACTGCAGGTTCGGGGGGCCGGGGGCGCTGACAGCGGTGTGGTCATGACGGGGGGCGCAGCTGGGGAGCGTGGCGACGGCGGGACGGCTTGGCACGTCCCCAGCCACGGCGCAGAGCCCCGGCCCCAGCCCCGGCTGGCAGGAGCAGATGGCCAGCACATCTCGGAGCAGGCCTGGCATGTGGGCGCCGGCAGTGGAGGGGCGGCTGCAGCCCCCGAGCCGCCACCGCCGTGCCGGGCTCCCCGGCCGAGGGAGGCAGTTGTGTGATGCTCGCCCTGTCTTCGCACGGCTTGATGGCTCTGTGCTGTTGCCAGCTTCTGCGCCGTCATTGCAGAGATCTCCTTGCTGGGCTCCAAAGTCCCCCGCTCCCAGAGTCGTGGGGTTGTGTGGGTGCCTCCACCTCCTCTTTCGCGAGTTAAAATGTGAAGTTGCATCCTGTTGTGAAAAAAAAAAAGGAAAAAAAAAAATCCTTCCACCCTCCCAAAGTGCACACAAAAGAACATGTGTGCAAAGGAACTCTTCCGTGTTGGGTTTTAAAATCAGAGCCAGCATCTTCCTATGGGGGATGAGCCTGAATCTCCAGCAGCCTGGTCCTGCCAGGCTGCCGATGGATCTGCCGGCTTGGGGCAGCATGGCCTTCTCTCACCTGCTGGAGGCTCCTCTGGCAGCTGCTGCCACAGAGGAGAGAGCGGGAAGAGGTTTGGAGTGTGGTGGCTGTTTATCTTGCTTAACGTGGGTAATGAATGTAATTGCGCAATTAGCTGCGAGCCCTGGCGCTGCTTCCCCAGCCTGGAAGGGCTGTGAGGGGAATAATCCCAAACGGATGGAATGAAGGTGGTGCTGGACGCTGTAGCACCGCCTGGTCCCACCAGCTGGAGAGTTCCCATGGTCTGGTGGGTTTGTCCTGGTGATTTGCAGTCCTTTGCTATCTCTCGCTCTGAGAAGTGGGGCCTTTTGTACCTTTTGTGGCAGATGGGAGAGAACTCTCCCTCCAGAGAGCCATGGGTAAGCCCAGCTGCAGTCCAACATGTCCTCCTGAGCCTGTTTCCCTTCTTGTAGCGCATCATATGAAGAGGATGATGCTAACTTGGGTTTCTCCAGCTGCCCAGGCACTGGGAGCAGTCAGGCTGGCCTGGATGGGGTCGAAGAGCATATGGCAGCTTTATGGCACAACATCCCTCTTGCTCATCTCTCTTTTCCCATCCTTCAGCCTTTTCCTCTAGTGCTTCCCATGCTTCTTGCCCACTCTTCATCCCCCCCCTTAGCACCTCATCTGTAGCAGGCACCTCTCTGTTCTCACCCACAGCTCCTGGAGGAATAGTGCCGACTCTTTGTGGGCTGGGATGAGTGTGGCTGTGGGGCAGCCAGATCTGGCCCCATCCCCACCAGGGATGCAATGGTTGGTACCGCTGGGCTGGGACCCGGCGCCAGTCCTTTGTTTGTTGTTATTAAGTCGACTTGTTGTGCCAGTGGGGGGTGGGAAATAGGGAAGCAGCAGGATGCAGCAAGGAGAGGGGCGTTACAGAGGCCGCTGCAGGATCCATGCTGGAAATGGCAGGCAAGCAAAACAGGCCTTGCCTCCATCTCCACCAAGCCCTCTCCTCTCACTCGTGGGGCTCCCCCTTCCCAAAGGGAACAGAGAAGAGATTTGGTGTATTGCCCTTCTCTCTGCCCTTAATTAGATTTGTGTCTTACAATTAATGTTTTGTAGAAAGGCCGGAAAGGGAGTCATGTTTGGCAGATTGGGAGCGAGGCAGTCAAATATACTTGTCATCTGCCCCTTCTTGGTGGAGACAGGAGTGGCTTTGGGGTCACCCCTTCTCCTGCTAGTTGGCAGTGGGACCCTGGAGACTTCAGGTTGGTGCTGTCAGAGCCACAACATGAGCATCCTTGGATCTCTTCATGGTTTCTGCTATCTTATTTTGGACCTACTATTTTTTTTTCTTCTTTTCCCCATTCTGTGGCCTGGTGCTGGCCTGATCAGCCCCTGACGGGGCTCTTGAAGCTATGGGTACCGCTTCAAATTTTTGCAGTCCTGATGAAGGCATCAAAACGAAATCGACTGGGGAAGAAAGAGGGGTTTGTTTTGTTTTGATGAGAATTTTGTCTCCACCAGCTGGAGAGACAGCTGGGGTTCTCTCCTGCCCCAGCTCGGCAGCCCTCGCCTCGCCGGTTCTTCACCTGCTCACAGCCGCCAGGCGCAGGGAGGGATTTGCCGAGCCGGGGATTTCAGAGAGCCCACAGTTTGGTTTCTTGCTCAGTGCTTCCTTGGGGAGCTTTCCAACAGGCTCTGAACCTGATGGTGTGCTCCCCCCCAGCTGATTTCAGAGCGGATGGTGGTGCTGGGTGTGAGCTGTGCTGTCGGCTGCCCAGCGTGCGGGCAGGATTTGCCAGTGGCTGCATGTGCTGCCGGGGAGACTGATCTCTGCTGGCTGCCCCCATCCCCACTGGCAGCAGTGGGATGGCCTCAACGTACCCAAACCCACAGCAGTTTCTGATTCTGATCCTGCACGCTCACCCGAGGTGGTGTCAGGGGGGACCTCAAAGCCCCCTCTGCCTTGGAGCAGGAGAAGGGGGACTTTGGGGCCCAAGGGCTGGTCTCCTGCTAACAAGGGTGCAGGTCCTGCATCTGGCTGAGGAGGGGGAAAACCCAACGGTTTGGGTCTGGTTTCACAGTCCCCCACTTCTGGTGAACCCCACAGTATGCAGCCAAGGAGGTGCTCAGCACTCAGTGCTGGAGGGTGTCTGAGGAAGAGGAGGCTGCAGCCAAGGTGGAGGGAGGTGGGAATGAGAAGTGTCCTGGGTGTTTTTCTTCTCAAGATGCTCTTTGTCTCTTTGTGCTCAGTCTTTTCTCTGGCTCGTGCCCTCTGCAGATGCAAATGCAAAGTGGGGACGTGGCCTGGGCTGGAGGACTGTGCCTCTGCCTGCAGTTCAATCAAGCACCTCCTCCATAGCAGGAGTGAGCAAGATATTTAAAACAGGGAGAAAATACTTGGATTTTACTAGGGGGAAATACTGGGGTTGATCCAACTTTTTTTTTTTCCCATAAATGTGTTTTCATGAGAAATTTTAATTTCTGTGTGTTTGTTTGTGATTTCAGAAGGGTAGAGGTGAGGAGGGACTAGCTGCTGTGGCAAGCCCTATGACACTGGCCTGTGACTTCAGTTTTGTTCCTCAGTAGCTTGAAAGGAATCCTGCCTCCTGGCAGAAGGAATCCAGCTGGTTCCTGGTTATCTTCTCCTGGGGTTGTTGGCCCTCAGGGGCAAAGGATGCACCCGGGTTGTCTCGCGTGTCTCTGCGAAACCGGCAGGCATCTCGTCGCAGCTCTGTTTGAGCTTTGGTGTTTGTTTTTGTAGGGTTTTTTTTTGTAAGATCATCAAACCTTGGTTGCCCAGGAGAGGGGTTCTGTAATTCCTGGCTTCCCACCCCAAATATTTACGGACAGCCAGATGCCAAAGCTTTTGCAAAAGGCGTGGGGCAGGCTGAGAGGTGCCGTGCGGGGCCGCGCAGGCAGCAGGGGCACAGTGTTGGGCTGATGGCACGCAGTTCCATTTATTTGGGGAGTTTTCTGTCTGGTGGCTCTGTCTTCTTATCTGTTTTGCTGGGGTCTTCCTAAAAATAGACCACTTTCTTCAGCTTGTCAGGGATCCTTCAGGTGTTTCACATTTTGTAGGCTGGCTATTTGAAAACGGGGGTTTCTCCCACAAAGGTTGGAGCTTTCAGGGGGGAGATGTGTGAATTTGTGAGTGTGGGGGTGAAATCATGTTGTGTTCAATGCAATAATTTATTTTCTCCTGTTGCACTGTGTACTTGCATGCACCCACCTGTTTTCAGAACATTTCCTGTGTCCATGAATATGATCTTGGTTTTTGGGATCAGGTCTTCTGCACTGGTGCCTAGTTCTGGTGTGATGGACCAAGGTTGCTTGCAAGAGAAAGAGCTGAGACTTGAGTCTGTCACCCATGAAATGGAGCTGGAAATAAGAATCTCACTAAAAAACACTTCTTTCATCATCATAAGTGCTTTGAACATCTTGCTGGGTGAATTTGAATGCTGGATATGAATTCTCAGTCTCTCTCCAGATCTGCCTAACCTTTATGTCATGCTTGCCTTTGTGTTTTCCACCTTGGGCTGCCTCTGACCAAAGGTGACCCAGAGTTTGTGTTGCAGCTCCTCCTGTGCACAAACTGGCATGATCAAGGTACAGATTGAAAGGAGAAGGCACAAATCAGTAGGAGAACCACTCTCCTCTGTATCCCAGCAGGCAGTGATGCTTATCCTTGTTGGAGGTTCACTGTGGTTGAGTGGCCACTGGTGAGGGGTTCTCCCTGCATGGGGACATGGTGCTCTTCCTCGGAGCAAATTCCTGGAAGGGCAGAGGATGCTGGAGGAGGCTTCCTCGGCTGCTCCTCGTGCTTTGCAAGCTCATCAGGGCTCAGCATTGATCCTTCCCAGCCGTCTCCCTGTCCATACATTGTCTCTTGCCACTCCCTACCCCTCTCCTTCCCTCGTGGGCTTCATTTTGTAACACTGTCCTTGACAGCGGAACAAATCCCTTTTCACGGGACCATCGCTCCTCGGCCCATTGTCCTCCGCCCCCGCCGCCACCGTGCAAAATCCCCCTCCCCGGTACGTCTGTTCCTCTGGAATGACAACCACCATCTCAGTGGGGTGGAGAGCCCCTGAAATCCCTCTGGGCAAGGTTCCCTGCCCTGTGAGGGAGCAAAGTGGGGTCTTAAAAGCATAAGAGGCAAGGGTGACTCCTGGAGAATCCATTGTTTGGATGCAATTGATCTCCTTGGGAGGTGCATCCTCTCCTCTGATGTTGTGCTTCAGAGCTCCTTGGATGAACCTGGAGCCTGTGTGTCCAAGGACTCGTCTTCCCTGCCTGGGGCCAGTGGGGCCATGCTATAAGTTGATTTTTCGCTGCATAGCATTGCCTAAAGTGGCTAAGCAGAAAGAGGAAGGTGGGAATTTTCTCTTTGCTATTGAAAGCTCAGGGAAGCTTTTGGCAGGAAAAATTTGGAAAGGGGAGAGAAACAGGTTAAGGGACCTGAAAGCAGTTTTCAGCTGCAGCAGCTTTTTTTATTTGAAAGAGTCAGTGTTTTCATTTCTTGCCTTCAGCCCCTGCCGTTGTAAAATCATTGGGATGCTTGTGTTGGCAAAACTTCTGCTTAGCATTTTCTGGCCCTCTTAAGTCTTTAATTCAGGAAAACTGCATCTTAGCTATGAAAAGGGTTACTAATCCCTGCAGTGATTCATCTAAACAGGAGGAGGGAAATGGCACATGTTTGCAGTGGCTTCCACAGAGGTGACTTAGATGAGTAAGTTCATGGGTGCTGCTGGTGAGGGTGGGCATTTGTTGAGGTACAACCCCAAAACTCCTGCCCAATGATTTCTGTGTTGAGCCTGGATTGCAACTGCCCTACAACATGCTTCTGGGGCATCTTTTCTTTTTCTGGTCTTGGAGAGGACCATCCAGTCAACAGGAGAGGAGGGAATGTCAGCTGTGCGGTGTGTGTCCGGTGTGCAGGACCCCAGCCCTGTGCTGGGTGCTGAGGAGGGGATGACAATCTCCTTTCCCCTTACAGACCATTTTCTGTAGGCTCCTGCAAGGGCTGAAGGGGAGAAGAGGCTCCTCTGTGGCGCAGGATTCAGCCAAGCCAAGGTCTGAATTGCCCCATGGAGATGCTGAACTGAAGGTCTTAGCTGCAGGGAGAGTGAGGTGTTGCTCACCTGAATGGTGTCCTTGAACCCAGCCATCCTCTTGGATGGGGCGCTTGTGGACTCTGGAGTGGTGGGATGGCTCAGGCCCACGTGTCTTGAGTGCTGCCTGTGCCAAAGGGGTGACCAGCTGGGTTGGTGATGGGGAACTGAAATCCTGAATTATTTATATCTCAGCATCTCCCATGCCTGGCAGCTCACAGGAGTGGTATTGAGCAGATCCTTTTAAACAGCAATGTGGATGTGGGAGCTTGGTTAGGAAGTCATTAAGTGTTTGAATCTTCTTGATGCCTGCTCAGGTGAGTGCTGCTCCTTCCCTCTGCACCCGTAATTATGAGAGGCTGAGAGCAACCTCAGTGGACTGGCTTAAAAGTTTAATGAAGCTTAAAGTCTTGTAGGTTGGGCTCTTGAGTCTGAGCTTGTTTCAGCTCTGGGTCTAGGAAGGAGGGTTAACCAGAAAGGAGGAGAGGCTTCCTGCATGCATTACCTCAAGGACATTAAACCCCATGTTGATGGGAGGTGCTGTTATGGAGATGAATTAGGAGAAAGTAATGAAAGAAGACATCAGAGATGGGTGAAGGGCCCTGCATGGTGAATGTAGCTGCAGGTGAGCTGTTCATCCTTGGCAGTGAGAAAGCTGCCTATGACAGGGACAAAATTTTCTGGCCCCTGCTTTACCAGATGCCTGTGTGATGGATGGGATGCCCTCTGCTCTGCAGCTCCAAACCCAGGCAGTGCTGGTGGAAGGGTGCTGGGATGCAGCAGGACCTGGGTGGTTCACCTGCCCTGTGTGGTGTCACTCACTTCTCGCAGCTCCAGTGGGAGATGCTCCAGGCTGGGGAGGGTTGCCAGGGTGCTGGGGTGTGGGACACAACAAGCTCAGTGGCATTGTTTTGTTTCTCCTCGGCCAACCAGGTTCAGGTGGCACTGATGCCACCCATCCTCATCCAGGCAGGAGGATGTGAAGTGATGAATCTGGCTGCTAAACCAGAGGCCCAAATCCACTCCCAAATCCCAGCTCTGCTGGGATGGCCCATCCCCATCCTCCAGAGGAAGTGCGTTTTCCCTGCCAATAATGTCTTTATGCTATTTCCAACCACATAACAAAACATCCCAGGAACTCCCTGAATCCTTGGCTTTAAAAGTAAGTATACCCCCACCTTGAACTGATTTATTTTTGCCTGTTTTGGCACTTCTGCCTCCAAGCATCAGCCTTGGTCCTTCCCTCCCCAGAGTGATGCCTGCAGAGCTCCATTCTCAGGCAGAGCAGCCACACTTTGGGGCGATGCTTTGCAGGTCTCCTTTGCCAGCCAAGGATCTGTCAGGCACATTGTGGGTGAAAGGTGCTGATGAAATGACACCCAAATCTATGCCTTTCCCTTTAGTTCCCTCATGCTGGAAAAGTGCAGCAAAAGTCAACCAACAATGCATCTTGCCGAAGCTGCATTTTTTTTTCCACAAGGATTAGTGGTTCAAGAGCAGGGATTTTCAAACTGACAAGCCCTTGGCAGAGAAATAATTACAGGCTTTTTATCCTTTGTATTTCCTAAGTAGTTCTAAATAACTTTTTCCCTTGAGGCATTTTTTAAGTCTAAAATATGGGGGGAAAAAATGTGAATTTTCTTAGTGTCCTTGAAAATATGCAAGATGTTTGTGGAGACCGTTTAAGTTTCAGCTATAAGTTCTTTTGCGTGCATTTTTCACTTTAACCACGTCCAATCAACCAGAGTTTCTTGGCCAGTGATGCTTCAGAGATGGATCTTAGAAATGGGAGATGGAGGGAGATAGATGTGATCACTTCTTGGCCATCTCAGGAATGCAAGTTTTGCCTCTCCAGTATATTCCCCAGGGTTTTTACCCCACTCCTTGCTGTAAGAGAAGATTTCTGGGGCTATTGGAGCTAGTTTTCCTTGTCAGTGTCTATTATTTGCTTCCTCCAAGTTGCTGTTCCCTCTGGGAAGTCATGGCCATCCCCCTTTCCTCAGCATCCTGCAGCATTTCCAGAGGCTGTGGAGCCCAGTGGACCTCACCCAGCCTTATCCTCTGCTGGGTCCTCTCCTTTTGTGTACCTCCATCCTGAATGCTTTGTCCAGTCTCTTTAATTAAAAAAAAAAAAAAAAAAAA
>VZRZ01005700.1:420686-476775 GCA_013398175.1 Climacteris rufus
TGGTGTGATGTGAAAAAATCTCCTGGAGGCAGTTGAGTGCAGCTCCAAGACACATGTGAGCTTGTGCCTTTTATCCCTAGCAAAATTCCACCTCCTGTAAGTTTCCATGGAAGCCCCAGTTTTCTGAGCATGCTGGACACCTCTTGCTGCACCAGGTTCTATCATGTCTCAGTGCCAGCCTGGAGCTTTTTGCCCCCTACTCTTTTGTGCCCCCAGGAAGAGCCCTCTGGAGGATGCTGTCGCAAATCCCGGTTATCCTGTGCCTGTATCCATTCATCCCTAATACTAAACACTGCTGTGATGTAAGGGGGGACCTGGGAGAGGACCCATGGGCATTTGCAGTCACTGCAATATCAGAGGGCAGTGCTGGGGCTGTGTTATTGCATCTGCTGTCAGGGCAGTGCTGGGATGCTCCCCTGGGATTGCCGGTGCAATATTCCTGCCGTCGGCAGGGAGGGGGGGCCAGGCTGCTGTTAATAAAGCACTGCTCTACCGTGGCTTTGTTAAGTGAGGGAAGCCTCCTTTCCTCACACCCTAGGCATGTCTGGGTCTGGGCTTTGGGGTGGGAGTGGAGAGGGGGAAGTGTTTGAAGTAATTAGAGGTGCTTGGTGGAGAGGGGGGAATTGCCAAGATGGGTGGCAGTGATGTTGTGGTGAGGTGTCCTGCCTGTGACCTTCTGCAAAAGCCCCCTGTAGACTCTGGCTGATCCACCCTGCTCCTCCTAACCCTTCATCTCCCTTGGGGCTATGGCATTTAGGGAGTGGGGTGGTGAATACCTTGCTTTCCCCATTCCCCTCTCTGCTGAAGACCCTTTTAGGGTAGTTACAGTCTGGTTGAGCTTTTGAGGAGGCCACAGTGTAGCTCCAGGGCTCACAAAGTCCCTTGTGCCCTGCAGATGTGGCAGGTGACTCTACAGGGGAATGTGGTGCCAGGAGGGGACCTGCCTGTCCTGTCTCTCTGCTGCCTCAGCCATCATTTCTCAGGGGAAAGAGGTTTTTTTCTCAGCTTCCCCTGCCCAGACGCTGCGAATCCCACTAAAACTTTTGACTGGAGCAGGGATTACGTGCTCAGGTTTCAGCCCTTGTCTGCAAGTGGTGTAAACTTTCTGCCGGAGCTAAAGTGACATTTTGTGGGAGATAGGAGAGTATTAAGTGTTGGTCCTTGCAGATAAAAATAGCTGCTGGCCCGACGATGTTTTCTGTCGTCTTGTCACTGGTCTGACCCGGCTCTCTTGGCTCCATGCTGGGGCTCCCAACCTGGGCTTTTCTCATCATCAGGTGCTGGGGTCACCCAAAGCCCCACCCAGCACTGTCCACCCACTCTGAGCATCCTCACCTGCCTCACCAGGAACGCTCCCTCTGGCCAGGATGGTGGTGGGCACTGGTGTAGGCTAGAGGCCAA
The DNA here is from genome assembly GCA_013398175.1 of Climacteris rufus. NCBI lineage: Eukaryota > Metazoa > Chordata > Aves > Passeriformes > Climacteridae > Climacteris > Climacteris rufus. The sequence continues at coordinate 422,088 of VZRZ01005700.1, forward strand.
ACTGGAATAGGAGCAGCAGGTCCTGGGTTTGTGTTCCAGGGTCTGGAAGGAAACACCAAACCCAGGATCCCTCTTCCCCTGGAATCAAGAGTCCAAAAGGCTCATTACTGCAAACCTTGCTGCTGAAGTGGGAGCTCTCCTGGTTTGGGAGCCCTCATGCGCGCACACGTGGCTGCCTGTCTGTTTTTCCCGTTGCTGTGTTTCCGAGCTGATGTTTTTATCCTGAGGTTATAGCTGGAGTTGGCTCAGGGCCCTTCAGCAGCATCGGCAGAGCTGACTCTTGCCGCTCCAGAAATGCGGGGCTGGGGCCGGTCGAAAGGAAGGGGAAGGAGAGGAGGAGGAGGAGGGAGCGGCAGGGTCTGGATTGCTGCTGAGCTGTGACCAGATCTGCTGCTGGGAGAGGCTCTCCCACCCTGCCTGCCCTGTGCTGTTCCCCAGCTCTGCTTTGGAGCAGCATCTGCCCACTCCATCTCCGAAAACAGCCGGTGAGGCTCTGGAAGGAGCGTACAGCTGGTGGGATGGCAGCAGGGACAGTTCCTCCTGGGGTTGGGCCTCTCTTTCTCATGGCTGAGCCAGGAAGTCCCTGGGTATTGGCCTCTGTGGACTGGGCATCCTCGGAGAATGCCTTCATTCCATCTTCTTGTTCTTCTGAGTGTTGATGCTCTCATCATTCTCCCCAAGGATCTCCTCGTGGAGAGAGCTGCGTGGTCAGGCTGCCTTCAGTGCAAATTTTTAATTGCAGCCCTTAAAGACCTTTCTCAAACAAGTGAAAACGTTTGGGAACAGCATCTTTTCCACATTCCCTTTGCTCCCTGGTTCAAGGCCCACCTGCCCTTGGGGGATTCATCATCTTGCCTGCTGTCATCCATCAGCTGAAGCATCTCTCCCACCAGAAGTGAGGAACAAGGTCCTCCTCGTGTGTCTGGAGCCAAACCAATGCAATGGCACTTGGCCACTTACAGTAGTGGGCGATTACTGAGCCCCTGCCAGGAATTCTTTCAGTGGGATTGGGAACGCTCTCGGGTGTTAAATTTGTCCTGCAGTGTGTAACCTCTAAGCAGAGCCTGCTGTGTTTTGTAACAGATCATATGATGCTGGCGATGGCAGCCGCCTGCCCTGCGCTTCAAGGTCAGAGCTGAGCTCGGGGCCGGCAGGGCAGCTCCTGGCTGCAGCCCTTCCTGGCTTCTGTGCCTCTCACCAGGCTCTGCTCCCTCCCAGGGTAAAGCCTCTGCCACCTTGGGAACTCAGGCTTGGAGCTGGAGGCTGTTTGCTCCCATCTGGTGAGGCTGCAGCCGGCATCTCGGGATCTCTCCTGGTGGGATGTGCTCCTGGGATGCAAACCTTGCCCGTGTCTCGTGTGCTGCCAGCATGCTGTCTCCACGTCTGGAAACCTCTGCCCTTAGCCAGAACCTGTGCAGGTGCAGCTCCACCCCCTGAGAGTTTTACAGCTTCATGTCAAGGACAAACCTGCCAGGATACATATAGACAATATTCCCTCACTCTCCCTGGCTTAAAACATGTCCCAGTAAGGAATTTATCTTGTATCCCTGAAGCCGAGGGAACTGCTGAGTAGAGAAGGGTCTGGCAGAGGTGAGGAGCACAGGGTCTGTGTCTCAATGGATAACCAGTGATGCTGCTGCCTGCTCTGTCCCTTGGCTCTCAACCCCCCACAGGAAAGCACATCCATACCTATGTGAAGAGTCTCCTATGGTCTTTATCAATAAAAAGTTGTTTTAGGCCCATCGCTGTACCAAGCAACCAGAAGGGACTGTTCGGAGAGGGCGTTAAATAAGAATTGAAGGTTTAAAATATTAATGGGCAATTGGCCCTCACCAGTTCTCTTGTTACATGAACGTTTCATTTGTAATTTGGACCCAGGTTGGGATGTGCTGAGAGATGCTCAGGCTGCAGCCTGCACACGGGGGTTAACGTGGTGCTCTCTCCTGCCAGAAAATAATAAAAGCCAGGGACTGTCTAGGGATTGTGCATGAAGGATTAGGAAGAGGATATGCACAGGCCTGTCTGCAGCTGGTTGAAGTCTAGTGCAGAGGGGTGAGCCTGGAAATCATTGCTTTCTGATGGCTGTGAGGGGGCCAGCATGGAAAGGGATGTCTCCTAAAACCTGGGGAGCTCTGCAGGCGGCTGATGTTTTCAGTGGGAGGCAGTGAGTGGATCCTCTCTCCCTGAGAGACGTCTGTGCTGGTCAGGAAGGAGGAAGCACTGTGGGGTGGATGCCTCTGCTTTCCAGGTGCTGCAGTTGTTCAGCCTGAAGGGAGGATGCTGTGCTCTAGGGGTTTGTTTTTTGGTGTGAGTGGAACATACTGGACTCTGGGGAGCAGAGTTTGTTTCTTTTTTCATATGAGTGGAGGTTGCTGGGCTCTGGGAAGCAGGGGTTTTGCTATAAGTGGAAGATGCTGGGCTCCAGGGACTGTGTTTTCAGTGTGAGCAGAGACTGTTGGGCTCCGGGGAACAGGTTTTTTTGGTGTGAATGGACTTTGTTGGACTCCACGGACTGGGGTTTTGGTGTGAGCAGAGGATGCTAAGCTCCAGGGACCCAGATTTTCCCCTTTCCTACACGGTGCCTCATCAGACCCACAGATTCTGCTGGGATCCTGGTTTCATCCACAGCATTATCTGTGACTTTTTGGCCTTTAAAGCAGCAAGTCCTAGAGCCAGAGGATTCAGTAAGTCCTTGCCTACCTTCACTGTCAGAGAGGGAAAAGCTAGAAGATGCTCAGGTCTTGTGTTTTTGACTTTTTGATGCTGGCAGTGCTGCTCCCTGAAATAGTCACCTCAAGCTGGCTCAGGACGCTGGACTCACAGGTCTCCAGGTTAGTGGGAGCATGAAGATTTCCTAGGTTCACACATTAGGATTTACCTTTGCAACAATCACGATGGTGGAAGGTGCCTGCTGAGATGGAGGCATCGGAATTCCCCAAGGCAAGTCAGGGCTTTATGGCCCTCGCCCAAGACAAGCACTGGTTGCTTTTGTGGCAACTATTAATTGCTTCCTGAATTTAAAAAGCATAAGCAAACTCTCTTGCTGGGGAACGAGTTACCTGGCGCATAAATGCTTTGCCATTAATGCCTGGCTGACCCTGACGATGATGTGAGGACCAGAAGAGCTTTCAAAGAATTTACCAGAAACCATTTCAGGGGAGGTTGTGTGTTGTAAATCCTGAAGTAATGGGATGGAGGGAATTAGGTTAGATCATAGTTTGCAGAAACCGGGCAAGATTCCCCATCAAGGGCCTTGAGATCATCAGAGCGGCGTGGTGAGGGGAGGCCCCCACGTGTCCTTATCCCAGTGACCCATGAGTGAGTTTACAACCTGGAAAACGAGATTATCGGAGGGTTTGTTTTACAAGTGACACCAGGGAGAAAAACAGGGTCCTGTTATGTCCAAAGGTGCATTGTAAATCTGCAGGAATTTCTGGCAGAGCAGCTCAGGAGGGGGCTGTTTGTGCAGGGTCGAGGATACCTATTGCATCCAGCATCTATTCCAGCAGCACTGGGGTGCCTTGCAGCTTTTTGTGGGGGTGTCTTGGGTGATCCTGTGCCTCTGCTGAGCTCATCCCAGCTCAGGGAGATGCTTCACAAAGACATTTAACTGCTAGAGCAAGGGAGGTGATGACTATCTTGCTTTTGCAATCTGCCCTGGTGTATAATCCATCTCTCCACTGCTGCCATGAGCTGTCCTGAAGCTGTTTGCAGGTTTCTGGGGGGCCCCAGCCCCTCCTTGCCAACTCCCCAGCCCGGGGACGGGGCTGCTGAGCTATTTCACAGGGAGATGCTGACGCGTGGGGCTGTTTGCTGCCTCCCCCCTCCAGCAACGCCTTTCATTTGCTTGCTACCTCCGCTGGTTTGCTCTTCCTCAGCTGCCCCCGCACCGGAGGGCTGGGGCTGGGCCAGCTTTAGGGATGCCGATGGCTTTTTTTTTGGCTCAGCAAACAGTGTTAAACTGCTCTCATTTGAAAGGGCAGGTGTGGGAAAGAATCTGTTTCGCCTCCAGCAAAAAAGTATTTCCCAAATCCAATATCTATGCAATGAGGGTACCGTGGTGGGAATTACACATCCTTCCATGGGGCAGTGCTTGCAGGGTAAGCAGTCAGAGGCCAGGCTGCCTCGAGTCCTAATAATAGTCTTGCTGACTGCCTGGGGCAAGGCACTGGGGCTTGAAAGATCAAATCTAGTGGTTGATATTCGTCTGCCTGTTAATGTTGGTGTGGCAGATCCCATCCTCCTTGTCCGTCTGTCGTGGAATTGCCTGGATCAGTGATGTTTTCAGAATGCCAGTGCTTGACACTGGAGAAGGTGTAAGTCTAAATTAGCACTGGGGTGTGTCTTTGCATCTCCAGGTTTCACTCTCTCCAGCAGAAGGGCAGAGTTCAAAGGGGTTCTGGCCTTCCTGGAATAGGAAATGGTGGGATCCACCCCGCAGGCTTTTCTCCTCTTACCCAGAAGGGTCCCACCCCAGCCGGGAAGCCCTGTGTTCAGCTGGGTGTGGACATGGGGATGGAAAATCTGTGTGAGGACCGTGCTCCACTCCTACTGCTCCAGTGTTGGTCTTTCCTCTTGAGCACGTGTGAGGTTGTATTTGATCTGGATCTGACCTTGGAGTTTGTCTTTATTCTGCATTAGCAAGGGGGAAAAGAAATTCAGGAGGCCCCAGCGAGATGGGCTTGGAGCAGGGTGGCTCTCCCTCCACTGAGCAGGCATTGGTGTCCAATTTTCTGTCTCACTTTGTTAAATGGACCTGCGAACCCGTTGCAAAGCCAAGATTGCAGAGGCGAACGCCCTGTGGCCAGATTGCAGGGTCTTGCTTAACCCAGCGCTGCTGGGCTTCTCCCCACAGCTTTCCTGTGAGGTCCCAGCTTCACCTTTTCACCAGTGAGAAGCTCCCCAGGGCAGCACAGCTGGCCCTGGGGGACGGGATTTTCTTTTGGAGGCAAGTGTTAATCAGCCTTAGAGATGCTTTCTGTGATATGTACTTAGAGGTGGGAATTACCTTGTGATGGTCACAAGGCTGTTTTGAAAGCAGTCCCTTCCTTTCTGCCTCTCAAGAGGTGGTTTGGAGGGACCTTTCCATGCTGCCAACACTCAGGTCACTCTTAACATTCACCAGCCTGGGAGGCATCAGCTCAGAAGGTGTTCAGCAGGTGACAACATCAGGCTTCAGTGGTAACACACTCTGGAAGTAAGCAGGGAGGATCTGTCAGCAGTTGGTTCCCTATCCAAGGGCTCTGTGTTGCTTTGGTTTGGACTCTGTCCGTGCTCAGATGGTTTTCCTTCTGGTACATTCCTTCCCCACAGGCTTTCACAAGGACTCAGGCTGGCTTTGGCTTTCTGCCTGCACATACATGGCCTCGTGGCCTGAGGTGATGATGTTACTGCTGTGTTTCAGCTTTGTGTGAGTCCTTTCCCACCTCTGCATCCCACAGAGCACTTCCAGGGACAGGGGAGTCCCCTGAGGAGGGGAGATGCGGTAGCAATCAAGGCGTGGTGGCCTGGTGTGCCATATCATTACCTGGTAGGTCACATCCCTGTCTGGCTTTGGAGACCGCCAGTCCCAGAGGCCGAGAGTGCCTGGTGTGGATTGTTTTCTGGGAGACAGGGTCAGAGAAATACAACATCCGTGTTTGCAAGCTACTGGAGACATCTCTGGAAGAGGAGGTATGGAGGTGCTTGGCATGCAGCTTGTGGAGGGGCTGGGGTGACTTTTGGGAGCCTGGGGTCCCTTTAGCTCTGATGCTGCTGGGAGAGGCTGTTTTTATCTGGCGTTTTCCATTCCTTGGCTCGGCAGTGGAAGGTGAAGGGTTCCCCTGCCTGCCTTGGCTGTCGGCAGGGCTGTGCAGGCAGGACACAGGGAGGGAAGGAGAAGAGGATCACACCCCAGCCGCAGGCCCTGGCCATTTCTGGACGAGTAGGTCATCTGGGTGTGGGAGGGGAGCTGGTGTCCAAGCCAGCCCAGAGAGGCTGAGATTGGGTGTATGTGTGATTTGGGGGAAAGTGAGAAGGGATTTCTTAGGCGAGAGGAATGCAAGTTTCCTCCTTCACATATGTCTCCTGTTCATCCAGTTTGCAACAAAAGTCATCAAATTGCCCAAGACCTGGCAGCAAGGACAGCCCAAGAACAGCCCACAAATCATGGGAAAGCTTCTCCCCTCCTTCCTGCCTGCCTCCAAACACTCAAGCATCAGGAACCACTTCAGTTCCCCTTTGGGCAGTAAAAGTCTTATCCATTCCCAAAGTGGGGAGGCTGCACAGCCCAGAGCTCCGGCACATTGCAGCACTGGTCCTGGTGAGTTAGAATTCAGGGTTTCCCTTGAACGAATTGTACTTTTAGACCCTCCAAATGCTCCAGGGAAGGGCTGGAGTGCTCAGACATCAGGGGGTGACAGCAGCCATTTGGAGGAGACACTGTGACATGGCTGGTGTGAGTTTCCTTGTCCCTGGGTGGTGGGAACAAGTGACAGTGACTCAGGTCTGCCTGGATTATCGGGCACTGGGAGAGGAGACAGGGAGTCCTAAGGATGCCCAGCTGGGGAGCAGCAGAGTTTGGGGGTGTAGGGCTCCAGCTGAGAGGTGAAGGAGCAGTTCTGTCTCGGGATGAAGGGTGTTTTAATGGGCCCAGCCTTTTCCTGTAATCCTGCTGACTGCTATTTTTTGTTTGGCAGAAGGAGCTGTTGGTGCAGAGAGCTGCAGAGATCAGGCAAGTCTGTCTGAGCTCTCCTCTTCACCCCATACATTTCAGGGATGAGCAAAGTCCCTCCTGCTGTTGGAATTGAGAGGTTAGGATTGCTGCTGGAGGGGTGCTTCGTGCAGTTTTCTCTGTCTCTCCTGGGACTCCCAGAGCAATGTGAGGGTGGCTGCCACCTCACCATCCTCTCCACTGTGAGTGTTTGCATCCTGCCTGGTTTTGCAGCCACCTGGTTTGCATCAGGAGGTGTAGGTCCATTAGGATCCCTTTAAGAAAGACACTTGGGACACCTCATTCTGGTAATGTGAGTAATTACAGGATTTTCTTACTAGAAGACAATTCTATCCATTTTACTCTGAAGTGTAGACTAACAGTGATACCAGAACTGGAATCACCAAGGTGTCCTGCCTTCAGGGTCCACCCCTCATCCTATGTCCCAAAGGCCAGTTATGGGGCAGTTTTCACCTGGTGGTCTGGGGGTTTGTGCGATGGAGGAGACATGGGGGACTTCAGCATGACCAGAGGACAGGGGCACCTGGCACATCATGCTGACAGGTCGAGGCAGGGTGTGCAGTGGGCACTGGTGGCACTGTGAGGCTCTGCAGAGGAGGAGAGGAATTACTTCTATGTACAACTGAGTTGTGGGGGTCTCCGTTAGTAGCACCAACCCTTAGCTCTGGACACCGACTGCTGCCTCCCTGCCTTGCCCACCCGGGGAGAAGGTGGCAGCACTGCCACCTCTCACCTTCCCACATGTGGCTGATCCACCTGGGAGCCAGGCAGAGCCACTGGTCAATGGGGAGATGTTTGTACAGTGAGCCCAGACAGGGGGAAACAGATCCAGGTGAAGCTGAGTTGCATTTAGTGGTTCTGCTTGGGATATTATTTTTTCCTACAAGACCCCAGCAGGATGTCCTGCCAGCATGAGGTGCTGGTCCTTCTCTCACTGACCCAGTGAACCTATGCAGCCTCCCCTGCTCCAGCCCTAGGACCTGGCTTGCAGGGAAGCCCCTGGGCTGCCTTCCCTCGTGGACCCAATACGCTGCTCCCTCACAGAGCCGCTTTCCACTTCCCCTCTCCCGCCTTCCTCCTCCCGCAGCATCTGCTCCGGATGTTTTTTCCCTGAACTGCAGAAGCTGCATTTTTCCAAGATGAATTTCCTTTGTTATTCTTTTCTTGTTATGTCTCCAGGGTCCCCTTCAGATTGGTTTGCTCCTCTCCAGTTTATTATCTCCTACTAATGTTATTAACATACTAATTAGTCCCTAATTGCAATTGCCAATGAAGATGTCAGATAGGGCTGAGGCTAACCCTGATCCTTCACAGTGCTAACCCTGATCCTTCACTCTTTTTCTCTGAATCCTGCAGATTACTCTGTACCTCTCCCATCACCTTGGTTGTGTTAGGTGGTTTGGTTTCACACAGGGATGCTCGTGTGTGTGGTTGCTCCCCAAGGAAAGAGTTGCTAAGATGCAGCACAGGGTGCTTTATAAACCCCCAGGGCCAGGCTGGCAATGGATGCAGCTCTGAGAGACTTTTTCTAGCTGGCCCAAAGGTTTTCTCTCAAAGGCAGGGTCATGACTGGGTCTTCATGGCTGCTCCCTTGGGAGGCAGAAGGAAAAGGACTTTGGAAAGTTGAAGAGTGGCATTTGCCATCCCGCCTATACACTCAACCCTCTGGCTGCTCGGGCACCGTGCAAAGGTCTTCCATGACTATAAATAGGCAGAGAGGTAGGCAAAGAGAGATGGGGAGATGGGATGAGGACAGGCGGTGAGCCAGCCCGGGCCGGCATCTGGAGCTCTCATCGCCTTCGTGCGCAGAAGAGGTGCAGTCTGTTCCGGCCACGCTGTTCTCAACAGGCAAGGTTTGCCCCCGCAGAGCCTATTTTTGAACACAAAACCCCCTGATTACCTCTTGGAGGTGCTGCAGAGGGCTGGGGCTGCCTTGTGGCGAGGTGTCCTGGCGCTGCTGTGGGACATGGAGCCACGTGCTCCAAATAGCTCTGTGCAGACGTGGCCTATGGAGATGAAATGTGGCTCTTGACCGATTGCGAATAAATCAGGGTCAGGAGCTTGAATGCTGGCCAAGAAACCCAAAGGGATAAAATATAGCCTCTCTACAGACTGTTAGCAAACAGCACGTGGGCTGAGATCTGCTAGATAAATTTATGCGCTGTGAATTGTTCACCCAGCTGTAGTGGAGGGATGGATGGACCCACAGAGAACTAATAACCATATGTGGTGGGCATGCCTTCGGTGCTGACCTTTAGAGGGTTCAGCCAGGCAGGGAGGTGGCACGGTGACGTCTTCTTAGGGATGTCACTGGGAGGGAATGGGGCACATGTGTCGCTTGACGCGAGGGAGGGGGATGCAGGCGGCCTCTGCTCTGTGCGTCCAGGAGACAGGCTGGCAAAACAAATTACTGCTCCTGACCTTGGTTTTCCCATCGTGTCATTTGACATGGATTGAGGATAAATACCAGGCTTTTTGCCTCTGCTTGGTTGTTTCCAGGCTCATGGGGCTTGCCAGCCTGAGAGCTCCCATTCCTGGTGCAGCCCAGGGAGATCAGTTTAAAACAGGAGGGGGTAATAGCGGAAGAGTGAAAAGGTGGGATTCTCACCCAATTCCAGGTTGTGGGCACAGGACCTCCAGCACCCACTGTCACCCATTTCAGGTGAAACACTGGGAGCTGGCAGCACTGCCCTGGCCACAGGGGTTGCCTCCTCTCACTCGCCCTGAACTCCTTGTAGCCGAAAATGGGAACATTGGCTTCATATTGGGATGAAACATCCTGGTGGCAGAACCAGCTCCAGGCGGACTGACTTAATGAGCCTTTGGGCTTGACTCAGCTGCTTTAAACTGGAGAGATGGGCCTGAGCCCAAAACACAGAGCCAAACAGCCTCGTACTTGTCCAAGCTGCAGAGGAGTGTGAGTGGTTCGTGGCTGGTCCCTCGTTTCTCTGACCAGGCATCTGCTTCCCGCCCTCCGCCCCGGGACTCTGGATGTGTGCATGCTGTCATCAGATGGGACTGGCTCATGTATGCATGTCAGCATCTTACACATCCACAGCTCTGTCCTGGCCTTAGCCCAGCTTGCAGGGATGACCTGACCCCCCTGTGGGTACCAGGCCCTGCGCCCTGGGGCTGACTCTGGGAGGGCCACTGCTCTGTGTTCTTGTCTCATTTTACCCCAGCACTGCAGGGGGAACCTGAAATCCCCCAGCTGTGATTCAGAGAAATGTGGGGGGAAGAAAGTATCCCCTGTTTTGGGGGAAAAAGTATTTCTCCTGGATGCTGGGCCAATCCTGCACTCCCGGACTGGCTGGGCAATCTGCCTTCCCCGGGCTGCAGGGGATATTGAGGGGGATGTGAACTCTCTCTGCTTTCTGGGATTTGCAGCATTGTTTTGGGGGTGAGACCTGGAAAAAGATGCTTTTTCAAGGCTGGGCATCCCTGGCAGCCTGGGAACTCTCATTGGGATGGACCAGTGGCTCGCTCTGCTCAGCATCTCTCCTGCACTGCTGCAGCTGGGAAATCCCTGTTCAGCCCTGGCAGGCTGCAGACAGGCTGGCTAATCCATGTCCCACCTCCGTGCCGAATCCATCAGCTCCCCCTTGCCGCACCCCCCTGCACCCCCTGTGCCTTTGCCTTGGGCTGTGACTTTTGACACAGGCAGGACACATTTAACAGTGTGCTCTGAATGCTTTGCAAGTGGCCACTGGTGGGTTGTGAGCCATGGGGCTGTGTCACAGCTCCTGCTGGAGTGACACCAGTGTCAGTGCTGGGGACCCTCGTCCCAGTGGCAGCTGGCAGAAAATGAGAGTCACCAAAGGCTGGTGTGGCTCTGCACGTGAGGGTGAAGGATCCCCACTGTGCCTCGCACTGCTGTGCAATTCAGTCAACTCATTTGTTCTTTTTAAATTTGTTTAGACTGCATCAGAGCAAAATGCAGCAAGTTTTTTACATTGTTTTATCCACCAAGGTGTCTTTCCTTTCTCCCTGTGGCAGTCATGGATCTTGACAAAACATTTGAAGGAAGCCATAGATAAACCCCAGAGCAATGAAATCAGCGTGATGAAGTGTGACGTGGTGCTTGGGTTGGATGTGCCTCCTGTTGCTTTTGGTGAGGCAGCTCAGAAAAGCCTAGCACTGCACAGGCAAACCTACAGACATTTTGGGGGGAAACCTTTATTTTTAATTTTTCAATTTAAGGGTATGATTTGGCAAGAAGCTGTCAGTTGGTCAGATCTAATTTCCTACCTGGACACCTTTGTGGCTGCCGTGGGTGGGATTTGTGACATTGCCACTCACTGGACTCCCATCCCACTGGCACATCCACTGGCTGGGAGAGCCTTCTTCCATCTGAAGGCCTTGGGATATCTTCTGCAAGGGGTTCGCAGCTAATTGGTACAATCAATATTTGTTTTGCAAATGCAATTGGAGGGGAAGAGGGATTGAGAGCGCCAGAAATTCAATTGACCTGTAAAAACAGATACGGTGTAAAGGGAATCCTTCCCCTGCCAAGCAAATATTTAGAAAGGAGAAGCAATAAAATGAATAAGCAACAAAGTAATATCCTGCCTCCACGGCCGCCGCAGGCTGCTGGGAAGGGCTGCTGCCCCTGATGCTGCGATAACCCTGAGCACACGAGTGGCAGGAACCTGTTTCCTAGAGAAAGCATGTTTGCTTTTGCCATCTAATCCATCAAAAGCTCATCCTGGTGGCTTGACAGCACTGGGACCTGTCTCAGGTAGCCTGGCAAGCTGGGCACTGTCACTGTACGCCTGCAACCATGACTGTGGCATAAACCCAGTGGTGGCACAGGGGACAGAGCTGTCTGTGCACCCTTGTCTCCCCTTGAAGGGGTCTCTACTCTTCGCTGCCACATCCCTGCTCAGCTTTCTCCGGTGCCTCAGGGGTGGGAACACACTGGGGAGGGTGGTGGGTGCTGTGGGGTGTGAGGGCTGCATGAGAAAGAGCATCAATATTTCCTGCCTGGAAGGACATTCCAGTGCGTCAGCGCTCAGCCTCAGCACGCCTTGGTGTGAAAATCAAAATGGTTAAGGAGAAAAAAAGAAAAGATATGTTTGCAGATCAAAAAGCTCCAGAAAAACGTTTTGGGTAGGGAGTGGTGAGATGGCATCCAGCCAGGGCTTTGGCTGGATGGAGTGAAGCACCCGAGTCCCTCTTTTCCAGATGGCTCAGCATCCCTGGGCACGGCTCTTCCGGTACTCAAGTGGCTTGAACTTAGACTCATGGCTGAATTAAAAAATCTCTGTCTAAAGCTAAGATGTTTCAGAAAAAAATGTTTAATGTATGTACATATATGTGTGCATATATATATATGTATAAAATAAAGCAAGTAGAACAAAGGGAGATAATTTTATGGGAAAACTCTTAATCAGCTCCAGTGCTGAGCATCTTTAGACCACTTTGGAGCCTTCTGAGCATCTTCCCAGCGTGATGGATAGTAACCCCTCTGATTGGTGTCAGGCTCTGAGACTTCTTGTCATTTACTGGCCTCAGAGCCTTTTTTAGGGGACATTCCTGGCTACTGAAGCCACCTAGAAATGCATTCACTACACAGAAATCAGAAAGAGGTTTGGATTTGCATTGGTGCATTACTGAATTTTCAAGAGAGCATTGGCTAAAAATGTAAGCTTCCTCTGACTGTAGAGGAAAAAAGCTCTAGAAAGCAAGCACATTTTGAACTCTTAATAATCAAATTTTCCTGAGGTTTTATCTGCATTTGTTGTAAGACCGGGCCCGTGTAGGATGCTGAATACCTCCTGGAAGTTGATGCTCAGACCCATGAATGGCAGAGCTTTGGTTTTGTATAGGAGATGTCTTTTGGGAGCAGGTCTCTTGCAGGGATCACGGAGGATGAGCTGCTGCCCGTGGCTGGACTGGCTCTGCCACCGCGTCCCCAGACCACTGATGGCACAAGAAACCCCCTATGTGCCCTCATCTGTTACCTCATCCTTGTCTGAAGTGCCACAAGGCTGGAAAACACCCTCCAAACATTTGTTTCTCCCAAAACCCCATCCTGAGAGCACATACTAGAAGAGAGCAGCAACATGAGCTCAGTGGAATGGTGGGGGGAAAAAAGATGGCTTAAATTTAATGTCTTTTTAGATGAGTACTTCCATTCATTCCAGAGCATATTCCTCTGGCATTTCCAGGGCCGAGTAGTTAACAAACTTCATGGAAACACATGTTATAGTGCTCTCTAGTGCACGGAGCTATGTATGAAGGATGCCTCTTCTGAGATATCTCGGTGTGCAGCGCAGCGTTTGCTCCGGAGCAGCCTTTTAGCCACAACAGCTGCTTCCCATTGTGGAAATGCTATCGAGAAAAAAAACCAAAAAAAAAACCTCAACCCCATCCCAACAACTTGACAACACACGCAGATGATATTTATGCAAAACCCTGCATGAGGGTGAGCTGGGGCGCAGGGAAATAAAAGATAAGGCAAGAAATAACCCGGGCGGGAGAGCGCTATCTCCCTGCCGGCAGCGCCCGGTGCGCTCCCGCGGATCTCTGTTTGCCGAGCTGCTCCGGAGCAGCTGGTCCCTGTGTCCGACTGAGTTTACTCTGTTTAGCTTTTATACAGCCGAGCGATTTTTATAGCCACCGCAGCGCCGGGAAGCTCCACAGGATATTGGCCGCCTCCTAATGAGAATTTGCCGCGTTGGCACGTCGGCACAAACACCCCGTGAATCTTAAACGCCTGGGAAACGGCAGCTCCTGCAGCTCCATCCCTGGATGCTCGGAGAGTCCTTGGGGGGAACATGGGTTTTCTGTTTAATAAAGGAAAAGACAAGCCTTGATTGTAGCCTAGGAGACTCGAGAGCAGCCGGGAGCCCCAGCACTGGGGCAGGGCTGAACCCAATGCATGTCCACCCGCACTGGCCTCGGTGGTGATGCTCCAGGAAAGCCTCACAAGGCCAGGGGAGCCCATGCTGCCCAGGGCAGTCAGGGATTTGGGAGGTCCTAAAGCTGAGGTTGGACTTGTGGGTCCAGGCAGGTGTTGAACTCAGTCTCCTGGATTTTTCTGATTCCTTTTTGAACCTGTTGGTACAAGGTGGATGTGAATTTATGGCGTCACAAGGGAGCTGGGGCTGGAAGGGACTGCAGGTCCCCATTTCGTCCTCTTCTTGGAGCAGGGCTGACTTGGATGCTGGATCAGGTTGCTCAGGGCTGGGACCAGTCAAGTACTGGCTATGCCTGAGAAATTAGATTTCTCTGTCTGATCTGAATGCTCTACCTTTCCTTTCCTTTGTCTTTTTGTAACCCTCCTTTTGAAAATCTGAATGGAAAATAGGTTTCATTTTGTTTTGTATCTATATTAATTTTCCATCACAGGAGATTTAAAAAAAATCAGAAACAAATATAATGACTTGCAAGAAGGAGTACATTAATCTGAGGCAGAATGAAAGTAGCTCCTTCCCCCACGGTGGTACAGCACGTCAAAAAACCAGCGTGTGTGTAAAATCCCCAAGGTGGTAGGAAAACCAGCCTGCAGGAGATTTTAGCCAGGATATCTTTTTCTTGGAAAACAAACAAGAAAAAAATAGTTTTTGAGATCGTCACATTTTTATCCACAAAATGAGTGACATGAGCAGCATTTCCTTCTCTCCTGGTTATTCCTACCCCGCTTACAAAGCCAGCCAAATGGGGATGGTGGCGGCAGCAATGGCACATCCTCTTGCTCCTGGTGACTTTGCTTTTCCATCATTTGCCTCTCCATTAATCTCAGTACAAACAAAGGCTCTGAAGAGACAAGCTGAAAAGCTCCTGGGGGTACGTTTAAATCAGTCCTTTCTAATAATGTCTGTCGACCTCTCTGTGGAAGCACTGCTCCCCAAGGAAAGGACACGGAGCTGCGGCAGCGTGCTGAAATATGGTGGGGTGTAATTAATTCTGACCTCTGGCTCCCGCTCACTCACTCTCAATATTAAATTTGACTAGTGATATTGTGGTTTTTCAATTATCCTTGTTTTCTTGGGGGCATGGGGGGGCGAGGGGGGTCGCTGCTCAAAATTCAGCTTGGTGGGAGATGCATCGCTTGGATGCAGAACTGCTGTGCTGTGGGCTGGATGGGATCAATCCTTGGGTTGTCTTCCCTGGGATGGCTTTTGGGCTTGGACATGGTGTGTGCCTCTCCCCCTCCTATGTGTGTCCCTCCTGCCTTCAAACCCTGGTGCTCGATCAGTGCTGGGATGGGACCAGCTCTGTGCCTGGTGCTACACACTCTTCTTGAGGGTGGGGGGAACACAAAAAGAACAGTCTTTAGGGGAATGGGGAGGAAAATCAGCATTTTGTTCTTGTCCTCCTGGTCTTGCCTGGGAGGTCGTTTTCTGGCCTCTCTTGCCATCAGCAGGTATTTTTTGTCAGGCTCCTAGAGGGGACACAGAGCCATCAGCTGCTCTAGGACTTCGTTGTTGAAAGTCTTATTAGTGCGTCCTTGATCAGAAATGGAGCAACTCAAAGCAGCCTTGGAAGCTGTGCACTTGCTCGACCTTTTACTTGGATGCAGGGAAGGCTTGAGGGTTTCTGGTATGTTTTGGCAGCGGCTGCTCTCTGGGAAGGCTTCGTTTGTCTGTTTACTTAACCCCATCATTGTAGCAGTGCCCCTGCGTGTCACGCCGTGGTCTCTGGAGGGTCTGGGAGGTGTTAAGTGACCACTTCTGGACCTCGTCCAGGAGTCAGGGGCGAAGGTGCTCTTTCCTGGGAAAGCTCAGATGGTTCCCATGTAGCAGAGGGAGGGTTAAACAGCCCAGAGTCAATCCCCTCTCCTCTGCTGCCCCCATTTCTTCTCTGCCACCACCTCTCCAGTGTGTCCCTCATCGTCAGTGTCCTCTGCCATGGGACCAGGTTCTGGGGGGCCCATGGAACCTGCTCAGGTAATTCTGTCAGAGCAGGAGCTCGTTCAGGGGTGCTCCTGCAGAACACCCGTACATGCAACCCCCCAGTTTTAACTCTTCAAAGCCTCTGGGGTCCCTGGATGAGGCTGCCCCCTCCTCCCCACCTCAGCCATCCCTGACATTGGCTCTGCCTTTGAAAGCAAGCTGTGCCTGTTGGCACCCTGTGCCATGAGGAGCTCCCCAAGGAGGTGTGCGGAGCTGGGATGCACAGTGGGATCCTGGATGTGGTAGAACTGCGGAGTTAGGACCCCGAGAGAGGTGGGTTAGGTGAAGCAAGGTGAAAAGCAGGACTCCCAGGCTTCACCTCCTTTCCTCGCTTTCCTGGCCTCTCAGAGCATACAGCCACCAGCCAACTGCTCAGGGGTGAATTTGCAAGAGGCCAGGGCTTGGCTTTTTTGGACTCCCTGTTTCCTGTTGGCAGCAGTGGCTCGGCTGGACCCCGGGGAGAACTTGCACCCAGGGCCATGGAGGCGAGCTCGCATTAGCCCCTGGGATGAAATAAGCCCATTTCAGCCTGGTTGCCATGTCCCTTCAAAGTGTTGGAAGATGCATTCAGGCAGCAGGAATGAGAAGGGCTTGAGCTGGGGGGGGGGGGGCAGGGGGGAGAAGGGAAATTAAAGGAGGAAAAAAAAAGGAAAACGCCACTTGCTGCAAAGCGAGCGAATTCTCCAATAAACCCGAATCTGCTGAGAATACATTTTACAAACATGCAGCGAAGTTGGCCGCTTTTGTTTGGGCGTTTGTTAAGCATTAACTAAAGAATGCCATGGTCCAGCCTGCTCGGTGTGAAACCTAATTCTCCCCCTTTCTGGAGCCATGGCATGGAGTGCTCAATTTTTTTCTCTCTGTAGGACTGCAGCCTTCTGGTACTCCAGCCAAAAAACACTCATATTTTAGCAAGCTTAGCCCCGGCCCCGTTGCCAGGCAGTAAAGCGAACACTTGTCCGCCTCGGGGGGGAGGGAGCCGGGAGACGGGAAAGGGTCAGGAGAAGAGCCCCGGGGAAAACATCCCTCCTCTGCCCCACTGGAGAGCTCTCTGAGGACTTGGGGTGCACAGGGAGGGAAGTGAGGGCGGCTGTGGGTGCTTTCATCCATCAGCTTGGGAGCCTGGAGACCCAGCGTGGGTTTGGAGGTCCCCAGGATCAGTGGTGCTGAGTTGCCCTCTGAGTGGTTCTCCCCATCCCCAGGATGGGCCAGTCTGCTCCCCGTAGCACTGGGATGGACTCAGCCCTTTCTGAGTTGCTCCCATGGCCCAGGCACCCCTCCCATGTGAAGCCCCGTGGCTGTGGCTGGGGGATGCCCTCCCTGGCACCACGGTGCATCCATCCCCCTTCCTGCTTGGCCGTGGTCCATGCCCTCTGCCTCATCCTTTGGCTCCACGAGGGCCAGAGCAGGGACAGGATGATGTGAGCCCGACAGCAGCAGGACAGTGGCTCATTCCCAAGCCATGGGTGCAGGGTTGATGGCAGCTGGCACTTTTCCACTGCCAGCCTGTCAAGGACCTGGTGCTGCTGTCCCTGCTTCCAGCAAGTAACAGTGAGTGAGAAGATGACCAAGTGCCAGGACAACTCAATCCAGTGTCCTCACTCCCTGTGGATCCCTGAGGCTCCTTCCCAGCAGTCACTGCCAGCCTCCTCCCGTGCCCCTCATGCCGTGTGTAGCCATTGGCTCATCCCTATGCCAGGATCATGGCTCTGGTGGGATTCATCGGTTGGAGATGGCTCTAAATGGCCAGGCTGGAGCTCCCTGCACCTCTTAACTGGTTGGTCAGGATCTGCTCAGACTGCTCCTGGGCCATGAAGAGAGCATGAGATGAGTTGGTCAGGTCTCTGCGTGGATGTATTTTGGGAAACCCAGCATCCCTGTGCATGTGTCTGCTCTGGGCAGCCCCAGCAGGGCAGCTGCTTCACAGGGACCCGTGCCAGCGTGGGGTCACTCAGGGGCTGCCCCTGCCCCTCTCACCACATCCCTGGACCCGGCTGGCGCAGGCAGGGAGGGAAGCATCCCTCCTCCCAGCAGCGCTCCTCACCTTCCGCGCGGCGATTGAGATTTGTCCGTCAGGATTTAATATCGGCGTCCCTGCCCCGCCGCCCGCGCCCCGGGAGGCTCGGCGGGGCTGTGTTTGTATGCGGCGCACGCAGGCAGGCAGCAGCCGGGAAGCGCCCGTCAATCACAGCCCCTTTCAGCCTGTCACCTCCAAAGAAAGGCAGAAACAGGGGCTGGTGGCTCCGATGGGAAACCGGGGCTGCCCGCGCTGCGCCCAGTCCATCAGTGCGTCGGGAAGGGACGTGGGATGCAACACCCCAGCAGTGGCTTTGGCCGTGTGTCGACATTTCCAGGTTTTAGTGATGCTGCGTGCATGGGAAAGCCCAGAGGAGAGGTCTGGGATGCTTTCCTGGGCGACAGGAATGGTGTGAAGAAGTGGCACTGCATCTTGGGGAACACCCGTAATGCCATCGGAAATGTTGTGCTTTGGGAAATGCCCAAATGTTTCGCTTCAAGATTTTCTTAAAAGTCACCACCAGCACCTTTCTGTTTCAAAACCACAGATTGTCTTTTCCAAAGGGACCTAAACTTAAAAAAAACCCACCAAAATTAATGCAGATTAATCAATACAGGAACACTTTTAAGATCACAAAAGGCTATGTGTGGCAACAAAAATTGCTCACATAACTATTTTTTTTGTTCCAGTCCTTCCTAAGTTGAGTGGGTTTGCTTTCATTTACAAATATTCACTGCAAGTGCTTCAATGAGGTGTTTACTGAGTGGTGGCAGGGTGGTTCTCCACCGAGCATCCCAATGCTGAACAGGTCTCCCTGTCTGGTGTCCTGCCCTTTGCCTGCCAGCTTCCCACCTGGCTAAACAAACCCAGTGCTGCTAGGCAGGCTGGATTTAGCTTTGGAGCCACAGGATGTGGAGGGAAAAATCCTCTCCTAAGAACTAAAGTTGGCAGCATCCCTAGCATGGTATAAGTGAAGGTGCTCCTGTTGCAATTTAGGGGGTGCTAATTCATCCTTGGTTTAAATTTGAAGTCCCAGAGCCCATCCTGCTTCTCCTCTATGCAGCCTCCTGTGGGGAAATGTAATCTCAAAGTCCCCTCTGCAGATGCAGGGAGGTACAAAGAGAGGGAAGAGAAGATAGCGTTTGCTCTGTGGCCTCCTTGCAGCAGGAGGGAGCTGGCCACGGACCTGGAGATCCCAGAGATGGAGAAAAACACCTCTGGATCCAGGCTGGTGTGTCTTGCTCAGGCTAAAATGTTAAATTAATTGTTAGAGCTGGTGCTCGAAATAAAGGCATTTATTCAGCAACCTAAGCGTGGCTTTAAGTGTCTAATATCAGGCAGCCATTTACCCAAATCTCACACCTTCTTGCTTTGCAATGCACTTTGGGCTTGGAAAGATCCATTGCTGGCTTGGTGCTGTTGTGCCTGACTGGCAAAGGTTTGTGGCTCTCTAATAAATGCCCTGGAAACAAATTTTGGGCACATTCATTCATGAAGATTAGATAGCAGTAATGTAATATCTTATCAATATTTTATTACTGAGAGCAGTTAGTAATCCCAACAGGTAAAGCTTAAACATCATTTAAACAGGATGAGAATGTGTTGCCAGATGAATACAAATCACCTCCACTTTGACATAAAAGAGACATAATTAAAGATGAAGTGACTACAGAAATATTAACACGAACCAGTGTTTCTCTGAGCTGGAACAAGAGAAAAATGACCCTTCAGAAGGGATGCTTTTGAGGGAATAAACATCTCTCTCTTCCCAGGGCAGTCATAGGGATGTTGGAAATACATATATCTTACAGAGAGGCAGTTGTATGTAAATGTGGGAAATTAAATGAATGTAGAAAAACAAAAGGTACTAATGGCAATATCTGGAATTATAAACTCCCTAACCTCCACCTTTGATTTGATGATTTCCCACTTTCTCTGGTGACAAGAGTATTTTATAAAAGCTTTTTAACGCCCCTTTCCTACTTCTTTGGGAATGCCCAGGATTTGGCTGGCATAGGGAGGGTTTTGCACCACAGCCCTGTGCTTGCCAACACTGTTTGGGGAAAACCTGGGAGAGAGCAGACACTGTTCTAAATTATTCCCATTTTCTGATTTTCTGGTTTTCCTGTGAGGGTTTTGCATACATCTGGTCCTCTCCTTGCCAGAGTGGGGCTGATTCAGCACATTTCCTATGTGGTTTTTTTGTAACAAACGAAAAGAGAGATGGGATTGAAAGCCTGCTGGTGGCTGCAGGGTTGCCTGTCCTCTCCCCAGCCCCACAGCCCCCAGGCATCTCCCAGGGATGGCACATGGGATGGGGACCGTGGAGGTGGGAGCCATCTGGGGCCAGTGGAAGACTGGAGGCAGCACTCCCTGTGTGGGTCCCTGGGGCATCCCTGTGCTGGGACGCGGGCGATGCTCGGAGATAACCTCTGCAGGATGTGTGCTGACTTTTGATTTCTCTTTCTGGGCCAAAGTCACCCAGACAGGGGAATACTAATGTCCAGTTCCCACAGATATTTCGGACAAGACTGGGTAAACAGTGGGTTTTTTTCTATATGATGTCCAAGCCAAGAACTCAGATATCTCTATGTGGCAAAGAGGTTCTGGTTTGATACCTTCAAACATCTCTATTGAGCATCCCATTTGCTTAAAATATCCAGACCAGGGTTAATTTCAGGTGCCTCCAAGTACTCTCAAGCCAACACTGATGCTGCCACCTCGGCTCTTCTCGCCTCAGTTTCCCCAGCTGTAAATCACTGATCATTCTCAGTAAGGACCTTTAAAGTCAGAGAAGGAAAAGCTGTGTTTCAACCTAAAGTGTTATTGCTGTTGTTGTTATTATTGGCTTTTAAGTCTAAAGCCAGTGTGTTGAAACCTGGGAACGGTTTAATTAGGGATGCCTCAAATGCTGTCACATCAATGTCAAGGAACAAGCTGAGCTTTTTCTTTTCCTTTTGACACATGAAGTCTTCAGTCTGTCACTGGCCTTAACCCCAAAGTTGCTGCCTTGGAGATTTTTATGATGTATTAGGCATTCCTGATGTGTTTGCAGGCGGGAGCAGGGCTGTTCCAGTGACCCAGGCCAGAGGGATGGGGTGGTTTGTGGGTGGGTGACAATGGGGATGCTTTCTGCTTTTGGAGAGGTATAGATGAGCTCACTGGCCCCGTTGCCATCTCCAGCATTTCCTTGGGTCTAGGCATGCTGGAGGGAGGTGGGCATGTGGGGTTGGCTTGATAAATCTCACGTGGATGTGATGGTGTCTTGTGGTGGTTCTACCTGGGCTGTTGGGTTTGACACCTGCTTGCTTTTCACCTGGAGCATCTGGATATTGGGGTCTTCATCGTTTGACCCCATTCATGGTAAGCCCCTGGTAACAGGTCAACCAAAACTGCTGAATTTGACCCACAGGCAGCATCCCCCATTGTCACTGGGCAAGGATGCAGCACATTCCATGTCACTGTGGGGTGCCAGCACCATTGTGCCCAGCCCCTCAGCGCAGTCCGGACACCACGGGGGTGACACAGTGACTCTGTGCTGGTGCCCATCCCATCACGGGTGCCCCAGCCCTTGTCCCCAGCGCCTGGTGTCCTGCCACGTGCAGCCGGGTGTCACAGCGGGCTCTCCTCTGGCTCATCCCGCAGGCTGTTCGCGGTGAAGTGCGCAGGGTGCCTGGAGGCCATCGCGCCCAGCGAGCTGGTGATGCGCGCCCAGAAGAGCGTCTACCACCTGCACTGCTTCTGCTGCTGCGTCTGCGAGCGGCGCCTGCAGAAGGGCGACGAGTTCGTGCTGAAGGAGGGGCAGCTCCTCTGTAAGGGCGACTACGAGAAGGAGCGGGAGCTGCTGAGCTTGGTGAGCCCGGCTCTGTCGGATTCTGGTAAGGGGCCGCCCGCGCCCGGCGTCTCCCTGGCTGGTCCCGCTCCGAGGGCCCCTTGGGGTCTGGAGGTGAGGTTGGGGCTCGCTGCCCTGAACTTCTGCCCTTTGGTCTGAAGGGATAAGCTCTATAAGCACCATTGGATCCTCCAGCCAGAGTCTCCTTCACCTCAGTGTTAAGGGCTTGAGCAGGGACCTCAGCAATGGAGGGGCTGCATGGCTGGAGGATGCTCTGTGGACTATCCCATCTCATGAGGCTCATTTCCGTAAGGGTTTGTGCTCCTGGCCAGCACTCCATCCTGAGGGGTGTACAGCCTCCAGGGTGTGGGAGGGAGAGCTGCCCGAAATGAGATCCCCCACCTGCTCACCTGGGAAAGTGGGAGAGCTGCCCATGGTATAAATACACTCTAATGAGAGTTTTCCTCCTTAAAAAAATCATAGTTCTGGGCATCCCACTGACCTTGGGCTAAACCTGTGTCCCTGCCCTGTGCCTCACTGTCCCTGCCTGGGACTCTGAAAAGGCTGAGTACAAGAAGTGAGCTGCTTCTGCTGTAGTCACCCCTTTTAATAACAAGGGGAAACTGAGGCACAGAGCTGAAACATGAGCTGGCAGCAGGGAGCCTGCAGAGCCTGCAAATCTTGTGTCCCCAGCAGCTTCCGAGGCAGCTGATGGCCAGAACCAGCCTGCTGACCCAGCGTGGTGGCACTGTGGGGATACCACAGAGCCAAGGGGGGCTGCAGGAGAGGTGGCACCGTGGCTGGAGGTGGGCAGGGGGCTGACATCCTTCTCCAGCCAGGGTGTCACAGCTGGGTTAGGTTGCCCAGAGCATCAGATGAGCATTAAAATATGTATCTGCAGTCAATGCAAATCAAATCCAAATGTTTCCCAGGAAGACAAATTTAGTAAGAAAGCCCATCACTGGGAAACTGGGAGGATGGAAATGATCTCATGATCTGCTAGCAGAAATCTTCATGATAACGCTGTCCTCACAGAGCCTTGCTCCTCACCAGGCTGGCAAGCCCCCACCTGGGTCTCTCAGTTCCTCTTAAAATCCCTCATCAGGGAAAAGTCTGCTTTGTGGAGGGAAAGGATTTACCTTTGAAATGCCATGCTCTGGAAAGGGCTGCCAGCAGCTGGGGGGTGGGATCTAGGGTGCTGTCTTTTCTCTGCTAGAGCAAAGCACTGGATTTTTAAAAAGTGGAAATCAAGATTAGGAGTGTGAAGCATGGACACGACACAGCCTGGTGCCCTCTGTCAGACAGTGGAGTGCTGCAGCTGGGAGGTGTGTGAAAGGACATGGGTGGTTTTGGTAGATACAGAGCAAAAATTGCCCAAAGCCCATATTTCTATTTAATATGTGCTCCTCTGCAGCGAGAGCCCAGCCGTCTTGCAGCACTGCCTGGGCGGGTTCTGTCCGAGCGCTGCGGAGAAAAAAATCCTCCCTGCCAATAACAGTGGTGATGTTTAAAAAATAGAGTGAGACCATGGGAGGAGGTGGCTGGGGGAAGCTGGTGAGTGATGGTCCAGCGCTGGAGGAGCTGGAGAGGCAGGAGTGCAGGAGGATCCGGCACGCTGGCGCTGGCTCTTGCCTTAGCCCTGGGAAAGTCCTTAACTGATTGAAGAATTACTATTATTTCCTCTGGGATGTGCAAACTCTTTCAGTTAAAATAGGAACCAATGAGGAGATGTCATGCAGAAGAGAAAGTAAATTGGCCACAATGGTTTGGGTTTGTTCCCAGTGGGGGAAAAGGGCAGTTTGGGAAAGGTTGGGGTGCTTTTCCTCCCCAGCGACTCATCAGCCTGTGGTCCAGCTCTGCTGCCAAGGGCTCTGGCCAAACCAAGAGCTTCAGCTTAGCAAAAACCTCCAGGGGAAATACTTATTTTGGTGGAAACTCTGGCTGAGACCTGAGGGATGCAAAGGGCTAGTGTGGGAGTCAAAAGGGCACGGCAACCCCTTGGTCGGTTGGAAACCCAACCCGAAGCCCCCTGACATTGCCTGGCAGCCTCTGACTGGGGGGTCCTGGCTATTCCCATCTCCCCACAGACCCCATAGCTTGGCCCCACCACCATCCCTGCCTGCTTTTGGTGGCTACCCACAGTTTGTCTTGGGATGTCACATGGCTCTGGGGACAGTGACACTGTAGGAACCACCAGTGGATGTCTGTGCTCGGTGTGGTGCAGTGTCTCCCATCCTGCTGCATGCCCTGCAGACCCCATTGCCACGCCAGGAAATGCAGTGCTGTCCCCTCTCCAGGACCATTCCTGGATGCCCTTCACCCGCAGCATGTGAGGTGCTTGCCCAGCCTCTTCCCTGTCTCCCCTGGCTGCTTTGAAGCCCCCCAGCCTCCCTCCCCCCGGCTGCCGCACACCAAGGGCCACTTTATGAGAAAGCGCAGATAAAAAGCGAGCCATATGTTGTCTGTAATCTCCCAAACCCTCGCTTCAATTACTGCCTCCCCCCAGCCTCCGCCGCCCAGCCTAAGTAAACAAGCCCCTCTGAAAGAGGACCCTGCTTTCCAATTAAAAGCGTCCTAACGTTTCTCCTCTCCCTAAATCCTCCTGAGCGAGGAATGTCCTGGCCCCGGCGGCGGGATGTGGGCTCGGCAGGTCGGACCGAGGGCACGCCGCACAATATCCATCGCCCCGGCCCCTTCCCAGGTGACGTCAGGGGCAGCCCCAGACACTCATTAATTTCTCCCCCCTCCTCAGTGGGGAAAGGCTTGAAAGGGAGAGTTAATTAAAAGTAATACCCCGCCAAATCCGGCTTCACTTTTCCTTCTTTCCCTTTGACACTGGAAGGGATTTGGGGAGCAGGTGTTGGCGGGGGGAGGGCTCGGAGGGGCTGCTTTGAGCCCATTTTTCCCCTTGGAGTGGATTTTGAGCATCATGGACTTGATGGAGTCCATGAGCCTGTGGCCCTGCCCCTCCTGGACTAGAGGGGATTGGGGTGCTCACCTCGTGCTGGGGTGCAAATGGGTTCAGGCACCAGTTGACATTTCTTCTCCCATTATTTGTAAGCATCTCTACTTTTCCTTTAAAAATTAAACTCCTTCAGGTTTCAGGAAAGGTGGCAGCTTGGCTGAGCAGAGCCTCTCTGCCTGAGCTGGCACTGAGAAGGAGGCAGCAGCAGCCACTGCTCAGCCCCATCAGCCATCAGAGACTCCACAGCCTGGGCCTCTCCTCTTTGGGGTTCTCACACCTACTGTAGGGCTACACCCCTTTTTTGGGACATGCAGGAAAACAGCAGTTTGTGCTTCCTGTTGGTGTGGGCATGTAATGGATGTGCCACGATTGAGCAGGGAGCTGCAGCAGCAGCAAGGCTCTGGTTCCCAGGAGATGAGCTCCTGGCTTTTTGGGGACTGCCAGCATGAAGAGCTCTCCCTGTCCCATCCCTCCCAGCCCACTCACAGGGAAGGTCTCTGTATTGTCTGGTGAGCCCAGGAGAGAGCCCAGCAGTGTGGAGAGAGAGGTAACTGGTACCTGAGAGCATTCTTGCTGCTCCACTGGGATCTTTGCCTCCTCTCACCACAGAGATCTGCTCCTGTCTTTCCCCATTCCCAACTTAGCTGCTGTTGGATTGACACTTTTCTGATTTGTGTGATCCATGATTAGCTCTTGCCATGGGGTTTGACCTGAGCCATTTTCACTGTGAGCCAGGCTCACACTCCCTGGTGCATCCCCATCTCCCAGAGCCACAGCAGCCCCAGGATGGACTTGGGCCAAGCACAGCCTTGCAGAGCCTGCATCCATATCAAGCCAGCACCTCAGCCCCATTATCAATTCCCAAATGAATAGTGCAGGAACTTTCTGGAAAAGGCTGTAAGTGATTTATAGCTAGTGAGAGGGAAGGACCTGTGCTCTCAAACCTGCATTACAGCCCTCCCACACCAGCTGAGCAAGTGAGGCCATCAACACAGTGGTGATGCAGTAAATGAGGAGGGCTGGGAAGAGGCAGAGCAGCACTCTGCTTTCCCAGAGCAGCTCCTGCCCAAAGGCTCTGTGCCCTGAGTGGTGGACAGCACCAGGGAGATACATCCCAGTGCCTGGAAATGCAGTGGAACAGCGCATCACAGTGAGTACCTGAGGGGTGAATCCTGAAGGACCCTGGGTTTCCATCCAGAGAGATTTAAAACTCTGCAGAAAGAAGGAAATACGGGCAGAAAGGTGTCCCTTAATATGTGTGATTAAAGTCTGTGCTCTGAAGGGAGTTGTCCTCCATGGTAGAGCAAGTCAGGAGGGGTTTGTGAGGGGTTCTTGGCTAACGTGTTGCCCTCTCTGAGCATCCCTGCTCACCCATCACCCTGACCTTCCCCAGCCTGGGCTGTCTGGGCAGAGGGACCCAATGTCTGTCTCCAGCTGGGCTGGGGGACAGCCCCAGGGGCACAGTGGTCCTCGACATCTGCTGTCCCCTCGTGGATGTGACCTGGGTGTCTCTGTCCAGGTGTGCCCCCAGCTGTGGCCTGGCTGGAAATTCCTGTGAAGCAGGCAGAGATTTGGGTCTGCTGGAGGGAAAATCAGCTCTCCCAGGGTTTCACGTTGCAGCTGCTCAGACTGCTGGGGAAAGGAAGAACGCAAAAGCACATCTGCTGACTGGGCAGCCACAAACTTCAAGAGACAGCAGCTCTCCCACTCTCTGAGCTAGCATGGGGCAGCCAGCCCCGAACCTCAGCTTCTCACCTGTATTCACAAGAAATCCCCAACTGGTTTTAAATCTCCCAGACTAGTTTGGACATGCTGGGAATGGTGTGTGCAGCTCATTGTCTGTAAAGGACCTGCTTTTTTTCCCCCCTTTTAGGCAAAAGTGATGATGAGGACAGCATCTGCAAACTGGGCCAGGCCTCGGGGAAGGGTGCTGAGGATGGGAAGGATCACAAACGGCCCAAGCGGCCGCGGACCATCCTGACCACGCAGCAGCGGAGGGCGTTCAAGGCATCATTCGAGGTCTCCTCCAAGCCCTGCAGGAAGGTATGGGGAGAAGGGCCTGTCCCCAGCTGCTTCCAGCCCTTGGGGATGCCCTGGGTGCTGGGCAAGGAGTTGCCCAACTGCTCTGTCCCCTCCTAAATGCCCCTGAAAAGCTGAGTGGGCTGAGACGCCGCTGTCACTCTTCTCTCCCAGGTGCGGGAGACGCTGGCAGCAGAGACAGGGCTGAGTGTCCGTGTGGTGCAGGTCTGGTTCCAGAACCAGCGAGCAAAGGTGGGTACAAGGAGAAGCCCCCTTCCAGCAGCCATTGCTGGGGCTCCCTCCCTCCTGGCTTTGGCCAGGGGATGATTTCATTCCATTGCCTTCCCTTCTCGCCCAGATGAAGAAGCTCGCCAGGAGGCAGCAGCAGCAGCAGCAGGACCAGCAAAACACACAGCGCCTGAGCTCAGGTACCCCCCTCACGCTTGGGGTTTCCCTGTTTCCCAGCCCTCTCCAGGCTTCCCAGTGGGGCTCAGCCACCCGAAAAGCAGCAGTCTGAGTGCACTGATGACTTGATCTTATCTTGCAGCCCAGACAAACGGCAGCAGCAGCACAGGGCTCGAGGGGATGCTGAACCCCTACACCACCCTGCCCCCGCCCCAGCAGCTGCTGGGCATGGAGCAAAGTGTCTACGGCTCCGACCCTTTCCGGCAAGGGCTCACCCCACCCCAGATGCCCGGAGACCACATGCACCCCTACGGTAGGTGCAGGGTTTGCCTCGTGCCTTCCCTCCTTGGAAGAGATGCTGGGTTGTGGTGGGGTCCCCTCACCCCTAAATACGTTATGCTACAGAAGCTGGGCGTAGCAGGTGCTGTCAAGGTGCCGGAGGAGAAAGCAGGCTCTGAACCCCTTCTGTTCCTTCCCTGCTTCCCAAGGTGCCGAGCCCCTCTTCCACGACCTGGATAGCGACGATACCTCACTGAGCAACCTGGGGGACTGCTTCCTCAGCACGGCGGATGCGGGGCCGCTCCAGGCACGAGTGGGAAACCCCATTGACCACCTCTACTCCATGCAGAACTCCTACTTCACCTCCTGAGCGCAGCATGGTCCCCAGCACGGGGCGGCCACCACTGCTGTGCTGCCCCAGGAGGGTCTGCAGAGCTCCTGGGGTTGGGAGGGAAGGGAGCAACACTGCTGGGATGCTGTCAAATATGTTGTAGCTTGGGATTCCCAAGGAGTGAGTTAAGTTATGGGTTGCATAGTTTCATGTTTCTCTTAGGAGCCTAGGATTAGGGACAGGAGTGGTTTTTGCAGCTGGCTGGTGGATTTTCAAATTTCAAATGGGGAAACAAATTTTTTGTTTTGTCAGGGGGAGGGGGATCCTCCTGTAGGAGCACCCCAGTGCCGTATCCCGCTTTCAGAAGGAGCAAACTGCTGATCTTCATGGAGAGAGCATGCAGCATCAGCTGGGCTTTGAAATTTGAAAAGCTGACAACGCTTTGGGGAAACACGAGGGGAAATGTTGCTGCAGGGTTTTGGTTTTTTCCCTCTCTTCCCTCAACCCGTTTGAGCGCTCACTGCTTAAACATAGGGACTTTTAAGATAGATGTTCCCATGTGAATATAGAAAGCTAGAAACCCCTAACATTGTCCCTGAGGATGGGGCTGTGTGTGTGGATGTGTGTGTGTGTGTGTGGGCACGCACGTGTGTGTGTGCAGAGCCGTGTGGCTGGGAGTGTTGTACTGCACGGCCACACCTGCCAGATTGTATCAACAAAGTTTATTTCTAAGTCTATCAGAAATTTACTGTACAGCAAAAGTAACTTTATTTTCAGTGTGAACCATATTTAAGGAAATACTCAGTGCACTTAAGTTATAAGAGGAAATAATTTACTTTTTATAAACGTTATGTTTAGGTTGCAAAAAGCCCAGTGGCAGGGAAGGAACATCGGTTCATTTCAGGCGATAGGTTTGGCTTTTGGGGTTGGTTATTTTCGGTGTTCTCAGGTTGCCCCACTGGTTTTGAGGTGCAGTTGAAACACAAAGCAGAGCTGGCTCCAGAAACCTGCTCTTCTTCCAGCAGATTGATGGGGACAGCGTGGTGGCCAGGTCCTCTCCCCACCACTGGATGTGTCCGGGAGGTCAGCGTGGGGTGGACAATGCTGCTGGAGCTGGTGGACATCCCAGCCCCTCAGGGCTCAGCCATGCTTCTCCACATCACCTTTTCCTTCCCCAGCAGGGCCCAGCCTGCCTCCACCAGCAACCCCATGCCATACCTTCCAGTGTGGGTGCTAGGCCGGTGTGCGCTGCTGTCCTGGCGCTGGGAATCGCTGCAGCCCAAGTCACCACCCCTCAGGGGAAGCAGAAGGCAGGGAGAGCCCAGCCCTTCCCGCCCCGTGCTCGGCTTCATCCCTGCCAGGGCTGTGGGAACCTGGGGAAAGTTCTCCTTGGGGCCGAGCCTTCAGCTGGCCCTCACCTCATCCCCACTCTCGTTTTCATGCATTGTGTCCTTTTGTGCTGCTGTTCACAAACGATGTAAGCGACAACCCGTAAAGGTGTGCAAGTGACTGTGAGGCTCAAAACACTGGCTCGTGGCCACCGTCGGATCTGACACTGAATGTAGCAGGGTCTGGAGATGGCTGACCCGGCGGGAGATGCTGACACACTGTCAGAAATCACGTACCAAGATAAAATTAAAAAGACAAAAAAAACTCTGTTTAAAAAAAAAAAAAAAAAAAGACTGGTCTTTTCTTGCGTGGTTGTGTCCTCTTGACTCGGAGAGGGAAGGGTTGGAATCATCTCCAAAGGCAGCGAGGTCTTGGGTAGGGTATAGTGAGACCACAGGGGAAGTCTTTGCTCATTGGGTTTTTGATACCAAATTTTCACAAAATAATAGAATGGTGTGGTTGGAAGGGATCTTAAAGATCATCTCATTCCAGCCTGCCTGCCATGGGCAGGGACACCTTCTCCTGTCCCAGGTTACTCCAAGCCCTGTCCAACCTGGCATTGAACACTTCCAGGCGTGGGGCATCCACAGCTTCTCGGGGCAACCTGTGCCAGGGCCTCACCATGTTCTGTGGTCACTGAACTGGCCCTTGGAGGCCCTGTTGCTGACAGAGGGATTGGTGGCTCTGGAAGGTGAGACGTGTCCCTGGCTCCCACCCAAAGTGGCAGAGAGGGGCTTGCTAGGGCTCTTCAACAAGCTCTCACCTGGACTGTCACTGTGCACCCCATGAGCAGCTCCATGTTAAGACTGCCTAAAAGGTAGGGGTGGGTATTTCCCAAAAGGGATTGCTCTCATCACAGCTCCCTGACACTGAGAGGTTCCACAAATACGTGCTGATGCCCCCAAATGGGGATCTACAGCTCATTTTCTGAGGTGTTCAAAACAAGGTGTCTCCTTCCTGCCCTGCATCAGTCACTGCTCTGCTGCTCCTGTACTAGGAAATATTTTCTAAGTCCAACCTGCAGAAAAAAAGTACTCTAAAATGGTGTGACTGTAAGAGGAACACTTGTGATTTTTATTTTACAAGTTGTAAAATAAAGATCAGCATAAGAGCGACCTGAATTTCCTGAATTGGTTTGGGGTTTTGCTCTATTACAAGACAGCAGCAGGGGAAAGGGTTGGACTTGTCTTGTTGTGGACAGGTTGGGAAATTATGGCTTGAGGTTTCTCTAACAGTGGGCTTGGTGGTCTTGGAGAAATACTTGGCTGGTGAGAGTGGAAGAGAGGAAATCTGGGCTGGGGCCTGGAGGTGGAGATGTGCTTTGCTCTTGGAAAGAGGACAAATGTGGGGGAAGTGCAGTATAGGTGGTTTGGAAGGGCTGCAGTGGCCCGTGAAAGCAGCATGAATTGTAGGATCAGCTTTATGCAATGGCTGGGTTAACACCACCCAGGCTTGCAAAATAAACATAGATATTTCTCTTAGTGGTTATTAAAATTGCCTTAAAAATTCCTCTCACTTGGATACTTCTTAAAACATCATGTTTAAATTTGTGGGGTTTTATTTTTTACGTTTTAAAGATAAAAGGTTTGTCTTCCACACTCACAGCTATTTCCTATTTGAAAAATGCTCAGGTGCATCAGTCTGGCTTTCCGTCAGCCCAGCTGCCAATTTACACTTGTTAAATTGCTTCCCCCAAATTAAAACCCCCATAAGACCATGCCATACAGACTGGTTGCCTACTTTTAAAATCTTGCAAAAATGTAATGGCACCCTGTAATGACACCCTGTAGTAACAGTTTCTGGAGGCATGTGTATGTATAAAATTATTATATACAGTATGTAATT
Organism: Climacteris rufus; assembly: GCA_013398175.1. Lineage (NCBI taxonomy): Eukaryota > Metazoa > Chordata > Aves > Passeriformes > Climacteridae > Climacteris > Climacteris rufus. The sequence continues at coordinate 452,782 of VZRZ01005700.1, forward strand.
TGGGAAAGGATCAGTGTTGTGGATGAGGGCAGATCGTTGTCTAGCAAAATCAGGAGAATTCATGGTTTTAAACCTGTTCTTCTGCCAGTTGGCCCTGTGCTTGACACAGCCCGAACATGAGCCCAGTTTGCAATCTTGCCATGGAGTAGCAGATGTGGGTCCTCCTGTCATCTGGATTTCATATCCTGCTGTGCCTTATTTCAGGGTGTGGATGGATCCTGCCAAAGCAAAACTGGCTGGGCCTTATCTTCTGCAGGTGATGGAGTCACTGCATGGCAGATGACTGTTGTCAGGCCGGGTGGGTTGTCAGATGTCCCTTGGTTTGTCCCCCTGGGATGTCCTTGCATGGTGCTGCTTTGCTGTGCTCCATGTCTGAGCCCACTCTCAGCTGGGGAGTGACTCCCTAGGACAAATGATACCTTCTTGTCAAAGCCAGGAAGAAAAGAACAAGGTCTGACATGAAAACAGGTTCTACCTTGCTCTGCAAGGCAAGGGCAATGCCAGGAGCGGGCTGGGAGCTGACCTTTGTGTCTCTAGTGGCTCCAAACAAAGCTGCTTCTGTTCAGACACTGCTTGGTGGCCAAGGAAAGATCAAATCAGAGATTACTTGTCAGTTGAGGACACTGATTAGATGATACTGATAGGCAGCCAGCTCTGAGTGATATTATGTTAATTAACTTGCTCTTTGTGAATGGACGGCTCAGGAGCTTGTGGCAGATGCAGCCTGGAGTGAAAATCAAAATGGCATTGGCCAGTTCTGGCTGAGTATTGGAATCTTGGGGTATTTTTAGGTATTTGTTGGAAACTTGTTGTGCACAGACATAGGAGCCGGAGCAGGGAATCTTCCTGACCTTGCTGTCTAGGAAAACCACCCCCAGCCCCTTGCTTCACTGGATGTTTGGGAGCTGCTTTCTGGTGTGATGTGGGCATGTCCTATGGGAGAAGAACCTACAGGAGAGTTTTTCATGCGCCCACATCCAAGGGTCATCTTTCTGCACACAGGAGGTGGAGAGGGCATGAATCCCAAAGAAGCCACAGGCAGGGTCCTTTCCTGGAAATGGACATGGGAAGTGACAAATGCTGGTTTGTTGTTTGTTTGGTTTTTCTTTTGTGGGAAAATGCCAAAGCTTTGGTTGTTACTGTCACCTTTCCAGAGTGAACTAATTTGCCAGATGTTTGATACCTACATTGACACTGTCCTGGGCACTAAATGTCTCCCATAATAGCAAAAGGCGTGTCTTGTGACACATGACAGGGCTCAAACCACAGAGGACAACTGCCTTGGCTTTATGGTTGGTCTGTGAGCAAGATCCCAGGTAACACCAGCTGTCCAAAGCTGTGACTTGCATTTACTAAGACTTTTCTTCTGCTGCTCATCATCTGCATGAAAAAATTATTTTTAAAAATAAACCAAAAAAATCTTTATAAAATCGTGAAGACTTGCAATGGAAAGGCAAGAAAAGAGTTAGAAGCTCCTCAGGTGTGAAAAGGTGAATAATAGCTTTTTATCTTGGTGGAGATCAGACCAAATTCTTGTCTCCATTCCTCTAAGTGGCAACTGTGTTGGTCATGAAAAGGTTATCTTGTCAGCTCCTAGACCTCCTAGACATTGATGTGGAGGCTGACATGTGCTTGCCTGATTGACAGGTATAAGTTCACAGGCTGAGGACGAGTGTATCCAACTGCAAACCATGTCAAAACACTCCAAGTGATCAAATACCGACAGCACTTTCGGTGAAGAACAGCAGATTCCCACCGCCTCGGGCCCTCGGAGCTGCTGCTTCAGAGGGGAGATCAGATTTCTCCTCTGATGACCCCGAGAACAGGGGGCTCATTCAGAGGGATGCCTGGTGGGTTGGATCATGGTCTCTGCTCAGGGTAAATCCGTGGCAGGAGGCGAGTCAGGCCCTGTGGCACAGGGATGGGGAGCTGGTGGTGAACCCCAATACACATTACCTTATATGATCTTATCAGTTTGGTGGCTTCAAGGTGAAGGCTTTTGGGGTGAAGAGTCCCAACCTACTGTTCCTAACCAAGCTTATTTAGGACTCTTAGAGAGCCCAGATCAGTGCTCTGGAGAGCTGAGCTTTGGCATCTCAGCTCAGTGCTCTGAAACTGGCCAGCCCCCAGCAACTCTGTCTCTCTCGCCTCTGTTCCTTGCAGTACAGATGCAATAGTATCTGTTTTGGAGAGGAGGGGCTGTGGAGGGAGGTATCCATGAAGCCTTAGGCTTTTCTGCACATTCCCAAGAGCATCTGCGAGGAAACAAGTCTGTGCTCAACACAAGCTCAAAATAATATGCAAGCACGGAGAGCCCCGAGGCTGTGCATGAGAGAGCGAGGAGGAGAGGGGAAACAGTGAGCAACTTTGCTCAAGGAGGCAGGGGCTGCCTGGAAAATACAGCATGAGATCATGGAACTGGAGATGCAGCGTAACACCTGTGCCTTGGGTGGCTGGTTGTGTTGTCCTGACAACCTCACACTGGTGTCCCAGGCTTGGAGGGTTTGGCTCTGCAGCCGAGTGCGTGGAGGTATTTGGGAAGTAACTAGAGAGCCCCTGAGGAGTTTGGGGAGAGGAGACTGGTGAAACTCTTCCAAAAGGATTAGCTGGAGCCTGCCAGAAGCTATAACTGACTGTTGGCTGCTCTGTCTCCTCCTGGAGTAGGCGGAGGGGTGAGGAAGGAGCGGTGACATCCCAGCAGAAGGCTTGGGGCCTGGGGCACATGAAGCTTCATTCCATAAGGCAATGACTGCCTTTTCAGGAAGCTCTTCAACAGAGGCTGGGGTGCCAGAGCTGGAGACAGGATGGGAAGCTCAGGCAGGACACAGTGGTTACAGGACAGTAGCAAATGTGGCAGAGCTAAAAAAGGGGATGTTAGCTGGGACCAGAGTGGTTGGGGAAGATGAGGCAGTCACTTCCCTGTGAGACAAATGGAGCAGCCCCACCATGGGTGACCAGGAGGCTTAAGCAGAGGCACTGTGAACGATGTGAAAGCCTGTTTTGATCCTCAGATTTAAGCTATGAGAAATGAGGCCAGTTCTCAGCACCAGCTTCTTAGCCTAGCCAAGGTATCCTGCAAACAGTGGCAGGGAAGGAGAACAGCTTGGCTGGTGTTTGACCAGTGGCTTTCCCATGTCAGGCTGGGTTACCTGGGAGTGTGAGATGGGGAAGGGGCAATGGATCCAGAGAAAAATATCTTTGGAGAGAAGTTAGGGCCATGAAGAAGCCCGAGGGCAGGTGCCATCCTCAAAGGCATTGCAATGTGCTTGGCAGCAGTGGTGGACCTGGCAGCCCATGCCGTGCTCCAGAAATGGTTGTACAAACCATTGCTCTGCCTCTTTTCCCAGGCTTTACAGTTCCCATCAATTAGAGCTTAATCACTTCCTTCAGAAAGCTTTTAAGTACAAGCAAGCTTATTCAAAATGATGAAATTGCCTCCTAATTGATTAATCCTGCAGTTTAACAGCTGTTTCCCTGACTTGGTTACTTTTTCCTTCCCTCGAAATAAAAATCTGCTGTTGATACGACCAGCTCACCTCCAGCCAGGGGCTCATGAGGAGCTAACAAATGTTTGTGGCAGCACTGGCTTTCGTGAAGGGATTGACAGAAGCGCCTGGTGCAGAGCTGTGTCAGCCAGGGCCCGAGCTTCCCCGTGAAATATGAATAAGCAAAGGAGATGCTGCATTTTCAGTCCTCCCCACGATGGCCTCCAAGCTGTGGTGTGCTGGGGGGAGGAGGAAGAGTCTTGTTTCATGCCACAGCCCTGGGCCACCCGAGCTTAGGTGCTGCCTGACCGCGTGCAGCCACCAGCCCCTCCCGATAGCATCGGGGAGAGCACAGTAGGTGCTTTGTGCCTGGGGGGGATCTGGTTTCTTGGGAGCAACCCTGCTCCTGGGGAAGACGATGACAACATGCTGAGGGGAAGCAGAAAAAAAAAAAAAAAAGACAATGCCAGTTTGTGGATTCCTCTGGGATTGTTTCAAGGTGCTTCCTAAAGAAGTAGTCAGTGAGCATTCAGGGATTCACAGCAGGTTACCTGGTCTGCATCTACCTGCTCCTGATGACATCTGTAATGCTGTTTTGAGTTCACTTAACCACAGCTCTTCACCCCAGTACATGTTCCTCTTTTTAGGTGTATTACAGCTCTTACTTTGCATTCCCAGCAAAGCAAGTCGCGGCTCTGTTTGCATTCCCAGCAAAGGCTTCTACCTTGCTTTTCAGGCTTAGGCAAATGTCTGGCCTGTCACCTCCTTGCCAAAGTAATTTTGGGGGCTGGGTTTCTGTGGGTCTTGCATAAAGGGATGCTGAAGAGATTTATAAATCTGTCCTCTAGTTCCCTCCTGCTCCACAGAGAGACTTCAGAGGGAGCACATCCCTTGCTGGACTGCCAGAATTGTGTTGATTAGCACTGCTATCATGTCACACCTGCAGCTGAGGTGTGAGGAAGGAGTCGTGGCTGCCCACCAAAGTGATGCACAAAGCCATGCCAGACCAGGCTTCCCAGTAGCTGGGCTGCTACTGAGTCCTTCTGGCCAACAGGTTTCTGTGCAGGAGGAACCCCGTGAGTTTTGCTGAGCTGATCTAAGACGCACAAGTATATGTGGTGTGCTGGCATGTGGAGGGGATGTGTTGCTGCTACTGGCTCGTTCTTCTCTACTGGTTCTGTATTGGGTGTGCTGTTATTTATTGGTTTTATTTGCCTCTGATCCAGGTGTCCTGTGTCTTGGCAGGGTGCTAAAAGTCCTTTGCTTTTCTTTCTAGCTAAAAGTCTTGCTTTCCATCCCACTTTCAGCAGCAAGCTCTAGTGAATGTGAGGCTGGAAAAAACCTCTGGAGGCTCTCACTGGGAGTTTAACAGTGTGCAAGACTCTTCCTGTGAGCAAGTCTTGAGTCACCCTAATTATAACTGCTCCTGGTGGGGCGTGGGATGATGCTTCAGTGAGGGAACAGGACTTTCAGCTAAAAGGCAAAATCTTAGGAGGTCCATGGGAAATAGAGCAGTGAAACACAGAGATGGTGATGAAACTTTGCCATCTGCTCCAGAGCAAACCTACTGCAGGGAATATTCAGAGCAGTGCCAACACACACAAACTTGCTCCAGCAATGTGTTTGCAGTCCCGCTGCTGCAGGAACCCACTGGAGGTGGCATCTCAGCTGCTGGTCCCTAATAAAATCTACAATGCACCTGGAAGCCTCACCTTCATGCTGGAGAGCGATGGGAAGCTGTCCTTCAGTGCTGGGCAGGCTGCAGTCCTATTATTCTGAGCTGTGCTTTTGGTGTGGTTTGTACTGGTGGGTAACTGGTGTGACACTGGTGCAGCAGGCTGGCTGTCCTAGGAGAGACCCCCCTGAGCTGCTTTTCCAGGAGGGTGCACCTGGTTGTCCTGTCTGTTAACATCCATGGATTGGAGCACATGAAACACAGCTCTTGACACACCACCTGCATGGCACAGCCCAGACTGAGGGCTCTGTCATACCCAGCCGATAAAACCGTCCCCGAAACCACAGCAATGCGCGGGCAAACTTCCCTCGTGGGCTGAGCGGATCCAGTTTCAGCGCTAATGGGTTTCCCAGGATTTGCAGATGTGAATTATTTGCATTCTTGACTCGAAGGTGAGCGCAGGTGCATCAGATGGTGGCCGTGAGCAGCCCTCCGTGTGCTGTCCCCAGCTCCCAGGCGCACAGAGCTGCTATTGTGCACCGCTGCCTGTGCCCCAGCTGCCCCTGGGACAGCACATCAGGTGCTCAGGGTGTTGCTCAGTGCTGTCTGGGTGCTTTCTAACAGTGCCTCTTCTTTTCCTCCTTCAGAGAAGCCATTTAGGGAGTCAAACTCTGAGCTGGCCCTTGGGCTTTTGGTCAGAGGTCCGTGGAAAACACCCTTTGCTTTAAACCACCCTCCCTGTGTTTGCTCTGCTTAAACTCCAGGACTATTTAACACGCTTCAGCTTCTTATAAAGTTTCTGTCAAGACGGATTAGCAGCAGGCTGACAGATTGCTATTACAGCCCCAGTGAACTTTTAATACCTGCCAGTAAGTTCTGTGAGTCCTTTAAATCCTCCTGTGGATGGTCGGGTTGGGGAGCAGAGGCTGCTGCTTACAGGGCTGGTATTCAGGGTACCTCTGCCCCTCTCCCAGCTGTCAGCATTAAGGAATGACCTCTAGGGATTTCTGACATTACATTCCCCAAGGCCTCAAAAACAGCTTCCTCGATGCAAACTGTATCCACTCTCCTTGTGGGGTGAGGAGATGCTCAGGGTGGGGCTGGAGGTTCCCCAGGAGGCTCTGGGCAGAGGAGGGGCAGCAGCGCCTCTCAGCTCCTGCCTGTGCAGGGCAGGGTGTTGGGGTGTGAGCAGAAGCCAGGAAGATTTGGGGGAATGCTCAGGGACTGCAATCTGGCAGCTAAGGATCACAGCATCCCTGAAACACGCTGCCAGCTGTCCTGCAGACTTGGCTTCATCTAGAGAAGTCATGGCCTGTGACCCAGACACCCTCATACAGGTGGTGGGCCTGCAATCAATGTGATTTTTCTTCCTTCTACTCAATTTTTCATCTTTTTATTTGAATTTTGATGCACCTTTTCCTACTACTGTTACTGAAACTGGAACAGCCTCAGCATAGAGGTGAGCCAGGGAACAGCTGCCAGGTGTCCATGCGGTGAGGTGGCTGCCATGTGAAGGGGTGTGTGGCAGTGGGTGTGCTGATGTGGTGCAACTTCTGCCCAGGAGCTTCGGGGCTCTGCTGGGTACCAGCACACCCCCCACTCCTTTCCTCACACACCTATTTTCCCCAGCTTCTAAATCCCCAGCTTCTGGAAGCATAGTGTGTGCGGGAAGATATTGGCTATACTGGATAGCTTCCAGCTGTGGAACAAAAAAAGCTCGAAACTGCCTTTGCCAAACTCCCTAAACTCAAAAACCAGAAGTCACCTAGTACTTATTTTGGCCAGGGTCTTGCTGACTGTGTCTGAATGTGTTCTGCTCTTTAGGTTTCACTCACTGGGACACACATTTTCCCAGTAGGCAGTTTGCGTCCAGAGCCTTATTAGCCCTTTGAAATGCCATCTTTCTCTTGTGCAGTGTTGGACAAGTTTGTGTAGCTTGGCAGAGAGACAGTTGTTCAACAAGAGGCTGCAGCTGAGCAAGATGTCTTGTCTTGGCATGGCCAACACATCGTGGCTGCTATTCCGGCTGGTATTTTGGCCTCCCGCCTGCAGGACGTGCCTCAAGGCACCCAGCAAGTGCTGTGGGGCTGGATGCTGTGTGTCCTGATGCCATGGGTATGCTGAGGTGCTGTTTGATGTGGTTTGGGGGGCGTTACTGGACTTCTGATAGGGGCTGCACATGTGGCTGGCAGGAGCCGGGACACAAAGGTATCCAGACCAAATGTATGGTGGATATAGAGACAAAGGGGAGCCTTTTGTCAATGGAGGAGGATTTGGGGTGCTGGAGAGCCAGGATAAGCTCAGATTTGCTGCTGGGAAGGAGAGTGAGAGATCTTGGTTTCCTGGTGACTGTCCCAGCCCTGCCCTGCTTGAACTGGGTTAACTTGAGCAGCTGCTCTTTAAGCATCTTTGATTTTTTTTTTCTTTTAATTGTACAGCAATATGCTTTTTTGGAAAGCTGGGCTATTATCCCTCCAATAGCAAAATCCAAACCAGAAGAGAGAAAGGGAGGGAGGGATGAAGGGAGGGAGCACGAGAAGGGGGCCTTTGAAGTGAGCTGCCCAAATGAAACGTGTGACATCAGAGAGATGGCAGATAGCTGGCAGAACAAGGCTGCCTTTGAGCCCGCCCTGGGCCCGGCCAGCGCGCACTTTACACCCCACCTCCCCAAGCTGGAGATGAAAGATGCCCCAGGCAGCCTGCCTGACCCCATTGCCTCTGCTATCTCCACTTGATTGCACAGTGTTCTGCTCCAAACAATTCTTCACTGTCTGGGCCGCACAGGTGAATCTCCCGGCTTGGCTCGGCAGTGGGGATGCCGCGCATAGCAGGGCTGCTTTGTGCGCTCGCTCACCTGCTCGTGGGGTGTCTTTCTTAGGCCAGGCTTTGTTCCATGGCAGGGCATGGAGGAGGGGTGCACAGGAGAGGATGGGGCAGCCTGGGGACAGGGAAAGGCCTGGAGGGATATAGAGTCAGGGAGCATCCTCGGTCAGCAGATTTGGTGAGCCCAGAATCTTGTGTTGGATGGTCCAAGAAAGGATCCAGGCCAGATTTGAAAGTAATCTCCTTCTCCAGTTGTTATAACCTGCTAGGGTGTCTAAAGCACTCTGTTTTCCCCCAGCATGGGCCATGAAACCAGTCTTCATAGGCTGCTTTAACACCCTCCCACTGAACATCATGGTACTCTGGAGCTGTCTGGCCCTCTGACCAGATCCCACACTGGAGTTCCCAAACCATAAACCAGGACTCAGCCACTGTTTCCATAAGCAGGGCTAGAATAGACTCCTGACTGCTTCATTTCTGAGCATCTTCCAGCAGCATAAAGGCCCAGTGGGACCTGTATCCCATGCATCCACAAACTGGTTGGTCATGACTGTTCTCACAGGACCTGTGTCCTTCCAGTTGGGTTGGGATGGGCAGGGTAGGTGGACATCCTGCTGGTGAGAGCTGCAAGAGCCATTAGAGGAGGAACACATCACAGGTCTGGCCAACATCAGCTCCTGGTTGGGAAAGATGGCAAAGGATTGAGTGCTAGAGCCAGTCTTCAGAGGATCCACAGCCAGTGGAACTCAACTGTGCTCTGTAGATGGACAGGCTCAGGGAAGCTTTGAGTGTTCAAGTAGTACCACAGATGTCTCCACACGACCTTCTCAAAGGGTCCTTCCTCAGCAATTCCTGAGGCAATTCCTGGATTCACAACTGAGGGGAGATGTCAAAACCCTGAAGGGCATTTGAACAGCTGAGCTTTCATACGAAGATCTGAGCACCCTTTTGACCTTTTCTGAACAGATCAGAGCCAAGTTTTCCCTTGCATTCAGTGACTTGTAAAGACTGAATGCCCTAAAATCAATGTTACTAGTGGGAACATGGAAATTAATTGTGTCAATCTATCACTCATCTTGCCCTATTACATTCAGTGATTAGAACTTGGCCTCAAATACATGAACAAAGTGTCTTCTGTGACAGGTAACTATTGCATGGGGGATGGCAGTGCATGTCTTAGAGTGGCCAAAAGCAGAGAACAAAAGTAAAGATTGGATCCAGCACTGTTTGTGTTAGTTTGGGTTTTTTTTTTTTTTTAGTGTAATGCCATGGTTTCTTTATTTGGGCCTAGTTTGGTCAGTGTCACGCCTTGGGAACAAAGGATTAAGCACAAAAAGATAGAGTTTGTATAAGTCTAAGTTCCAAAGGAAGCAAAGTCTTCAGGACACATCCCTTTCTTGTCTCTGCTGATGGTCAATGAGGAATTTGCAGAAATTCTTTAAGAAGGACTTGTGGAATGGTAAAGTTGGAAAAAACGTAAAATAGCAGGAATCTATCAGTAGGGGGAAGTACAAACTGTCTTGGAGCAGTGCTAAGGACTGGCACACCAGGTTGATTGGTCATCTGCAAGCAGACCCTGGGGCCAAGGGGGAGACTGCCTATAGGTATCATGCAGTGACCTCCCAAAAAAAATGTTTAGGGACAGGCTGTTTGAAGGTGTGAATGACACCAGTGCTGTGGGAACTTCTGCATGTCCAGCTGTCACATCACCCTGTCCAAATCTGGCCTCAGGGAGCAAATGGTGTTGATGGTGACCTCTCTGCCTCATGTCCATCCACGGACAGCCTGGGGGCTGGTGACGTGGTCAGGTTGCAGTTGTGGCTGTGAAACACAGCAGAGGTGCCTGGTGGCTGGAGGGGGGATGTGGTTGAGCTGACTTCAAGAGAGTCCAGCTGAGTAGCTATAAACAGGTATGGAAGTACTGAGCTTGGATTTGGGCTGAAATTACTCCACCTGGCTATGGCTTTAAGTTCAATTCATGTCCAGCTTAGCTTTAGATGAGCTGCTGTGTGGAAATAACAGCTCTGCTGTGCACACAACATGCCTGAACAGCTTTCATCCTGCCCCAGAGCCATGCAGCTTTGTCCAAGTAAAAAGCTGCTTCCCACCCAAGATTACTGCTGAACTCCAGGCACCTCCAGTAGGGTGGGAGAAGAAAAGCCTTGCTGCCTTACATCAGCCTCCCCATGTTGCCCTCCAGCATGGCCAGAATCCACAAAATAAAGCTGAATTTGGGATGGGGGAGAACCAGCTATTCTAGGCAGAAGCAGGCCTGTGGGATCTGTGCTGGTTAGGATAAACAGGCTGATCACCTGTTTGAAAACCTCAAATCCTCAATCCTAGATGAGGATATCTAGGCAAGTCCCTGGAGTAGGTGGCACAGTACTGCTGTTCCTCAGTTTTACACCCACCACTTTTCCAAGGGACTCCTTGTCAAATCAACCAGGAAATTTTCTCAAGATGATCTCAATCATGCAAGCTCTGAGGGTGCCAGACACCTGTAGATCTTTGTGGCTCTGAATTTCCTTCCTCTGCAAAATGGGGAGAAGAGTGTTCTCCCCTCCTTTGGGGTTGTCCATCAAGAGGGCAGAAACATTGCCCACTTCCACTGAGCCTTTTGAAGGTTGCAGGGCTAATACCAAATCTCTCTGTGCTTTTGTATTTCTCCAGCATCTGTGTTCACCAAAAGCTTTTAGCAGGGACTGTGCCCAGGCGTGGAGCTCAGCACACCTCTGTCCCAGCTAGTGGGAAGGGGACAGAGGGCCCAGATCAGGAGCTCTTTCTGTGTCAAAAAGGAGTTAATTTGAGTGTAGACATTTGAAAGAGGAGAAGAAGGGGAAGAATGACAGCTAGAATAGGCACTGGGGGCCTCCGATCCCATGCCCTGATGCAAGGCAGGGCAGGGTCTGTGCTTGCCCAGGCTGCACTGAGTATCCTCCAGTAGCCAAGGCTGTAATGCTCTCCTGGAGCTGCCATTTGGGAGCTTCCCCAAGCCTTTATCCTCCTTGTGGCAAGAAAAAGGAGGCAAAGAACAAAAACAAGGAGAGAGAATCTGATACCGGAGCTAGAGGGTCCTGCCCTGTGCTCACCCCGAGCTGGGAGGGTCCAGGAAGATATTTCCGTCTCTTCATAGGGACCCAGCTCTGGGGCTGACCATGGGTTTGGTGCACTATCGTAGAACATAGTGTTGTGCCATTCCATGGCCCTGGGCTTTTCCAGCCTCCCTGTGCCACAAGGACAGGACAGCAGCTCTCCCTCCCTGTGGGACCTTTGCCGCAGAGGTGGCTGCAACTTCACCATGCCCACATGTCCCCTTCCTCCTTCTCCTTCATTAAGGCACTGATCTCTTCCCAATAACAAGGGGGCTTCTGTTCGACAAAACCTGCCAATTAGTCATTCTGGCTGGGTATAAACGTGGCACTTGAACAGCTGAGGGGACGGCGGGCAGTCCTGCCCCTTCTCGCGGCGTTGCCAAGCTTGCCATTAACACAATGTGACAACTAATCTCTCTATAGCATCTGACTGAGCAATTTTAATTAATAGCTCTGTACGCTTGCACACACCCCCCTACCCCCTCTGCTCTGCACAGGTACCGCATGCCTTTAAAGCTCCTTCCCTGGCACTGCAGCCTGCCTGGACAAAAGGAGCAAAAAGGCCTCATTCTGCCCCAAATAGTACAGAAATGCTGCTCGTTTGGCCATTGCATTCGCTGCCCCCCATTCCCTGTCCCCTCTGTGAGGTTGAGGACCTCAATCAACGTAGTGGTTCAGGGGCAGAGGTGTTTTCTCAGCTCTGCTGGTGGCTGAGGCATCCCTGCAGTGACCAGTGGGAGATGAGGGGCTGGCAGGGCTGAGCCGGCTTCTTGGCCTGGATGTGGCGGAATTGGAGGGCACTGAGGGGGCATTTGTGCAGCTCCTCCAAAAAAAGGCTCCCTGGCTTTATCCAAGTGCATGATAACATCAGAAAATAAATCCTATTTCCATGGCCAGGTTCTCCCCTGATGTGAACAGCCACGGCTTGGCAGATGGCTGCTGTTGGGGCCTCTGTGGTTTCGGTGCAGAGGAGTCCTGGTTTGTTTTAGGACAACTGTGAGGGCTCATCCATGGTGATCTTGAATGCTGCTTTAGGCAAATATTAGCTCGAGGAGGCCTGTTTTGGGCCATGACTCTCAGTGCTGTGACCATCACCATGGTTGCAGCAAGAGCAAGGCCACCCCCAGCGTGGCTGGGAGCCCAGAGAAGCTGGTCTGGGCTGTGTGGGTCACTGCAGTGGGAGCAGCATATGAATCCCCCCCAAGGAGAGGGAGAAATCATTACAGTTAGAAAGAGAGCTGGAATTTCTGGTGAGGACTGGCAGAAAAAGCTGGGCACAGAAGGTGCAAAAGCTGGCACAGTGCAAGGGTGTGGAGGGTCCCCTCCCCATCCTCCCTTAATTCAATGCTTTGGTCCTTCTGATCCAGCAGTTGCTGGGTAGCCAAGACCAAATATGGTATCAGGGATGCTGGATATCCCGATCACGACAAAATTGCTCAGGCTTTTAACACTTGGATGAGAGGAATATATGGGATCATCTCTTCCTCTGGTGACATGGCACCACTATCCCCCTCCTGCAGCTCCCTCCTGCCCAGCGCCTGTGCATGCTCTTCCTTCAGATCACCAGAGGAAGTCCTCAAAGGTGGCGAAAAAGCACTGTGGGGTGCTTAGACTTGGGAGGGCATCCATGCTTTCTCCAGGGTCTCATTCCCATGGCAGGTCTGGGGGTCTTGCCCAGCCACCTTGGCAGAACAGCTGCAGTGGGTCATGCTGTGCTGGTGGGAGCCTGTAGCCTTGAACAGTGACCCAGCAGGAAGGGGGAGCAGGCACCACCACACCCGGTGATGCTCCTGCCAGATCTGGCCTGCTGGAGATGCTTGAGCAATTTGACACTTAGGTGATAAACGGCCCTTGTTCTCAACAGTGGGCTCAACTCTTGCAACGTTGTTAGATAACAAGTATCCGGCTGGGAATATCCTTCCAGCCTGGAAATGTTATTTATTCTGGACAAATGCAGGGGCTTGTGCTTTGCTTTGTTCTTGTGAAAAGCACCAGCTTGTGTTCCCTGGAGACCTAGCTCTTGCCCTGGAATGATAGGAGATGTGTGGGACATGGGAGTAGAGTGTAGGAGCCTCTTTCCTGGAGATGGGATCTAGGAGGGAACGACCAACCCGTCTCACATCCCTTTCCCTCTGCATATGCTTGTCCTTTCTGGCTTGGTGCTTGCTGGTGACTCATGTTTCTCTTGGTCCCTCTCCTGCTTTTGGGGCTGCCGAGGCAGTATCCCAGCATCCCGGAGCTCTGGCAGCTGTTGCTGAAAGAGGAGTGCCTTGCTTTGGCAGGGAATGCACCCTGGGACTGCCCCAGAGCACCCTCGCTCCCCACAGTGACTTGTTGAGCTCAACACCCTGGACACCCCAAGCACAGCACAAGGCTGTCCCCTGGTCCTAGGACATGGGCCTGGCTGCCTGGGTGAGGCTGCCTGGGTGCTTCGAGCACCTTGGCCCTGCGAGGATCATTGAGCCACGAGAGCTTCCCTCCTCCCAGCTCACCCTCCTGACAGAGGCATCACCCACCGGGATGCACAGGAGCCACCCCGGTCAGGCATCCGGCGAGCACAGCCACCCATCCACACCCGGGGAAACACGCTGTGGACCGGCCGTGCCCTGGGGAGAGCATCTCTTCCCCGCAGAGGAGACGGAGGATGTGTTTGGGACGTGTGCAGGAGCCGGCGGCCCCGGCACGGCGGTGGCAGGCGGACGCGGGCCCTGCCCCATCTGCCCGCACGGCAGCACGACGGGGAGCTAATGAGAAGCAAGGTGAGAGGCAGGAGACAGCCTGACAACTCTCTGGCTCCGCAAGCTGCCGGTGGAGCGCGGGCGGCAGAAGGACGGCACCTGCCCCCCCCGCCCGGCAGCTCCAGCCTCATAATGAGGTTATTACTGGCCCGCTGCTTGACGGCCGGCACCAGCATCTCTCGCCTCCTCGGCCTCCCAATTCCCACTTGTGGCTGCGGGAGGAAGGGATGGCCCTGCCCTCGTGCTTGGGTTTGGCCCAGGGCTTCGGTGGGAAGGAGGGATGGGTTTGACCTTGCTTGCAGAGGATGCTGCGCTCCCGAGCTCGCCGCCTGTCCGTCCCTGTTATTATCTCTTGAAGGCTGCTGGCCCGTTGCAGCCTGCTTTGACAGGGCGAGAAGTCTCAGAGATAATTAAGTTCCTACAAGTTTTGTGAAAAGAGGCAGGCGAAGGAGCGGGATGTGATGAGGGCTTCTGCAGCCCGAAGGCTGAGCCAGGAATCGGCGGCTGCTTTGTTTGTGGGAAGCACTTCCTGGGAGCTGACTTGGGGAATCAGGGAATGACGCTTAACAGGGGGTCTTCCCACTTTGGGTCTGCTGGGGAAAAGGATGAGATTTCACACGATATGCCTGGGAGCAGCGAGATCCCAGTGCATCCCAAAACAGGAACTCGCATGTGGATAAGGAAGGCAGGACTTGTCACATAAATTCCTTAAAAATTTCTTAAGGATAAAAATCCCATCCGTGTGTGTGCCAGCTACCAGGACAGCGTGGTGTGTGCCAGTTCTGTCTCTCTCTCTGCCTGCAGAGCTCTGGTTCAAAGGCTCCAAACACTTGTCATTGTCCCACCCCAACTAACAGCAGCTTCAAGCAGCTTTGCTGAGCCAATCACCCCCAGCACGCTATTAATGATCGTATTAATTACCAATGCAGCATGAGAAACCAGTGTGCCACCAGACTCCTCCGACATCCAAAGGTTTGCGAGGCAGGGCGTGGAACGGCTGCTGCTCCCCTCCTGCCTCAGCATAAGGGACGGGCTGGGGGGACCCGCAGGTGCCACCGCTCTGACCCCACGGCGGCCTGGGGGACGCCCTCGCAGGCACCCTCGGAGGGGCTCGGCAGGAGCTGCCCGCGGCCGGGCGGGCGGGCAGGGGGCTGCCGGCGTTTCCCCGCTCGGAGCAGCTGCGCCGATGTCGCAGCCGATCACGTCGGGGAAGGAGGTGAGCGGCAAAGCGGTGACACCTCGCTGACGGTGCCCTGCTGGCGAGGGGCAGATGTGGAGGCCGACACATGTTCACCGCCTCCACGCCGCTAATTAATCACCTCCGGCAAAGCGCCCAGCCCCGCCGAGTGCGGGGTGGCACCGCCCGGGCGGCCCTGGGTGTCTGTGTCCCTCCGAGCCACACCGTCCCACCCGTGGGATGGCAGCGTGACCGGTCTCTCCTCCAGCAATGAAGCCGGGTTTTGGCCGCTGCAAGGACGGCTGGAAAAGCGGGAGGCTCTGTTCTCACCCCTCACACGGACACAGCCATCCTATAAATCAGCGGGATCATTCCTTGGCGCCGCCGTGCCTTGAGCACCCAGGGGAAATCGGGCACCCCGAGGCTCGGGCACCCCGCCTGCACCCCCGGGGACAGGGACACACGGTGTCTGTGCTTGCAGCTGCCAGGGGTTCGGGCAGGCAGGAAAGGGGAATTCCCTTCGCGCTGGAAAGACCTGCACCTTCGAAAGAACACAGAGAGCAGGGCTGGTATTTCTTTGAGGGAGTTGTCCTGTTTGCTCTGGCACAGCCAGGCATTGCTGCTCCAATTCAGCCCACCAAAGAGGCCCAGAACCTCAAACACCCACCCAGACTGCCTTTTCCCAGTTTCCCTGATAGCCAGATGAAAAAAATCGCTAGTGAAGAGTGTCACCATTTTTCTGAAACCTGATTTTTTTTTTTTTTGCTGGGAATGTCTGACTGCAATTACCAACAGTTTTCCCCCAACCAGAAATATCTTGTGGGGTCACCCCAGCCCCCTTTGCCTTCGCAGCCTGTAACCGGGCTCCTGGAGGCGCAGTGGTGCTGAGAAGGGGGGAAGAAGCCCCCTCCTGCTTACTGCAGCTTTCCACCAAGTTAAACAACGAGATTTTGCAGCAACCCCCGGTGGTGACCCGGCTTCAGGAATGGAGGATGAGGATGCAGCAGTCACCTTTGGGGATGCTCTGGGGCCAGCTCACAGTCCCTCCCCAAGGCACGGCAGTGCCTGGGCAGCCCCGGTGTGTCCCCAGGGGCTGGGGACAGCAGCTGGGGACCCTACAACAGGCTGGAGACCTCTGTGGGGCCTCTGCAGGGCTGCCCCGCTCCTCTCTGCAGGCAGAAGCCTCCATCTCGTGGCCGAGTCCCGAACGACAGACTGGGGACAGGCGGGCTGGGAGCAGGGGCCGTGTCCTCACCTGTGGGGCTGCGCAGGAGCCACCAACCCACAGCCCTGCCGTTCATCACTGACCTTAGACGTGCCTTTCCCCCACTGCAAATTCATGGAGTCCCCCCAGCTGAGCTGGTGATTTTTATTTATCACTATTGCTCTCTTCTCTGCCTGCATTATTTCAGCAGCCAAAAGCTTTCCAGAAGGTTACAAGCCTTTATTTGTTATTGTTTTTTCCTCCCAATTTTTATTTCGGAAGCAGGGTTCAAGGCAACCAAGGAGGCAGCAGGGTAAGATTAAGCAGTGGTGCATCCTCGCTCCTCTGCCTGCTCCTGGGTGCTGGTCCATGGCTGAGGGATGAGAGGAGAGAGGGAACCTCCCCCAGCCCTGGGTTCCCATCTCCTCAGACTCTGCTGGCCCTTGGCTGGGGGCATCAGAGGCAGGGCTGTGCCAGGGCAGGATTTGCCCATCATGTTAACCAGCCTGGTGTTCTGTAACTTGTGCATTCCTGCTCTCTCATCCCTGAAACGTGGAGGGAGTGGAATGCTAACCCTGGTTAGCCCAAGGTGAGGAAAGCTTGTATGCCTCAGTTTCCCTGTTTCAACTCTTCTGCCTTTACTTCTCTCCCAGCCTGACCCTCATTCCAACCCCTCTAATCAATACAGGCACCAGCTCAGCCTCACAGCATCAGCAGGTTTGTCAGCCAAAATCCTCAGCTCACTTCACTAATGAGCTCTGCTGCTTTTTTTTTTTTTTTTTTTTTTTAAGCAGTAGGACACCTTTTATAGGATAACTCATTCCTGACTTGTCCATCTGTGACTTGAAGTGGTCCAAGCACCTCTTGCATGTGTCCTCATGGTCTTTACCCCACCCCAGGGCGGAGATCCCACCAGCTCCATCCCCACCACCACTGCAGAGCTCAGGGCTCATCCAGCAGCACCCACCCCACTCCTGGAGCTGCCCTGACCTCATCTTCCCAGGCAACCAACAGCATTTCCCTCCAAATTATTTTTTTCTCACTTTTCAGAAATTAGGATCTTATTTCAGCGTCAGCACAAGATTTTTTTCAATATTTTTTTTTATTCCCATTTCAGAAATTCCACAGGGAATTTCAAGAAAAATGGAAATATTTGCAAGACACCCCAGGACAGAAAACTGGGTTGTGAGGAGCTTTCATCTGGTGCAGCCTTTGCTTCCTGCCCTGTGGGATAAAAGTCACAGCAGAAGCGACAAAGACTCATAAATTCTGCAGAACAATTTAGTTCTTTCTGGAAAAAATCTGGTTGTTCCCTGAAGTGGGACTGAGAGCTGGGTGTGACGCGGGGTAAAGAAAGTTTCTGCGAATGTCTGTCTCTTAATTAATATTAATACCTCTCCAGCTTTTTATCTCTGCTTTAAATAAAAAGAATCCAGCTATGGCAGAGTTCCCACCACATTAAGAAACCCAGGAAAGCGGAGTGATGGATGCTTTGGGAGATGGCTCTCATTAATGTCTAATCCTTCCCATCAGCCCCACTTGTCCCTGACACTTCGGGCTTGTTAACCATTTTTTGCAATGGTTTTCAGGGGCTTCTGGACCTGGGGGGAAATGGCACAGCCTCCTTCCCTTGCCTTCAGGTGACAGTGCAAACAAGAGCATGACAAAGTGGTTTCTGGTTTGGGTACCACTGGCTGTCACTTTTTCCAGCTGCCTGCCCCAGGTTCATTTTTAAAAGGTCTCTCCCAGGCAAAGCCAGAGCTTGCTGGAGGTACTGAAAAGTATTTCTGTTTCTTTATAATTTTATTTGTGTGCATAATTTAAAAGGCCATGCGTGCAGCAATTATTTCTGGGTGCAGGACTGTGTGGGATTGAGGAGTTGAGGACCTCTGGTCAGACTGTAGCTGCTCCTCTTCCTGCTGCTTTGCTGTTGTCAAGGGCAATCAATTTGGGGAACTTTTGGAAAGTGTCAGCTCCCAGATTCATGTGATGAAGCAAATAATTTTCTTTTTTGAAATAAAATCACTTTAGTGCTTGTGGAAAATACAACAGGTTTTGAGGCTAGAAGGAAAGAAGAAGTGGGCTTGGTCTGCATGGGCTTACACCTAGAAAATCCAGCCTTTTTCCTGGGCACAGATAAGCCACGGAAGCACTTTGCCAGCAGAGGAAAGCTTGTCCTGCTCATCTTTAATATATTTGGCAGCTCCTTGCCACCTTGCACCTCTTCAGCAAGCGCTTGCTCATTGCAGTGCTGATAGTAAAAAGTTCCTCCACTGAACACCACTTTTGCTCATTTCTATCCAGGCTGCAGTGCTAATTGAGGACGTGTCTGGGTGGCTGTGACAGCACAGCACGTTCCGGGAGAAAGGTGCCCGTCCTGCTGCTCCCAGCCTCGCTGGGTGTCCTCACAGGGAGGTCACAGAGCCCTGCCGAAGGAGTCACCCCGGCTCTCTGATCCTGCTTGTGGTCCTGCAAAATCCC
This sequence comes from Climacteris rufus, assembly GCA_013398175.1. Classification (NCBI taxonomy): domain Eukaryota; kingdom Metazoa; phylum Chordata; class Aves; order Passeriformes; family Climacteridae; genus Climacteris; species Climacteris rufus. The sequence goes on from VZRZ01005700.1 coordinate 471,457, forward strand.
TGCTGGGCTCAGCTCACTGAGGGTTTCAACCACGCGGAGCTTCTGCACCGTGTGGGATAAGCAGATCCTGTGTTTTTCTGAGAAGGAAAGGCCACCCAAACCCACAACGATTGCTCGGCTTCGTCCCGCGGAGTGTGCTGGGGCGGAGGGTGATGGGGCGAGGGGTTTCTCGCAGCTGGATGTTGCAATAAGGATTCCAGGCAGGGGGATGCGGAGCCCCTCGGCGCGGCCGCGGTGCCGCTTCTGCCAGCTTTCCGCTAGAGGTAGCTGGAGCCACGCACAACCCGCCCGGCAGCCCTGGGATTTCGGCATTCCCAACCCTAAATCAGCATCCATAGCAGTGATTAACCTGCCATTCATTAACATCCCAGCGCAGGAGGGTCTCGCTCTGCGGCTCTCCCTCCCCGGCGTGGCTCCTCTCCCGTCCCCGGCACCACGAGAGCAGCGTCAGCGTTTTCTCGCTGAAAATCCCGTAGTTTGGGGGCTTTTGGAAAAGCAGAGGCAGACAGTCCCCCCCCTCCCACTGCTGCAGCTCATCACGCGGCTCCTCAGCCTTGGGGACAGATGTCTGCGACTCTGGAGAAGGGAAGAGTAAACTGCTCTGAGCTGTTTATTCTGCAGAGGAGGAATAGCAGAGAAGTTTGGTGGTTTAAGGCGCTTTTCCCCCTTATTTTCCTCCCCCTGCCCTCGCTTTTCTGCCCTTCTGGTAGGTGTAAGATGTATATTGCCAGCTGTAGCTGCTGTTTATGGAAGGCATCACCCATCCAGCCCAGGGGGGTCGTGGGGTGCCTGGGGGGGAGTTGGTTCCAGCTGTTGGAACAGCTGATTCTGGCTGATCCCCGGTGCAAATGTCTCTTTTGGGGGTCCTTTTTGGAGGAGAAGGAGTGTAACATACAGAGCAGCTACTCCTGGGGAGTTGCAATAAGCTTGCAAAACGAGAAGGGAAAGAAGGTCAGAAGGAGTGAGGATTATCTGCCTTCCCCATTCCCAAAGGGATTTTAGCCCAGACTTTTAATAACAGCCAGGAAAGAGGCAGACATCGTGCTTACCCAGAGGAAAAGGCCCTAATAGCATAAAGGATCAACTAGAAAAAGCCCTTTTATCTTGCTCTGCCATCCTCATGGAGACTGTTGTTCCAGGGGCTGCCTGGACACTCTGCAATGAGCGGGGGTCCCAGCTGGCAAAAGGCCACCAGTCTGGACATGATTTGCTGATGGTGATGGTGTCACTACCCCGGACAAGGTCACTGGCACAGCTCTGTGTGACACAAGAGGTTCATGCATGGGATGGAGGGAGAGCCCTTGGGCCCCCCTCTGTGGCCACCACATTGCCCAGTCCACGCATGGAGTTGGCAAGTGTGTCCAAACCAGTGAGTTCTCATGGAGCAGCATGCGTGAGAATAAATTTGGGGTGCATGGTTGGGGCCATTTAAGGTGTCCCAAACCTGCAGCAAGAACAGCTCCTGGTCTTTTCCTGATGTGAGGTATGGCTGCAGGTCCTGTGCTTCATCCTCCTCTTTGGTTGGGTGTTCTGGCCACCAAGTGTCACTAAATTTGGTGCTCCCGTGGCCCACCAGGCAGGAGGAGCCTTTCTTACTGGGGGCTGGCACCTTACTGAGTTTCAGTCTAACCCCTAAACCAGTGCTTGCAGATGGGCTCAAACCCCACCCTGGCTCCCTGTCCAGAGGGTTTTCCAGGGGCTGGTGGGCACCATGTGGGGACAGTGCAGTGCTGGCCCAGCGCTGCGGGATGAGGACAGGCAGGCACCAGCGAGCTTTGACGGATGGAGACTGTTAATATTGAACACATAATTATGCTGGCCAAGGCCCCGAGTCCTTCCCAGTGTGGAGGGCATCAATATTAAGGCGAGTTACTAAATGTATCTCAGAGGTGAACTCAAAGGCGTTTCGGAGGTCCAGGGCTGAGTTTTGGGACTCTGCCGTGCCGTGGCTGGAGCTGAGAAGGTTCTTGCTGGCAGCACAGCAGAGAAGAGAAGCTGCTTCCCCTGAGCCCCTCGAGATGTCCCTGTGCTTGACAGCTAAAAGAGGAGACAGGCATGGCCACCCCGTGCTGCCGAGCTCAGCCTTTCTGAAATCAGCCTAAAATGCTTATTTTTAAACACTGCACGCTGTAAATGAGTCGAACTAATTAAAATAAATCCTCCCAGGGCTGGGGCTTTTAGGGTGCTTGGCTTCCCTCCAAGACAGCTGGAAACTTTGTCATGGTTGATTTTTAACACCTAAGATCTTGGTTCCCAGAGTTGGGGTTCTAAAAGACACTTTGGATGCCTTAAGGTGAAGCTGGGGGACCTGGAAATTGTGCTGGGAGCTCCCAGCTCCATAGTGAGAAATTTTTTTTATATTTATGGAGGAAAAGGAATCATTTCTCTCTATCAAAAATGAATGAAAACTTGAAAAATCTCTTGAAAAAAAATTTTATTTATTGCTTCATCTATTAAAATAGCCACATATCTATTCAAGTGTGGGGGCTCTACTTTATATTACCTTTTCCATGAGTCACATAATACCTTTTTTTTTTGGGGGGGTGGGGGGGGGAGATGTTGCTGAGTTTCTCACAAAGGGAAAATGTCCTGGAGGACGCCAAGGGCATGACTTGTCATTGCAGCAGCTGAGCAGCACCATCATCCTCCTGACAGTGCCATCCCAATGCCAGTCTGATAGACCATTCCCATCCCTGCTGCTGAGATTAATCCAGGCTTTTCTTCACCTCTAGACCAGGAGCCACCCTCTGCAGGTTGGGCTGGAGAAGGCAGAGATGCTCTGGAGTCCCTGAGACATCAGTAGGTGTGTCTGCACTGAACATCTGAGTGGAATGATGGGCTGGTTCTAGCAGGTTTGGACATTTGTGCCTGTGTTTCTGTGCTGTGGCATGGGGACACACACATACACACAACCTCCTGTATCTTTCCTACTTTGTATTCAGTGAAACTGCTCATATAAAGGAAAAACTCCAAGTTTCTGCTACACCAGCCCAGTGCAGGAGCTGACCTGTTTGTGCTGGAAGGCCCACACTTTGCTATTTGAACACCAGGTGCCCCAAAATGTGTTAATTCAACCCCCAGAACACCAACCCCCTCCATTTCTTTTCTCGCCTTGTCTCACACTGAATTGCAAACTCACAGCAGGGGAGGACACTGAACCTGCTTCCCGTGGTCATACCCCTGCAGGTGACTTCACCCAGGACTTAGCCACACACCTTTGCTGCAGCCTGGGCTTTCCCTCTGTCCCCAGGAGCCACCACACCCAACAGATGCCACAGGCTTGTGGGCACCTGCCGAAAAACCTGTCCTGGGAGCTGAACCAGGAAACCTATGGCAGTGCTCAACGCAGAGGGGACAAGGAGGGACAGCTCCAGGAGCCACGGGAGCTTTCCAGGATGCCCTACCAGGGCACAAACAGGTGAGGGAGACCAGCACATTTACAGTGGAATAAACTTTATTAGAAGTTATCCATAATACTGCAAATACTGTTTGCCAGACTTGATATTATCCACAGTCTTTTCTGTGTACAGGAAGTGCCAGTTCCACTACAGCTGAGAAGGCCCTGTGAAACTGCAGGGAGCCTGTACCTTTATTCCATAATATAGGGCTAGTTTTAACTTTCCACAGTATTTTTATTTGGTGTGAATCAAGCTGAGGATGGCTTTGGCCACGGGCATGGCTCAGGACTGCTGGGGCCAGCGAGCGAGTGGGGCTCTGCCAGGGCTGCAGGAAGGCCAGGGTCTCACTGATAAAGACTTTATTCCTTGGGGAATGGCAGGAGAGGGGGTGTGGAGGCAAGTCACCACTCAGTATTTCTGGAAGCACATCAGCCTGGGGTCAGAGGAGGGCCTGGCACAGCGGGATGGGCAGCACTTTCTCCTGCTGTGGGCATTTTTCTGTGGGAGCCCCACTCTGGTCCCACTCACTCCCCCCCACACCCTTCCTGCCCATTCCCTGCCACGGCTCAGAAAAAGCTTTATTTATACTCATTTAGCTGCTTGCCTTCTCCCTAATTGAAATCATTAACCTTCTCGCTTAATGAAGAAGAGGACCAGGGGGAGGGCGGGGGGTGCCAGGGCTGGCAGACCCCCTCCCGGGCTGCTCCGCCGACTCCCTCGACCGGCTCAAAACGTGATTTTGAATTTGGCCACCGGGAGCTACAAGGAAAAAAAAAAAAACCTGAACAACTGCGCCGTGGTCGGGGGGCTGGCGGGGTGCGGCTCCCCTGGCCCTGGGGCCGCGGCGGGGCTGACGCCAGCATTTCATCTCGGCGGAGAAGTCATCGGCTCTGACCACGGGGAGGGCTTTGCCCGCCAGGTCCCACTTTGCTCCCCTATATTTAGCCCATTATGAATATGGAAGAGCGTTGAAAATGATTCGCCCAGACATCCCTCTGTCCAGCCGAATAACGTCAAAGGCGGGAGCGGGGACGGGAGCCNGGGCTCCGCGGGATGGGTGCCGGCCGGCAGCGCTGCCCCGCCGCCCCGGCTCTCAGCTGGCCGGGGACGGGGACGCCGCGCCGGGCCCAGCTGCTCGCCACCCGCTCCAAGGGCACAGCGGCCCCGGCCCGCCCTGCCGCCCCAGCACCCCGGCAGCCCGGGGTGCGCCGCTTCCCGCTCCCTCCTCTCCTCCGCAGCGGCGGGGAACGGCGGTGCCGCGGTCCCGGTGGGGCCCCGCTCAGGCTGCGCCATCCCACCCGTGCTGGGCGTCCCTGGCACCGCGGGGCTGCTCCTCGGCCGCGCTTCGCCAGCCTGCCCCGAGCGCCGAGCACCTTCTGCCCAGTCCGGACGCTCTCCCTCCCTTCTGGGAGCCCAAACCAGCCCTCAAAGCATTTAGGCATCCTTCTGCTCCGCTCCAGAGCACAGACATCCCTCCTGGGGCATCTGCACCTTCCCACCCACTGTTTTCCTCCCCTTTTGCAAGGAGCGTCGCTCCATCCCAAAAAGCCGGGAAGCGATGGGGAAAGAAGGTGGGGGACAAACCCCCTCCCGTAAGAGCCCCCCAGCTTGGCTGGGTTGGGCTGGGGTTTGAAGAGCACTTTGTGCGAAAGATTACGGTCGCTTTTGGGCATAGCAGAANTCCGAGTGGGGTCCCTGTGGGGGGACAGCCGGGCTGGCGGCTGCAGGGAGCCGCGGGGTGAGCGGGATGGGCTCCGCGGGATGGGTGCCGGCCGGCAGCGCTGCCCCGCCGCCCCGGCTCTCAGCTGGCCGGGGACGGGGACGCCGCGCCGGGCCCAGCTGCTCGCCACCCGCTCCAAGGGCACAGCGGCCCCGGCCCGCCCTGCCGCCCCAGCACCCCGGCAGCCCGGGGTGCGCCGCT
>VZRZ01005700.1:482167-516403 GCA_013398175.1 Climacteris rufus
TATGCAAATGAACTGGAAGCTTATTAACGAGATGAGAGGCTGGAGCCTAATTAGCAGCAGGACAAGGGAGCTGTGCTGGAGCTGAGTCAGCGAGTGCGAGAATCGCTGGCGCGGTCCCTGCCATCCCCGCCGCTGCCAAACCGCCCCCCAAACCCGGAAAATTGGGCAAAACCAGGTGTTTTTGGATGGGTCGGGGGAGATCAGCTTCTCCTGGGGTCTTGTCTGGACACAGCCCTCGTGGGTCACCCCAGAGCCACGGTCCTGACTTTGTTCTCCACGCTGGGTGCGTTGCAGCTGGGATTTTGCAGTGTTTCCAAGCACATATTGAATATTTGGGGGCAGTGCCACCAAGCCGGGATGGAGCGGGACTGAGGCGTTTGTGGTGTGGGCTCATGGTGCCACTGGGAGGGCGCTGGGCTGCTTTGCCCCCGTGGAATTTGTTTCAGTGAGTATTTGCTTCTGATTATGTCTCTTTGCGATCTGAAAAAAACATTTCCCCACAAAATGCGGGGATGAAAACAAAAGGAAAAAAAAAAACACAACAAAAACCAGGGAAACTTCTTTATTTTTAAAAATTATCTTTATTTTCCCCCATCCCTTTTTTCTGTCGCCTTTTCTCTGCTCTGGAGGTTGCTGCCAGCAGAGGAAAGCCCGAGCCTGTCCCAGCGGTGCAGGCAGGGGCTGCCTGTCCTGGGCAGGGGACACGGGGGGACGGGGACTCCACTCCGCTGCCAATAAACCCCTCTTGTAATTTGCACCTTCGGAAGGCGACAGCAGCCGTGCGGCCCCAGCCTTCATTTGCATTTTTAATTAGCTGGGCTCTCCCTGCGCCCCTCAGCTGCCCTGCCCTGCAGGCAAACGGGGTTTGGGCTGGACAAAGGGTTTGGGTGGCCCAGAGGATGGGCGAGCTGGCAAGGCAGTGATAATTTGCCTTTTTTCCCCCCCCTTTTTTGATATATATTTCTTCTGCTTGGGCTTGGTCCAGCCCTGCATTCGTGCCATCCGCCTGCCCCTTCCTCTGGGCTCCTTCCTCGCCATCCTCCTCCTCTCCCGGCATCGAGAATCCCCCCACACCACTGTCCCTGGGTTCCCTCTTCCCACACAACCCCTGGCATTGCCAGTGCACAGAAGGATGCCACAATTCCCCTGTAAAGCTATTAAAGCTCTACCTCATTAGCAATAATTAAAAGGTGCAGCACACATTCTCAATAGCTCATGCCTGCGGGCAGGGTAATTTATTTATTTTATTTTATTGGATTTTATTGGTTTGGTTTGGTTTATTTTGGTTTGGGTTTATTTTGTTTAGTTTAATTTTATCTTTTATTCGTTTTATTTTACCTTTATTTCTTTAAATCTTATTTTACCTTTTATCCTTTTATTGCCTTGTAATTTTATTTTATTGCACTTTATTTTATTCAATTTTTAATTTTATTTTATTTTTTAGGCATAAAGGGGTGCAGCATCCCCCCTGCACCCCATCCCCACAGTGCCAGGAGAGGAGGGACGTGGGGACAGCCACCACCTCCCACCAACCCCGAGGAGGGTGGAGGGGGGGGGGGGGCTGCCGGCATCCAAGGCACAATAAAATATTTTACTACAAAGCAGAATTACTCCAAAGACTGATGGGCTGACTTGTGAGACCCACTCACATTTATGGAGGTCGTAAGTTATAGACTCCCGGTGAACTGGAGGAAAACATAACCCTCGCCTTTTATAGGCGAAACTTCTGCCGTATATTAAATCCTCCTGCAGACGGACGGGGCTTTACTGCAAACTGTAACTTTCGCACCTCCCGGCCCCTCGGTTGGTCGGGAAGGATTATTCACGACGTGGGTGTGGGTCGCCAGCCCTGGCTGTGTGCCACAGGGATGGTGCTGGTGGCCCTCGCCCGGAGTTCCTGGTGTGGCAGGGTCAGGGAACATTGGGGGATCCCGGTCCAGGGGATGCCAGCAGCTTCTTATGGGGAGAAAAACCTGCCAGAGGCATTGCAGCGCTCAGGGCGTGCCAGGGAACCTTGGAGGCGCCTGGAGCACCCCAGTTCACAGGCTTGTCACCAAAAGCCTTTTGAAGCTTCTGCTGTGGGAATCTGTGGGGCTCAGTGCTTGGTGTGTCCTTTCCCCCCCGTCATTTTTGGTCTAAAATATTGTAACGCGAAATGGAAAAGTGCAGGAGCTGGCCAACCCCCGGGGTTTGCTCTCACCCAGGGCTGAAGAGGGAAACAGAGGAAAAAACATCGTATGGGTGAGTGGCAGGGGGAGTAGGGAAAGGTGTGGGTGCAGAGAGGGGGAAGGAAAAGGCAAACAATCCCCACAGGTTTGGTTCCTGTGGGTTTGGGTTCCCCTTCATCCACAAGGAGCCAGCCAGGGGGAACAGGGAGGGAGGATGCTGCACCCAGCCCGGCTCCTCAGCCACCCCTCAATGCTCCAGGCGGCTCCACGTGCCCTATTCCCACCTTAACATCGCCTCTTTTTGGCAAAAAGGGGCAAAGACACCAGAAGGGAGAGCTGAAAGGTGCTCAAGCCCACGCTGGCCCGCAAGGACCCCTGGCAGGACCCCCCAGCCCAAAGAGCACCGCACCACCCCTGCCCGCCCCACCGCCCGCCTCGCCGGGGCGAGTCCCTCACGGGGGCCCGGTGAGACGTAGCATTTCTCTGTTTGGAGCCGGGATGAGCGTTTATTAGAACCGAACAGCTGGGAGCAGGGTGATATTTAAACTGGAATTAGGAGAGCAGCGGCGGAGGGAGATAATTCCTGGGGCGGCGTGGCCGCGCGGCGCCGGGGAGCTCCGGGGCTGCTGCCGGAGAGCGATACAGTTAATTTGCAGCCCGAGCTGGAGGCTGGCCCGCGCTGATATTGCCGTGTTATTTAGAAGAGAAAGGTCAGGCTGGAGATTGAATAATCATTGACAAGAAATCCATGGGGGAGCGGGGCGGCAGCTCCAGGCGAGCTCCAGCATCCCCGCGCTGCCTTCCCAAGGGGATTCTTTCCATCCGCTGCGGTCCCTGAGGGCTGTCAGGGGTGTTCGTGGCAGAGATCCTGCCCGCTTTTCTCCAGCTTGGGAGCTGGGGAATCACAGCCACCCCCTCCAGCCGCCCCCTTTCCCATCTAATTCCTCCCTCTCTGGGGACACGGCAGAGCTGTCCTGGTTTTCGTCCTACGCACAGGCTCTTTTTAAAATTGCAAATGATTTTTAGATTTTTTTTTTCTTTCTCAGAAACGTTTTCAGATTTTTTCTTTTTATAAACTAAAACCCCCCAGGAAAACAGGAGAGGCTACAAAGCCTTCCCCTGCTCCCCAGCCCTGCCCCAGTCCTTGGTGTGATAAAGAAAATCCCCCTTCTAGCTTTTTTTTTGGGAAGCAGTGACCTAACAAGTCAAAAAAGCAGCGAACCAGCAATGAAAATGAAAGGTTGAAAACGGATTTTTTCGCGTGGACAAATCTGTGTGTCCAGGAAAACTCACCTCCTTTGCACAGGGAAACTGAGGCACAGGGATGCTGTGCCTCAGGCAGCATCCCAAATCACATCCCTCTGGCTGCCATGCCCACACCACCAGGCACAGGACTCAGCATCAGGGTGTTTATTACCTTTGCTCATCCTCCCCACTGCACCCCAAACCCTTCCTGCCCCCTGCACCCCACAGGGGTATCTGGCTTTCCTCTTTTTCCTCCCAAAAAAACACACCAGGTTTGGTTTCAGGTTTTTTTTTTTTTGATTTTTTTTTTTTTGCAACAAAAGAAACTATTTATTTGGAATATGCATTACCAGTACAAATCAGGAAACTGTAAAACCTACACCTTGTTAGTATCGTCATAGAACATAAAAGTTTCAATTGGGATCAGAAAGACAGAGGCCTTTTCTTTTTTTTTCTTTACAGAAGCAGAAAAGCTTAAAGTTTCAAAACCAGGTCGGAACAGAGAGTCTTTTTTTTTTACAGTTTTTCTTTTTTTTTTTCTTTCACCATGGCCATTTTGTACTGGCAGCCCANCAAACTGGATCACCTTTACAAGGGATAGAAAGGGCTTTGCAAGAACAAAAAAAAGCAAACCGACAAAACCAACCCCCCAGGCAATGTCTGATTTACATCGTCTTAATAATAATAAAATAATAATAATAATAAAGGTGTATGAAAACAAAAGGACTCCAGGAAACCTTGGGATTAAAAGTAACACCCCAAACCCTAAACCGTTCAGTGATGTGAAAAGCTCAGGTTCTTTTTGGGAGGAGCAGGGGAAATGTTTTAAGAGAAAACTGAAGCGATGCCAAGCAGCACCTTCCTCAGAGCTTCTCCTCCAACCTCACTCTGCAGCCACCGAGGTTCTGGGCTGCATTTGGGGGCATTCTGGCCACGTCCCATCCCTTGTCCCTTCTCAGCACCCCAGGACTGGGGGCCAGGCTGCGAGACCCCATCCTCAGCAAGGTCCATGGGTGAAATGAGGTTGGAACATTCCTTGCTCCAGATCCTTCAGTTTTAGGACACTGGGATTCAGGGCAGAGCGTATGGGCATCTACACATTTTGGGGAGGTTCCCTGCCCTTTCATCACTTCCAGGCAGCTCAGCAACACCCCCAGCATGGAGACCCATGGGGGGTCAGGACCTGACTCCCCATCTCCTCCCCAAAACCCCTCGGAATTCCGTCTCTCTTCGGGGACATAATCCCACTGCTCAGCCCCAGAGCAGCCACACAAGGATCTTCTGGAGCTGGGATTCAAAAGGAGTGGGGAGAGGAGAAACAGTCCCCCCAAAAACACCACCATCACTTTGCACATCACTCTGGTCACAGCTCAAAAGCGCAGGGGAAGCGGCAAGGCCATCGTCTCGGACAGGTCAAAATAAACTCAGCATCATCATCAAAGCCCCCCCCCCTCCCATCCCAAATAATGCCAAAAAAATAAAATAAAAGGGTTCATTTCTGGGTCTCAACGTTAAGAAACAAAGTGTTAGACTGTACCTATTAATGCTCACTATTCCAACCATTTTTTTTTCTTTTTAAAGTTTTACAAAATGAATTACCGTCACTTTTTAAACATTGTGTAAGAAGAAATGAGTGTGCACAACTCTACACTTTTCTAGCATTCTTGAACTAATTCACAAATGCGAGAAAATGGAAAAAAAACCAAACCATGGGAAAAAACAAACAAACAAAAAAAAGGAAGATGAATGTAGGTAGTTTGATGTTATAAACTATACAGGAATGAAGCGCTTGTTGCCACAGAAAGAACAGGGACGGGACCTTCCCCCTGTTCAATTTTGCGTGCTAAGAGGGTCATTTTTTATTCTTTTATTATAAACACTATTAAATTCCGACTGCGTTTTTGGTTTTTTTTTTCTCCTTTATCTGAATATACAAGAACATTCATTATCAAATGTTCGTTATCATCAATACTACAAAGAACGAGACACAAATCGCAAGAAACAATGGAAAATGTTAATAAAGCTGAAAGAATCGTCGAGTTTTTTTTGTGATTTTTTTTTTAATTTTTATTTTTTTTGAGTTTCTGCAGGTTTTTTTTTTGTTTGTGGTTTTTTTGTGTTTTTTTTGTTTTGTTTTGTTTTGTTTTGTTTTTTTTGGTATCGAAGTCAGGTTTTTCTGGGCAGAAAAAAAAAAAATAAAAAAAGAAGAAGAAAAAAACCCACAACACTCGGGGCTGGAGTAGGGGAGGAGAATGGGGAGGAGAAACAAAACCCAAAAATAAAATAAAAAAAGGCAAAGAAAAGGGCAAGCAAGCAGCTATGCCAATACAAACTGGAGGGACCAACTGGGAGATCCAGGGGGGGATTTGCAAAGTACCGTGGACAGTGAGTGCCTGGCCTGGGCAGGGGGACAGGCAGGAGGGGCAGCAGGGCAGGGGAGGGCAGCCCCAGCGTGGACTGGCTCCAGCAAGGGGTGGTTTTGGCTCATTCCAGGTTGGTTTCCAAGAGGGACCGGGGCATTCCTGCAGGCACGGCATTGCTGCCACTCGGGAGAGCAGACCTGACCCAGTCCCGGGTCCCTGAAATGCTTTGCCAGGACAGTTTCATGTAAAATAAGCTGGAAATGGATAAAAGGCAGCACTGAGGGAGGCCACGGGAAGAGGAGGAGAGCGGGAAGGTGCAGGGCTGGGCAAGGTGGGCAGCACTTCCCAAGTGTCCTTGCAGGGAAACAGCCTTCTCCGTGCCCTTACCCACAGCTGGGAGCCAGCCCTAGGCCTCCATGTCACAGCTCCTCTGCCACAGGGTCCCCACTCCAGGCATGGATGTGGAAGGAGCAGGAATGCCACTGCTGGACACATAAAGCCCCTGTGCTGCCAGGTGACAGCATGTTGGAGCTGTGGGCACACCACCTTGGTGCCCTGCAGGCCAAGGACCATTGTTTTTTCCAGGGTGGAAATACTTTTGGCAGAGCTTTAATTTTAAATGGTTCCTGCTTAACGCTGCTCTGCACTGGCAGTCCCCACCTTGAGACCAGCACAAGCAGGGTGGGCATGGACATTCAGTGTGAGGCATTGATCCCAAGGGATACTGGGATCCATCACAAGGTGCCAGACATCCTGCACCCACACCAGTCCTCACCACACCCAAGGTCTTGATGCGGGCTGGCTCAGCCTCCTCGCGCCCGCTGGAAGAACCGAAGGCCAAAGTCCCACCCTGGTATGAGGCTCAGCCTGCTGCCCAGGGAAAGTGGTGCTGCCTCTCCCTGCTCTTCCATGAAAGTCATGTCCTCCCAGCACCAGCCTGAAGGGGCAGGATGTAGCCTCACTTGCCAGCCATGGCTCCTTGTCCAAACAGTGGACCAGAAAAGCTGGGCAGAAAATCCCATGAGTTCTCCCACAGCCACTGCCCAGAGTAACTCCTGGGATAAAACCAGCAGCTTCAGCAGACAGACATCCCCCAGTGGGGCCCCCAACCACCCTACAGAGCAAACCTGTGGCATGAGGTGCTACCAAAAGCCTCCCAGACACTCACCCCAGCACATCCAGCCTCTGGCATTCTGCTGCCCATCCCTTGCTGCTGGCTTGGTAGGGCTTTGGGAATTCAGGGAGTGGCACGAACCTCTGCAGGTCCTGCCTGCACTGGGGAACCCATTTCCTCCTCTCCCGCAGTGGCACCTCCTGGAAACGTGAGCCAACACCCTGTGACACTTCCCCTCAGCAGGAAAACTCCACTGCCAGCCTTTCTAGGTGCTATGAGAGTGCTGTTGGTGTCCCATCAGCCATCCATGCCTGATCCCACACACCTCCGTGGAGGTGTCAGCACCTCTGTTATCAATGATGGCCGTTTCTCACCCGCCTCCGCCTCCCTTCCTTCCCTCCTCTTCTCCCCTCCAGCAATGGGCAGGGAGGACAGGAGGGTTTCATGGCTCATCCAGATCACAGCAGCCAGCAGGATGCGTGGCAGAGGAGGGCTGGGACTGGGACGTGCTGGTGGTTTCCCCGGGGCTGGGAATGGGAACGGTACCTTTTGGAAGCGAGGGGAAGCACGCTGGCTCCTTCTCCGTGCAGGGGGGCTGTGCCACCTGCCCTATCCCTGGAGCACCCGAGGGACAGCTCAGCAGGGCAGGGCTGGGTGTGGGAGGCGAAGCACTGGCTGTGGAGATGAGGCAGGAGCAGATTCCCTATGGTGGTGATTCCCTATGGAGAGGTAGCGCGAGAGGCAGGGGGCAGGGGAGCTGCCTGCTAGTGAGGGAACAAGACGTGACTGAGATACGTTTGTGGCTCCTCAGAAGACACCCAGCATGAGGCTGTACACTGCTCTGGGGTTGGTTTGCATGTTGGTGGTGGTGGTGGAATTTTGCTTTTCCTCCTTAAAATCCTTCTACCTGTTGACATATCCTTCGGTGGGAGGGGGAGAGGGGAAGAGAGCGGTGTTGTGGTGGTGGCGGGGAGGGGGAGAGCGGCTTCTACCCAGAAAAGAAAGGGAAGAGAGTATAAAGAAGTGTCCAGATTGGCTGAAAAAAGCATCCCGACGAAGAGAAGAGAAGAGAAGGAGTCTTCTTGTGTGTGCTGATTGGGTTCACCTCCAGTCTGACTGCTGCGGTGTTAGGAGAGGCCCCCTCCCCTCCCGCCCCCGCCGGGGCCGGCTCAGCCAGGGATGCAATTTGCTGGGAGATCAGTTGGAGGTATCAGAGTGAACGCTGCCAGGGCCTTCTGTGGGGGAGGTCACCGACGATGGGGTAGTAGCGTCTTGCCAACCTCCATTAGCCTGCAGGAAGGGACACAGGGAGACTCAGTCACCCAACAGCACGGCACCAACAGCCCTACCCAGGTCACCCACCCACCTCAGAGCCCCCCACTTCTCCCTCAGCTGGGCCCAGTGTAGGAGGCAAAGATGTCCTCTCTGGCTCCTCCGTTCCACCCCAAACCACGGGGCTCCATCAGTGGGATGGGTTCAGAAACATTTCTGTTGAAAACCGATTTTGATAATTTGCAAATGCTCATGGAAAATCTGTCCCTTGATAAAAACCTTTCTCCAGAACCTTGAGCTCTGGTTGTTTAGGGTTTTTTTTTTACCCGTGAATATGACCCTTCCTCACATGGTAGGAAGAAAATAGCAAACACCTGACTCCAGAACTACCAGCCTGGATGTTATCTGAACCCAAGTGCTGTGAACACACAGAACAAGCAACAGGGCCCACAGGACTGTGGTGTCCCCCAGAACAGCTCCATGTCCCCACCTCATTGAGGGAAGCCAAATTACAGCACAACAGAGGTGCCATCCTACATCCCATCTGAGGGTTCATATAGCAAAGCATGGCAGACAACTTGTTTCTTCTCCTAAAAACAGATGTAAAGCCAAATTCTCCAGGCTCTGAAGAGCAGAGGTACCGGAGGGCCCCGGCTGCTGCGGGCAGGAGCCGGCAGCGCACAGGAGCTGCTCCTCCGTGGCTGCCATCCCCTTCGGAGAGGAGCAGATGTCGCACCCAACATCCTCTGCTTGCTCTGACATTGATTCAGTGCTTGGCTAATTAATCCTTCCCAACCACTGCCCAAGCTCCAGTTGGCAGCAGTCGCTGTCCCGCTTTAGACACGCCCGGGCTGCTCTGCCCACTCTGGCTGCCTGTCCCACTGCCTGCTGCAGAGGGCATCATCCAACACGGGCCCTGCCAGCTGGGACACCCCACACCCAAAAGAGGGGTGAGGGTAGGAAAATTCTCAACCCTGAGGTGCTGAGCAGTCCAGGGCTCACCAACAGGCTGCCCACACTGCTGGCCAGCTCCTGCCTGCCTCAGAGGCAGCTGAGATGGGAGCACAGAGCTGAGCACAGGTGGAACTGACATTTGAGGGGTCAGACCACCTCGCAGCGGGACACACACAAAGCAAAAAAGACAGGAGGTGTGCACACCTCCCTGGGCTTGTGTGCTCTTCCGTGTGTGCATGGGAGCAAAGGGGTTCAGGCAACGGCAAGAAAGGCAGGAATCATGACCTGAGCTTGCTTGCAAGTTAGCAGATCCCACTCCACTTCACCTTGGGTGCAAGCAAGAAACCAGACCATGCACGAGCATTACCAGCCCCGTGTACCCCATGCCTGCAGAAGACCCCACACCCACTGCCCCCACCAGCTCCCACCCACACCTGGGCCCTGACCCACCATCCCTGCACTCCCTGAGATGCAATATCCACCCTTACACATCTTGGACTGCTGCAAGAGGCAGCAATTACTGTAGATTATCAGCCCGACAATGACAGGCCGCGTAAAGAGAGACACAGAGCCAACTCCACCGCCCCGAGACTGGCATATTCAAGTACACTTAGGACATTAATAGCAATTTACGTGCCATCAGTGAGAGAGAACCACAATAGCTGTGCTGGCAGCCTCTTATTACCAAGCCTGTTATTTGTTGGAGTTACAAGCTATAATCACAACAGAAACTTTCAAAACCCTTATCTTCCGTGACGCACCAAATCTATTTCAGAGCCGTAATTGCTATGTCACCGGAGAGTTTGCTGCTTAATGCACTCAGATGCCATTTAGTGTTTGCAGGGTCGTTACGGCGAGCAGGAGGGGGGAGAGCAGTGGGGGCTGTGTGGAGCAGGGCTCTGGCCCCATTGTGCTCGACTATTTTTAGCCAGGCTTTTGCCTGCCAGCCGTGGCTGGAAGGAGCAACTGAGCAGCGGCTCCACCTTCAGCGCTCTGCTCCCCAAAAATCCTCGGAAGCCCTTTGGTCATGCAGACTGGCAATCAGCTTTCCTGTGCTTCAGGGGTTTGTGCAGCTGAACACCACCTTGGCCACATCCAGTGGGAAGCCAGGAGAATGCTGGGAAGAGGCCAGCTCAGTCTGGGAAGGCCACAACTTGTGGGTCAAGCGATGGAAAGGAGGACCCAAGCTTGGCTGTGACATCTTGACACCATCCTGTGGTATGGACAAGCCCTCTCTGAGGAGGTCGAATCCTTCCCCAGGCAGAGGGCATGCAGGCACCATCCCCACTCATCCTGGAGTTCACTCATTGCTGCATGGACCAAGCCCTGTGCGGGATGCATCCCATTCCACCAGAAAGCCCTACCTCTTTCTGAAGCAAGGAGATCCCTTGGGATCCGACTGCAATAAATGGGTTGGGATCTTCCTCAAAGGCAAGGGAGTCTTTTCAGGAGGCTGCTGCTCCTTGCAGATCCTCTGAGGAGCCCCTGCACACAGCTGTGACTTCTTCAGGAGGGGCAGCTAGAGCAATGGTCTCCAGGACATCTCTTCAGTTGTCACCTTCTGGTGCCAAAGCACAGGCAAGGCCTTGGTGACTGTCCAAGTCTGGAGCCCCAGTGATAGATTGCTGAAGCAACTGGTTTTGGTGCCCATTTCCACAGGCCTCAGCATTTCTGTCACCTCCAGCAAGTCTGGCTGGATCCCTGCCCGGGCCTCCTACGTGGGGCTCAGAGATGACTTTCTGCCAATTTTAAAGGCGCCTTCTGCTTTGCACAGAGGCTGTCTCGGCATCCCACCTTCTGTGACCAAATCCTTGTCCCACCATCAGTGGCACAGGGTGTCAGGTCAGCCTCCAAATACATCAGCTACTAGCCAGTCTGACAGACAGAGCAGCTTCAAAGCCTTTTCAGACCTCTGAGCTTTTAAAAGCTTCTATAAGGGCCTCCTTACAATATGCACTGAAGGTCTTGTTCCACACCAGAGAATCCAGTCTGGTCTGGACACCCCTTTCTAAGGGTCACAGCCAGGCATTCCTTGCCATCAGAACACACCAAGGCATCCATGGTGGATGAAGATTTTGCACTGAAGCCCTGCCAGACCAGCTCTCACACCCCAGCTGGTGCTCATGACCATGAACCAAAGCTTCACCAGGGATGGTGAACTGCAACTGGCTAAGGAACAGAGGAACAACTTTCTTCCCAAGGCTCAAAATTTTAGAACAAAAGATCTCAGGCCAAGTAAAGAGCTCTCAGCTTCTACATGCCTGGCAAGAGTGGATCTAAAACTCCCCATCACACCCCGCCACTGGTCACCGCCATCCAGGTGACACACACTGCTCTGTAAACAGGCACAGATCTGCACAGCAGTAGTTTTAAATAAAAAACTTCACATTCTGATGAACTTTAAATACAGTTCATTTTAGACTTTTAAATGATCTATAAAAGAAATTAAATAATGTCCAAAACCAAATTTCTTAAAGGGATTCAACATGACTCTAGATCACTCATTCATTAGGATGTGGGGGAACTAGAACACTTTATGGATTTACAGTCATTGGGCAGCATCAGGAAAGGCAGTGTCTTGGGGTGGGACTTTCCAGAGGACTGTGGCAATAAAGATCCAGCTTCTACTGGAACCCAACAGAACCTGAATTTTTCTAAATGCTTTGAAAGCCCTGCTCCTGGAGGCCTCCTGAGTAACATGGACCCCCATGAACACCATCCAGAGAGCCAAGACATGTAACAACTCTCACTTCATGGTGCAAAACCGTACAACCCCGAAGTCTGCCAAAAGGGCTGGCTCAGGCACCAAACCTCCTGAAGGAGGGGAGGTCTCTCCTTCTCAGTGTGACCCAAGGCTGGGTATCCCCATGACAGCTCCTGCCTCCACTACCCCTGCATTGTAAGAGCATCCCCATCTCCTGCTGGGATCGGTGCTGCCCGGCACTGTCCCCACCTGTGGAGGAGAAGGCTCTGTTCTCCCTCTGCCTCAGCCATGGCCGTGGGTCACAGGGATGGTGATGGCTGGGACACCGCCCATTATCCTGCTAACGATGCAGAACCGACTCCAGCCCTTCCCGCCCTGCGGAGCAGCCTGTCAGCCAGAGCAGCAGAGCCACGCAGGGAACTGGGCTTTGGGTAGATCCCTCTTCTCAGCTGTCACGACTTACACGCATTTAAAAATTCATCCTCCATCAAGGAAGGCAAACCCCGAGCGTTGTCTCCCCTGCCAAGGTTTCCAGCAGTGGAGCCGGGCAACCTGCCGCTGACTTCGCGGTGCTGACGGGCTCCGGGGATGACTTAACCTCAGCCCCGTGCAGACATCATTGTGACAGCGCTCTTGACTGGGTTTCGGCTCATCTCCTTCCAGCAGCTCACGGGGACGCTCGGGTGATGCGGGGACGGCAGCTCTCTGTGTCACAATCAGCTCTGCTCCGCATGCCACTGTCCCTCCTCGGCATTAAAGGGTTCAGGGAAAGGCAGGGAAGCCCTGCCTGCTATGAGACAGCCACCCTGCCTGCACCGAGAAGTTCCCCAGGACCAGCGCTTCCCAAAGGGCAGCCACAGTTCAGGGCGGACAAACTGGGATCCATCAAGGGACTTCACTGGGTGGGAACACATGAAGTGACATTCAGGCTGGAGCACAGTGACTGGGATACAGGGGAAACCAAGCATTTGGGGGCAAAGAGACAATCCAGAAGGTGCTTCCTAAACTATCTGCTGCAGGGAGGACTCCCTGCCTCATTCTCTCTGCCTACCACAGCTTTATGGGGAAATGAAGAGTCACCCACACACCCGTGCAGTCCCTTTGCCACCCTGCCCCTCTCTTAACAACACCCAGTATAGGCCAATTTGGTCTCCTGTCCTCCCTGAAAACCACCCTGAGAAGACATCACATGTCAGACATGACAGGTCCCCATTTGGAAAGCACAGAGGGGACCACTGAGCCCCTGCCACTCTCAGCTCACCAGTTCCCATTCCTGCTCATGGGAACACTGGTTCTCCCATTACCACAGCCTGAAACACCAACCCAGGTCTCCTCATCCTATTCAGTTTTTGACTCTCTCTTCCTTCTCCTTTCCCCCATCACCCCCTTCCTGCCTCATAATCCCTGGCAGCAACCCTCCCCCCCAAATTTTGGCTTAACCCAGCCCACTGTTATTTTCCAAGCCAACTGCAACTGTAATCAGCTCAGCCTCTTTCCTTGGGGGTATTTTAATTTATACAAAAGTATCATCTCTTATCATGATCAGCCTGCGATTCATTTACTCTCCAAGTATTAAAAAGCCAGAAAGGGAATAAATTCAGCGCACGGAGAAATTAATGCGGAACGATAGGCTCTTTCATGTGGCATTTCCAAGTGCCGTTTTTGCAAGGGGCTTATGTAATGAGACATAATTATCTGCACATGTTCAATTACATTACTTCACAAATCCTCCCTGCCTCTGCCTCCTGACGTCAAGCCGCCCACTAAGCCCTGCAGGAGAGGGGAGCAGAGCCCCCCGTCCCAGGGCACCCCTCTGCATGCTGGTGGTGGCCCTCGTGCATCGGTGGCCCAAAGATGGTCACGAGACAGGAGACAAATGGCACAGACCTTGGATGGGAGGGTACTGTGACTGGATGGTCTTGGCTGGGGGACCACCATCCCACCCAGAGGACCCTCGCCTCCCTGCCCAGCTCAAGACCACCCCATC
Organism: Climacteris rufus; assembly: GCA_013398175.1. Taxonomy (NCBI): domain Eukaryota; kingdom Metazoa; phylum Chordata; class Aves; order Passeriformes; family Climacteridae; genus Climacteris; species Climacteris rufus. The sequence goes on from VZRZ01005700.1 coordinate 495,975, forward strand.
TCAATCATGAGCCTCCTGTGGCCAGGGCCAGCCAGCCCCTCCTCTGTGCCACCCCGGACACCACTGCCACCACCCACTTGGCGCTCACAGCCTCCTTTTCCAGGCTGCCCTCCTCTCCCAGCTTGCTGTCACCGCCGCTGAGATGGTGGACGATTGATCTGAGAAATGAAGTTGGATTGCTGTCCCGAATCTACACTGGGTTCTCCTTGTGTGTGTCTGATCGATTTCCCCCTGTGCGACACAGCTTGTCGCTACGAATTTTCATGCTAGTCAGAACCCGCCAGCGCACCCAAGAACAAGGAGAAGATGCTCCAGAGCCCGCCCTCCCCCTCGCATCCTCCCCCAGCCCACTTGGGTGAGGTTTTCTTGGGTTGACATTGGTTGGCTTTGTGGGGTTTTTTTCCTCCTTTTATCTGCAACCGCACTGCGGCCGCGCTTTCGGACACCGGCCAGGGCTGGGTTATTTTTAGCCGGTCGCTTCAGGATGGTGCCACGGGCCACCTCTGGAGCGGGGCGTTGGCGGTGACATTCCCCACCGTGGGTACACGAGGTGTCACCTGTTTAGCAGCTCCTGCGTGTGGCCGCAGGTGCCGGGCGAACGCTGATGGGCTGTGACAGTCCGAGACGCCAGCTGCCTGCGCGCAGCCTGCCCCGGCGCCACTTTTTTTGTGGGCAAAGCTGCGCCGTTGGCGTGACCGATACGGAAGCAATAAACTAGGTGACCGTAAAAGCAAAGACAAGTCCTACTAAGTGGCATTCTGAGCCCTATGGCTTTGAAATAATTGGGAGTGCGAGAACAAAAATTAAAAGAAAAAAACCCAAAAAACAGAACCCAAGCCTATTTTTTTTTTCTTACACTGATGCCCTGCGGACTATACATCTGACTTGCCGCGAGTCCGTCACTGTATCCTCCTGTCTGGCTGATAACATGGCGAAGGGTATCCACCTAAACAGACCAACAACAACAAAGACACAAATTAGAGGGAATGCAAGGTTAGTGGCCAAAGCCGCTTCCATTCATCTTTGGCAAGATAAAAGCAAACAAACAGTAATAACAATAATCATGATAATCACCGTAATAAAAATAAAGGTATATATTCAAAGAAGGGTAAGAGGGAGCCGCAGTTGGTCTTGTGGAGAGAGATGAGCCAAAGGACCTCTCCTGCCTCCCTCACCATCCCCTGCCTGCCCCAGCAGCCCTGTCATGCTCTTCTTGGTCCCAAGTCTTTCGACAAAAAGAGCGGGGAAGGAGAACAGTATGACAAGTGTGAGGTGGCATCTCCTGGAGCACATCATTGCAGCCGTCTCCACCATCATGCTCAAGGACCCATGTTCCTACCCCTACCCCCTTTCACGCCTAACCCCAAGCACTGGGAAGCTCACAGCAGCAGAAGATCTTTGGGATCAGCCAAGCACCTTCACTGTGGAAGGCCCAGGAAGGGAATATACCTACCATGGCAAAGGCAGCTCTCCTCAGGGTGCCCCAGTCCTCTCCCTCCACTCCCCCAGCCCAGCCCCAGCAGTGGCACATGTGGTGAGCACATCTCACTGCCCCCACGATGACAGGTGTGCTCCATGTCCAGCACCATGGGGGAGCTTTAGAAAACTCTCCTTGCCCAATGCAGAAGTGTCAGAGTGGCTGTCGTTTCTCAACACAGAACAGAGCCTGCGATGCCAGAGAGTGGACTCATGGCATGTCTGGACATTGGATGGGAGGTGGGAGATCTGAGTGAGATCCTGGCTATTTTAAATTCTTTCTTTTTGCCCCAAGCATGGGTTGACATTTCAGCGATGCTGCTCAAAGCTCCCTTGCTGTCTCCTGCTGTTGTGTACATGGGTGGTGTGAGTGCTTGTGCTTTGGGGAGCTGGGGAGATGGTGAAGGGTGGCTTTGAATTATAAAAAAATAAATTAACAAAATTATCTGTGTATTCAAACATTTACTGCCTTCAGCAGACACCTGGTTTGGCATCACAGGAGTAAATGGAAGTCTTGTAAAACGAGATACCAGTCCAAACATCTGGCCCCTTCCCTTGGAAGAATAAAGCAAGCAGAACCTAAGCCTGAGCTGCTTTTGTTTGACTTTTTGCCTATTCTCCTACACCTTTTCTCCTCCTAGTACGACTATCAAGCCAGAGCCAAATGCATTCACAAAGTGTGGGCAAGTCTCCTCAAGACCATGGTTGTTGGTTTGGTTGGGTGTTTGGTTTTGGTTTCTTTTGGATTGGTTTTTTTTTTTTTTTTTTGTGGTTGTTGCTGTTGCTTTTTTTTGGTTAGTTGTTTTTTTGGTTTGGTTTTCCTTTTTTTAAGTCTTGGTTGGTTGGTTTGTGCTGGTTGAGATTTGCTCTTTTCAGACAGGAGGGAGAAGTGCCAATACAATCAAAGGCTCCTCCAACACTAATGCATTCACTGGCAGTACATCGGATGGGTCCCTACCTGTGACTGCACGTTGGCTCCAACCTGGGCCCCTTGGTAAGAATCCCCATTGAGAGACTGCACGCTCATGAACAAATCTCCAGAGTTTGACATGTTAAAAGAACTGGAAGAACCTGGAAAGGAAAGAGTGAGGCACCTGAATCACAGAAAGGAAAAAAGATCCACCCCATGACGCTCAGCCAAGAGGAAGGAACAACATGCAAAGCAACCACAAAAACAAAACACACAGTCAGGTTAGTAGTATGAAGAACAGAGCAAGCAAAAAAAAGGATGCACTCTTGAGGTTATTCAAAGCCACATGTTGTTACAACTCAATGCCAAGAACATTCTTCAACAGCTCCTCAGCTGGAGGAAGGATTCTTCATGCTTTTGACTGAGACAAACAAAACACAGCCTGGAGGACTCGGACAGCCCTTTCCCTTCATTTCAGGGCATCAGAATCCTTCAGGCAGCTTTGAAAAATCTCGTTTGTTGGAGGTGCTCACCCAGCAGACTGCACTGGAGATCAGAATTGCCCAGACAAGCCCTGCTATCGAGAGCAGAAGCCTTTGCAGCAGGCAAACCAAGCCCACACTGAGAAGCTCGGAACAGGGTGGGTAATTCTACCCTGTGCTGCTCTCTGCAGGGTGAGACATCCAGACCCCATCCAGGTCCACGGCTGGAGTTTTGGCTGAGCCATAGGAAGCTTTGCGAGGCAGCAGTGCATGGGGTTTGCCTTCAGGACATCAGGAACCCATCACTGGTGGGAGCTGTAGAGCACCAGGAGCAAAGGCTCACAAAAATGTGAAGGCACCGGGGCTAAATTCCCAGTGCCCATCATGCTGGTAAGTGTCTTTCATTGTGATGGCCCGTGAGAGAGCACAAGGGTGTCACAGCCCTCCAGGGCCAGCTGCCCCAGAAGAACAAGCTCTGTAAGCAAATTCCCCACTGCATGCACCAGTCGTCAATGTTACGCTAAAAAATGATAACGGTGAAGACAACTGGGGTGGGATCAGAAGGAAAAATAAAAAAACACAAATGAAAAGAAAAAAATTAGTCCCGCCTTTGCAGAAACAAGGTTTTCTGCTTCCAGCTTCGAGATATCTCAGCACCTCCCCGATCACTTAACGGAAAAAACAAACCCACCATGTAACTGGAAGGCAGGGAAGGCGGCAAGGGGGTTAAAAATAAATAAAAAGGTTTTATGGGATTATTTCAGAATTTATCGTGCAGATCAGCGCATTAAGTGTGAGACAGCTCAACGTGCAAGGTTTAGTTATACATGACGTTAGCCTTGGAAAGGAGAGACTTCAGGGGCCCAGGTCAGCTATGCTTTCAGCTCCAGTCCCAAATATACTCTCATGATCTACACTGCCACTTCCAGCTTGGAAGACTGGCAACCACAGTCCTGGTGGAATTGCCCAACTATGGCTCATGCGTGCGCTCTGAGAAATGCCTGGCAATCCCCCTCGCTTTGCTGGAGAGGGAAGAAACGCTGGACAGACCCCCATTGTACTCTGGAGGTGGACCAGGAAGGCTCCTCTGAAGGAAGCCACCTCTGAGAAAGGCCAGGAGCAGGTGGGAGGTCTATGCTGGAGACTTCATGTTCACTACATTCTCTGCTGCTCTCTTAGTGACCGGCTCTTTTGTCAGGTGCTGGCAATTCTCAGAATCAAAGGAAAGCAGAAACATTGCTGCTAGGTGCAACACCCAAGACAGTAAAGAGGAAGGCTCATCTTGAGCACAGTGAGTCTTGGATCAGGACCCTCCCACCAGTGCCTGAAAAGAGCGAAGCCAGGAATAGCTCATTGTCTGTGCTCACTGTCAACCTGCCCTGCCTGTTCCAGAGAGCAATCCCACAGCGCTGTGTAAAATAAGCGGGACTAGTCAGGAGGCAGCTGTAACCATCACCTACTCTGCTTGGCTGCAAAGGGCTCCTGTCACTTCCCGACCTCTCAGGTTGCTTGCTATTTTAAAGGCAAAAAACCTAGAGAAACGAGCTGGCAGACTGAGGACAGCCCACCCTGACAGTGCTCAACTTTAAGCCTGAAGATAGGCATGGTTCACACACACAGAGATGCTTCCAACTCCATTTTCTGAGTGATTGCTTTGACCACCTTCATAAAAGTAGAGGGCAGTAAGACAGCTTTGTACTCCCACAGTGGCTGAGAACCAAAAGATTCTACAGCTACCGCTCACAAGAAGCAGACAATATTCTCCTGTTCTTTTGAGGTGAGCAGAAATCTTTGAGATCACACAAATAATCAGTGTCAGAGCTGGAAAGAGGACTCCGGAATCCCTAAGCATCTGGCACGGCACTGCTATCGCTCTGCCCCCAGCAGAGCAACATTTCATCCCACCTTCCCCTAGCAAAAGAAAATTATAACAACAATAACAAATAAAAATGCCATAAACTTAACTGATATTTTATTGAAACTTAACAAACCTGGCCATAAAATTGAGACTGGGAGGGAGGAAATAAAAATAAACAAACAGCCACAAACTCTAGTTCTGAAGAGCGACGGTGTCTCGGAAATCATGAGGAGTGCTGGAAATGTCACTTACAAGATATACACTGCTATTGGCAAGGGGTATTTTTACAATATATGTGCATATCTAAACGGTAAATATGTCTTGCTGCTGATGTGGAGGAAGAGATAAATATGCGCATAGCAATGGCCCCACATGTATGGATGCATTTGGATCAGAGCCGTAATTGCAGAGCCCTCTGCGCTGCTGCGCTGCTGCTGCAGCGCTCGGCCGTCTGCGCGCCCACCACACCCCAGAACTGTGATGGCCCAAAGGCTCAGAGACACAGCTGAGGGGGGCTGATGCACCTGGCTGGGAGAGGGGGCAGGAAGGTGATGAGCCCTGAAAATTAAGACTCAGATACCGTCCACAGAGGTCAGGCCCAGGAATACAAGTCAAATCCTTCACTACAGGAGGTTCCATAGTAAATCTAATCTGTCCCTCTGAAACGCTCTTATCCTGAATGAACCAGGTCTTTGGTGGTCGTAATTTGGTCTGGGGCTCCTCATGAATTGAGAGGTAATGATGAGCTTGTGAATGCAGGAGGAAAGTCTCTGATCCTGGAAGTCCCTGGATTTTATTGTGACAAAAAAACCTACCAGAAAACCCAACACTTTTCATGATTTGTAGCAGTGTGGAAGAACGGTTCATCTTCAGCATCCAGACATCTCTTCAAAACCAAGACCTACTCCCACTATTCCTTAGTGCTGAGTTTCTTTGAGATCAGCACCAGCTTCAGAAAGAGTGCTGGAAATGCTTGATTGAACTGTGGCAGTCAGATCTTGCCCTGGGTGAAAGCCTGTATCTAAACAATGCCCACAACGCAGAGTTCTTCCACCCCTAACACTTCTGATGAGCAAAACCCACTTCAATTCTTCTTCCAGTTCAAAAATCTTCAGAGACTTAACTGCTGGTATTTTCTGCACCACTTTTCCAGCTCTTCAGAGAGCTTCTTCTCCAGCTTCTCTTCTGTGCTCTGACAGTCTTGACTCGCACCTCCAGTTTTCAAGGACCTCTAGTAAGTCCTTTCTCTGCAGTATCTGACAATTCAAATGGCACCAAGAATAAACAAAGAAGGTGATGGTGTTCATCGGAGCTGAAATCAAGCCATCCTCATCTGCTGCCTCATACCACCTAGCCCCACTGAGAGAGAGATCCAGCACACTGAACCTCTGAAGTGACTTTGGTCTTGCCTACAAGACTCCTTGTTGAAATCAACAGCAATGACATACATGCACTGAGGGCACAGGATTTACTGCTCCTGTAACTTTTCCTGGTGTTTCTGCCACCGCCAAAGATGAGGGAAGAACATGGTGAGGGATCATGTAGCTCCTCAGCTGAGCCTGAAAGCAGGTCCAAAACCAGGGATGATCCAGCAGGATGTTTGCTGTTTTTCACTTGCCAAACACCACTCAGGACAGTGAAGCCATGACCACAACAGTCTCTGCTGAAGCAGAGCCCTCTCCAGTGCTGTGTTCTGGACATAAATGGAGGAAGGCAGAGAAGATATCTGTGCCCAATGAAGTCCATTTCCACACAGCAGCTTTGCAAGAAGGTTTTTACAAAACAAAAGAGTGAGTGGGAAACAAAACAGCCCAGGACAATTCTGGCTGCTCTGCATGGAAGATTTCACTGGATGCCATCACCTGTGCATGGCCCTTGAGGGCTCTGGTTGGCAAAAGGGTCTGCCCATATAAAATAGCTTTCATTTGCCATGTGGTTTTTGTGCTGAGATTGTCCAGGCAATCAAAGTGAGGATGGGGAGTTGTTAGCCCAAATGAGGCAGACATCTCAGCTTATTTGAACATCTGGCTGATAAAGCCCAACTGTGTGTATTCCGGATGAAAAGGTGTTTGACATTCAGGCCTGGGTGACTGAGGATGGGGGACCCTGCTCTGAACGTGCCAGATGGCCAGACAGATGCCATCCTTGCCCTTGTCAATGTGTGGCCAATCTCTTTGACTGACTGTAGCCATTCACTGATCTCCAGTAACATGGGCATCAATGAGAGAACAGATGGGCCTGCAAAGCCACAACAGAAATGAATTTAGCTCCTGTCCCAGGTCCCACTGCATCCAGTTCCACCTCCTCTTCCAACATCATGGCCCTCCAGGGATTACACTGATGGTCATTTCTTTCTCATGATCTGTCCTCTGCCTACTTTCTTTCCACATGCCCTATAATGTATTCAAACCAGAAGGTCCTACAAATTCCCAGCAAATTCTATCTTTGCTCAGGCTCCTTCCTCACTGAAGTCCCAGCCAATGATCTGGGAACAGATAGAAGTCCATGGTGTAAAAGGAGAGGTATCAACCATCTTAGTCTTTCACCTCTTCATCCACTTCCATGCTCCTCCCGGGGAATTCAGCACATCTGGATGGCTTCTGGCCCGGGGCACCATCACCCGAATCTTTCTCAGACAGGTATTTCAGACCCAGTGTGCTCATGCTGCTAGGACCTACAGGACCATCTGACGCAGGGGAGATCACATGACTCCAGATGTCCTCAGGATGTGTCTTTGTCCCAAAATGTGACAATGCAGGGATGCTTGACTGAGCTGTTACATCTGTGTGGTTCAGCTGGGGAGATCTCAACCTGGGATGCCACTGCCAGGAGATAAAAGTCTCAGGCAATTTCAGCTGTCTTCTCAGGAGAGGACACACAAACCCACTATCTCTGTAAGCTGACCCAGAGACCACTGCAGTGCTGGGTCTCCCCACGGCTCTGTCACTGTTCCAGGGAGGGTGTGGGATCTGGGCCAGGTTAGAAACACTTTATTTGCAACAGAAGAAGGATCTCCCTGGCCTGCAAGCTCCCCTCACACTGCTTTAGCACTGCTGACACATCAGGCACATGAAAAGAGGTCAGTGACTTCAGACTGCAGACAAGTGAGCCACAAAGAAGACCCAGGAGCTCAAGTTTTACCTGTTAGTAACAGGACTGTTTGTCCTTTCTGGAAAGCACAGTGTTATCCAGGGATTATCTCAGCTGTTTACTGCAGGGCACTGGCCAATTCATCTCTGAAACAACCACGTTACCGCCTGTGGGGAAGGCGAGGAAACAGCCTTGCTCTGGAGCACTATTTAACTGGGCAGGAACTGAGAAAATTATTATTCTTCTGTGTGCAGCCCAGATCCAAACCCACTTAGGCAATTTGAAGCTCTTCTCTTGCTATTGCATACCTTCAGATCTGATTCAGTTGAAGAAAGAGGAAAAGAAGGAAAGCTGTGTGTCTTTGGTCCAAGCTGATAGGGGCTGCAGGACGGCATCACAGGCAGCAGGCATCTCCCTCAACATACACAATTCTGCCCTCTCCAGCAGAATTCCCTCCAGCCTTTTCTACAGGGGGTGTTAACTTCAAGAGACCCCAACTGACCAGGTATTTTGAGTGAGCTCTTTGGAAAGAATGACATTTTTGAAACTGGAGTTAAGTCTCCAGCAGTTCAGACAATGGAAGTGGAACAAAAATCCGCAAACTGAAGAGACTCAGAATTCCTGCAAACTGTCCCTGCAGAGCTCTGATGCATCCACCTAAGCCCTTAGAGCAGCTGAGCCAGAGCAGGCAGCCCTGGGCAAGGAGGAGGTGGCAGAGATGTGTCCCAGCAGTACTTCTGACCTGCAACGTCTCTGTGCTCAGTGGCTCTGGGGACAGACCCTTAGCAAGTACCATGTCCCCTGGAAATTAAGGAGTTGTGTGTAGGGACTTAATTGCCCAACTGAATAAGCCTTCCACCACTTGTCCTGTCCAAGCCATCCATGGGAGTCTCTGCAAGGTGTGGGGGAGTTCTCCAGCACAGAGTGATCAACTCCTGCTTACCCATTAGCTCATGGGAAATGGACTGCATTTGCCTTTTTGCTGGGGGACAGGTTTGGGACACCAGCCAGAGAGACCCATGCCACTGCTGCCTCCCTTTGTTTGACCTCTGACTCTCCACCTTCCACTCAAATCCTCCAGATCCAGGGGTGCTAATGGGGTGTGATTCCTCTGATACCTGCACAGGCAGGGTTCTGCTCAATACAGAAGCATGCCCTGATAGCAACCAGTATCTGCACAGTCTGCTTAACCTCCTGCTGCCCACCATCCTCTTTACTCCCTTCCTGCCTCTTAGTAGCCTTCCTGATAGCACCAACCATCACATCCCCAGGAAAGGGCACCATGAGCAGACACCCAGCTCAAAGGCTCAAGAGTCTCACTCTCCCTCCCACCCCTAAAAAGAAAACAGGCACACAGATATCTGCATGGATAACAAAGTACATGGCACCCACAAAGTTAACTTTTTTTCCCTCCTTGTAAACAAATTCCAAATTTTCATTGCTCTTGGGAGCAGAGCACAACCAGGCTGGATCATTTTTGGGTTGGCCAACCTTGCAGCAGGCACCACGCATGAACTAAGCATCGTTCTCTAGCAGAGGAGTTGAAATCTGTGCAAAGTGCTCTGTGCCTTTGACTCTCAGAACAAACAAATGGAAACCACAGCAAATGGGAAGGAAAGGGGGAAAGGGAAGGGAACGACCCATGAATTTCTCTGGATTGCACTGACACAAAGGGAAAATAAAATTCACACAGAGCACACTCTTGCAGGTGATCCAGACACTGTCATGTAAGCAATCAAAGATAACCACAACAGAAAGAAAATAAAAGGATAAAAGTTTACCCAAAACAACTCCTGAAATGACAGGAGTTAGGACATCCCAGAAATGCTGGGGTTTATCCATTAGGATCACTCATGCTTTCAGGCCCAGTGAAATAAAATGATTATGCAACAATTTTTCCATTACTTTTTTTTTCTCCCCCCAAAGTGCAAGCAATCCCAGCAACAGTTTTTTGAACATTTTTTGAGTTTACCATCCATGCATATAACCCCCAACATAGCACCACGAGTCACAACATCTGATCACATCCTTTTTCCAATGAAAAACAAAACAGGGAAGAGGAAGAAGAAAAAAAAAAGGAGAAAGTAGGGGGGAAAAAGCAAAGAAAATAAAGGACCCTCCCCCCAAAACAATCCCCAAAACCAAACCCATTTCCCTTTAAGACCACGAAAGTGAGCAAACCAGACCCAGAAAATAAAAGCTGAAATAACCGAAAGGAGAAAACAAGAGAGAGATTAGAGGGAGAGGGGAGAACAAACAAAAAACCGAACACTAACAACCCAAAATAAAAGGAAAATAAAAACTAACCAGCTGAATTGGGAGTTGAGGGTGAGTTAGCCTGGCTTCCATGGGCTGACACATTGGTAGCCGTGACAGCCGTTTTGGCAGCATAAATATTGGCTTCCTCTTGAAATTTACCTATGTTCTTCTTGTACCGGATTCTCTTATTTCCAAACCAGTTTGATACCTAGAGCGAGTTCAAGAGAAGACAAAGACGTTAAGGTTTCGGCTCTGCCAAGTGCACCTGGGTGAGGAAGGTGGATTAGTTCAGGTTAAGCAGCACATGTCCTTTTTCCCCACCCGTTTTCCTAGCCCTGGAAGGAAGCCCCTTCCTATGTGGGAAGCCCACAAGCCCAGGAAAGGTGTTGGGTACAGTGGATTTGTGTGACGTATCTGGTTCTGCTAGAGATGGGATGCCCACTGAGGGGATGGGATGCTCCACAGGAACCACTAGACCCAGCTCAGGAAAATGTAAGATGAAGACAAAAAACCATGACAAAGTCAAATGACCCTGAAATCGCACAATTTGAGAACAGGTATGTGTCCTTTTGGAACTTTTTATTTGCCTCCTCCTCGGCATCCCTTTGACAGGATGCCCTCATTCCCAGATGCCTCTACTCCCTTTGGAGGAGACAGTGTAGCTCTCAGGGAGAACACTCAGAGAACTGAATGGAGCCTGGCTGACACACAAAATTGCCTAGGTATCACTGAAGCTCCCCTTTGATCCACTTGAGCGAAATCCATGCACAAGGCCAGAACTGGATGCTCTTTATTCAGCTGAACTCAGCTTGGCAAGGTTTAGCATGAACTAGGAACTGCAGAGGAAGGATGGAGAGGGAGTACAGGGCTTGTCCTAAAACCTAACTCTGATGCCAGGAAACAAGTATGTCCCTTGGAAATGGGTGGGAGATGTTTTCATTGTGTTTGCCCAGAAATGTGCTGATGGTAATTCTGTTCACATATGGGCACTGTGTCACACTGAACTATGTCAGACAAGACATGGGAGATATTCAACCTACCCCTTGGGAAGCAGCTCTCAGCTTCTCCTTCATCAGCATTGAACACAGAGAATCAGGGGAATGTCTCCCTACGTCTCTAAGCAGAAGACAACTGCTCCAGCCACTACTGACCTTGTTTGAGAAAGCTCATCAGGGTGAAGAGAATTGGCAAATGCATGAGGATGCTGCAACTCTCCCAGAAAAGCTCCAACACTCCTAGAATTGCTTGGAGCTGCAAGCTCCCCCCTTTGGTGGGACTCCAAGGACATTCTCCCTTTGCTTGCTAGTGAGCAAGTCTATCAGTGTTCCCCCTTCCAAACTGAACAAGCACCAAAGACACAGAAGGCCATAATGGATGTTCATTCTTTGAAGCCCATGATTTTTTCCTTATCTTAGGGAAATTGTTTGGGCTTGGGTGTTGATAACCGAAACCTGTAAGTTTTTATTCCTGCTGGTGCTGTTTGCAAGGAGCTTCATTCCACCTCTTGGTCCAGCTTTCTCACTAATGACAATGTGTCCCTTTGTGACCTTCCCCCTTGGCCACCTCCCTATGAAAGATCTTCTGGCTTCAAATGACAGAGCCAGTGGGTGAACTCTGAGCACCACAGGGCAGGAGGCTAGGATACACAGCCACCACAACCAATCTGCATTTTAAAACTTACAAAGAAGCTGCCTAGTTTGGTCAGTCTCTGAGTTCTGATCAACTCTGCTCATGACTTGCACAGATTCATGTGACCCATGTTCCCACTTAATCTCAGCAAAACAAGACCTGGATGTGTTTGTTTCTACCTTCTTTGGATGAAGAAGGGAGGCAGATCCTGGAGACAGGCTCAAAGCAGCCTCGATACAGCATGGGCAAAAACACATCCAAAGTGCAGCATTTCTCCTGGGCATTTTGTCTTCGTGAGGGAGAGGTTGTAAGTGTGAACAGATAAATTAGAAGTGAGAGGGGAAGCATCAGGACAGCTGGAGCTTTACTTAGGCCAATATGTGCTGTCTCTTGTAGGCAGCTCTGGGAAAACCAACGTTTGGGTCTCCTGACCCAGGGGAGGCAATGGAGTCACTCAGCAGGCACTCAACAAGGTGACAACACCTACCCTGGGATGCTGTTGCTCCTGCTGAAGGCAGACATGCTCCCACAAGGACACCAGATGCTACTGCTGTCTTCAGTTTACTCAAGTGACAAGCAAGCACTGGTGCCTGGGGCTCGGAAGCAACCCAAGACAGGGAATGCCATGGGAGCCTAGAGGGACTGCTAAGCTCACATGAGGACGAGCCTACCAGAGGACACAGAGACTGATTCCCAATCACACAGCCTGCTCCAAAACCAGAGGAAATAAAGAAGGGCAGGCCTGAGCAATGTATGGCTAAACACTTCAAGGACTGACTGCGCTCCTCACACATCACACTAACTCCCAGGTCAACACTAGAGACTCCAGGAACTATATGGCTGCCTTGAACACATGGAAACAATTCATTTTGTCTTTACTGACCACCCTTTTTTGAGGGATATGCAAGTCAGGGAGATGTCATGTTCTGCAGCACAAGGGTAATGACCCTGGGAAAGGCCACCCTCCTTGAGCATAAACTGTAACAGTTACACCCAGATCCTTCCCACCAGGATCTGTCCATTTGATCTGATCAAGCAAAATCTGCACAACTCTCTTCCTACTGCTTTTAATCCCTTGAAGAATGAACTTCCAGCTCAGACAAGCTCTTCTTACAAGCCAGGCCAGCACTAACTCCTTGAGGAGATTCTGCCTCTCTGGGTGCTGCCCCATCAGTTCTGTGTTGTCAACACCTTGGCTCCACACACAGCCATGGCTCCATGGAGTCTTCATACCTCCTAAATGTTCTCTCAAATTTTCCTTTTCCATCTATGGCTTCAATCTGCAAGTGCCATCTGCACTCCCATCCACTTTCACTAACTTGCACTAAACTCATTTAGTAACTAAATGCTCAACACTGCACATGACTGCCTTGTCTGAGGTCTGGAATGCCCTTCACCACGCTGAGGTTTCCCATTAGTCCAGGCTTTGAGCTCTCTCACCTGTGAGACTGTGATGCCGCATTTCTTGGCTAGCTCTTCTTTGGCTTCCTCACTGGGGTAAGGGTTGCTGAGATGGGAATAGAAATACTCATTCAGGATTTCCGTAGCTTGCTTGTTGAAGTTTCGTCTCTTCCGCCTTCACATGAAGAAAGAACGGGAAATAGAAGGAAAAGGAAAGGGAATGAGCACCAGGGATCCAAAAATAGGAATGCAACTCTAGATACTCTTGAGTTTCCCACCTCTCTCCCTCCTCCCCCTACTCCTGGGAGCATGGAGAGCAATAGATCCATGGCCAGGAAGCTTCTTATCTGTCCCTTGCTGGTGACTGCTCTCTCAGCACCTTCCAGAGGGAGCAGGTCTCCATCTCAAAATATCACTGTATCCTTCAGCTCACAGAAGAGTCTGAAAACTGGCATCCTGCTCCTGCACCTGGGAAGGTGACTCCTGACACCTGGCTGTTGTGGCCAAAAACATCACTGCTACTCTGCAAAGCTCTGTGCTGAGGAAGCAGTGCTGGATATATCCCTGGGGAAGTCTGTTCCATTTACACTTAGGCATTATCTGTCTGCCATCTCTTTCCTTGGACCCCCAGTGCAGCTGCCTCTCCTCCCCACCGCAAGCTACAGCCCAAGCCACAGTCTGCATGTAACCAGCTTGAGAAATGAAATAATTTTACAGCAAACTGAAAATCTGGGATAATGTAAACAGTATGAAAACAATGGGAATCTAGAGGGGACAGGATGGCCTGGAGGATAAGCTTTCATCCCTAACTGAAGTGCATGTTTTCACCACAGAGGTTTGTTGCAATGTGCCACAAAACCTCCTTCTGCCACAGCAAAGCCAGGATGTGCAATTCACTGGGTACAGTTGGGAGCCTTCCTGAGAGAGAGGCTGGATGTCTTGAATTGCTGTCTTCTGCCCCGCTGAGCCACAGACAACTAAGGGATAAGGAAGGTTAAAAACTTCTGCGGCTCAAGACTGAGAGACGTGGCCCTTCAGGTGGACTTCACTCCAGAACCAACAAACCCGAACAACACACCTCCCTGACCCGCACAACGCTGCCCAGTGGGCGGGAGGGAAGGCTTGGTGGGGTGGACTCACCGTGCATCCAGAAACCGTGAGCGCAGGATCATGACGGCTTCACACGTGCTCTGCTTCAGCTGCATCTGGATGGAGCTGAACTTGCGGTGGATGATGCTCACCATCCGCTCGATCTCCTTGGGCGAGATGGGCCGGGTCCGGCTCTGCTCGCGCAGCAGGTTCATCACGTGGGTGGTGAACTCGTTGCACGCCTGGGATGGCAAGAAAAGCAAAAGAAACCCCAGGATCGGAAGGTCATTCGATGGCGTCAAGGATGGGACAGAGGCAGCACGGCTACAGAGGGAGATGTGGCTGGATGCCCCAGCGGCTGGGGCTCAGAGCAAGAACGTGCTGGCACTCAGGGGAGAGAGAAACTTCTCTTGTCTGCCAAGCACAGGGCACAAGAGACTCCCAACCAACGCGCTGGGAAAGGCAGGATCTGATTTCTTTGCTCTCAGGGATCACGGATGGAGCTAGGGCAGGTGAACCCTAGGATTCATGTAAAGCATGAAGGAGTCCCAGTCACCACTCTTCTTGTTGGGACTGGAGGAGCCATAGATGTGTCTGAGGAGGACCATGAACCTTTTGACCTACTGCCCCTCCTCCTACAGCCCCACCACGTGTCCTGCAGAGCCCCTTGTGCTTCACAGGAGCAGCTCCCAGAAAGGCACGGCCCTGCTCTGCGCTCTTGGCACATAAGAAAAGAAGTAAATAACAATCATAATTAAAGCTTAAGTGAGGCAGGAGGCCTGACAAACAAGGGCAAGCAGGTAACAATCCCAATTAGTTTGCTGCTGGCACAGCATTGCCTGGCTGCTCCTGCTGTCCCCATGCTGTGCTGTGAGGACAGGGCAGCGAGAGGAGCCAGGGGACAAGGGAGGGATTTTGAGGCCAAATGAAGGCCACTCCACTGCCCTCTCATTCATCTCCATGAGCACATCACGGGCATGACGGGGTACTCTGATTCCCAGAATCAATCCTCAAAAACCAGGCTCAGAGCAGCACTTGGACAGTGATGGCTGGAGAAGCCTTTGGTGTTCCTGGGACATGGACAGCTGCTCTGGGGACAGTGTCCACAGTTCCCACCCCATGATGGGGAAAAAAGGGCTGGCAGGGGAAAGAAACACTGGGTTTGTGGACTAGTGACATGGGCTTGACTTACTGTGCCTCACCCCACCCTTCCAAGCTGAATTCCCAACACACATCCCCAAGGCAAGTAGAGTCCCTTCAACTGCCCATCCCCAGCTTCAGCTGGTGGCTCCCATCTCCACCATGAGAGCTCTCAGCCAGGCATCTCTTTGCTCCAAGATGCCCCAGCAATTTCAGATCATCTCCTCGTGGCATGAAATAAAGAGCACTAAAGGTGAAATCACCATCGAGTGCTGTGCTGACCCAGCAGCACCCAGATGCTGAGAAACCAGGGGCTGAGCTCCCAGCAGCAGGACTGGAGAGAGGGAAGGACGGTGGAGAAACCCTGAGCCCTGGTTTTGCAGGACTGGGGGTGATGATACCAGAGATGTGGACCAGCACAGCTGCCTGCAAAGCAACTCAGTGGCAAAACCAAACCCTGTCAGTGGGTTGTGAGGAGAGATGCAGCTCAACCCACCCTCTAAGCCTGGCTAAAAGGCTTCTCTTGCCTTGGGGAGCAAAAACAAAGCAAAAATGGAATCAGAAACACAAACAAACAAAACTTCTGCCCAAGGGGAGGAAGAAGAAGGTCCTTCCCTGAAGCCTGTCCCTGTCTGTGCCAAGGGTCTCTCCTTGGACTGGGGTAGCAGAGGACACAAGGTCTCTCTCTCCCTCTTCAGCCTGGGGCCTGGAAGATGAGCCCTGACGTGGCTTTCCACTCCTACCCATGTGAGATGGCTGAGGCTCCCTCCTGTCACACAGCCCTGTCTCTGTGCCTCAAGGGAGTGACAGCAAGGGCTGAGGAGAGCCACCAAAGGTCATCCTTCCAACCAGCCCTCTGCCTCCTCTAAGGCTCTGACCACACTTGGCTCCTCCAACACCTGAGCCCTGCCTGGCCACCCTGACTCCAGCTCTAACCCAGAGGCACCCACCCCTCAGCTTGGCCATGTGGGTGAGACATCCCTCAGCCCCACCATACATCCAGTTAGCCAGGTAAAATGGAGGCTTTTACTGGCTCTAAACCAGAGACCTGAAAGCCTGCTTGGGCCCTGGCTGCAGAGCCCATCCTGCACCCAAAGAGGAGGGTGCCCTCTTGCTCACATCCATAAACCACAACCTCAAGGTACAAACCACAAGGACAAGGTGGGCAGTGGCAAAGGAAGGTCTGCAAAACATCTGGAAGCACTTGAAAGGAACTGGTTTTGTGCGCTGACCTGCAAAGCTCTTCATGGAATTGTCAGTGTTACGAATAGCTGCCTTTATAGCCCAAGTAGTTTTTCTTTCCTAAGAATAATTTACTGCAAGAATAGAGATTCTTTTCCTGGAAAAAGAGCTTTTCAAGCAGAAAATATATTCAAGGAAGATTTTGATTCAAGTCTTGCTTGGAAAGCTGTCATCACCGAGGCCAGCAAGTCAAAGAGGTCTCCTCCTTCATAGGGCCAATTTTGGGCAAGATATCGGGGGAGAAGAGAAAAGTGAAAATCCAAGGGGCAACCCATGCCGAGCCTATTCTCACACGACATCCCAGCATAAAACCCCAACCCTCCCAACCCTCAAAAAGCATGTTTTCACTCCAATAACCAGTTGCATTTGCCCACACACTCCTAACAATAGATGTCAGTAGTGATCCAGGCTGTGCGCATCCACGCCACCGTGCCGGCACCACAAGGCAGCTCTCCCACCCTGGCTCCTGCTCCCACCACCCCTCCGCCACGAAGGAGCCTGTTACCTGCTCGTACTTCTCCAGCTCCGTGTGGTAGATCTGTCGGATCTGGGAGAGTTTGGCTCTGTAGTCAGAGTGCTCCACCGAGTTGTCGGAGCCGGCTCCTCCGGACGCAGCGGCGGCGGCGGCAGCGGCGGCCGAGCCCCCTCCTTTCTCGGGGCCTGCCACCCCCTCGGCCAGGAGCATGTTGTCTAACCTCATCAGCTGGGGGTCCGTGGGCTCCTCCTCCTGCGCCCCCCGGATGCTCAGCACTGCAGGAGACACAATGGGCAGAGGAAACCTGAGTCACACCCAGGGCTTAACTCAGGGAAGGGGATGATCATCCCAAGTTGGACTGACCCCACCAGCAAGGCTTCTCTTCCTTTCCAGAAGGTACCCCAACAGGCAGTCTGCATCCTGGTGCTCCAAGTATTCACCACCAAGCACAGCTACTTGGCTTCCAGGGGCACTCCAGCTCCCTGCTCCTCTCCCTACCTCTTCCCCTCCTTCCTGCAGGAAAGAAGTAGGGCAGAACAGGCAGCGAGCTCACCACAGAGCTAACCCAGAAAGCCACACTTTCTGCTCAAACAAGCAGCAAAACTCCTAGCAACAGCAACCAAAAAAGCCACTAAATGTACCCATTCTTGCTGCCAGAAGCGATAGGGACAATATCCCGACTCAAGCATGAGATGGGAAGTTGGAAGTCTCTAGCCCTGATCTCATCTCGCTCAGGGGTCCTCTCATGTCACCCAACATGTCATTTACATCAACCCCAGATGGCAGAGAAAGACGCACAGAGCCCGGGGCGACTGTGCCTTGGTTTCCCCATCTTTAAATATGGACAGGGAGGGCTTGAAGTCCACACTCCTAGCCACAGAATGGGAACACATGCAAAAAAATGTATGAAATAAATTTTATTCCTGGAAAAATGCCTTTTCTTTAAGAGTCGTCCCACTGATGTCTAAACCATGCTGAGAAAAGAAGCAACAATAAATTCATCTCTCCAGAGTGACTTTTCAAACAGAGAATCTTCCTTCCCTCTTTGTGCTCCCTGTCTCAATTACTGCTCCAAATAAAAGTCCTTCTCTGTGAGGGCTTTCCTGGAAAAACAACATGGGAGCATCCTGACTACCTGGGATGTCCCAGGTCTGGATAACAGAGGTGCCCTACGTGCTCCCGCCATGTCCCCCTCCATGGTCTGTGTTTGAACACAGAAGGATAACTTGAGCTTTTTGCATGCACACACACACAGCTGCAAAGTAAATGAAATCAATAAAATAAATCCTTGATGCGCAAATAAAAAAGGCATTTCTTAAAATAAAACAATCCCCATCTCATCTGGCACTGGGGCTCTGGGGCTCTGAGCACACACACATCCCATGAGCACATCCAGGGCTGGTAAATGTTGCATGGATTTTGATAAAGCTGTGCCCAGTGACACCTGAGATGAATTTGACCACCCCACAATCCACGACACAAACAAGAGCAAGTGATTCTCCCTGTCATTTAAAACAAAAAACAAACAAACAAACAAAATGCCCAAAAAACCCCAAAAAAACCAAAGCAGTGGAAGATCAGTTGGCAACAAGGAGTAAAACCAGTGGAGCTAAAAAACCCCAGCAATCACCTAGCATGGTGTTTCTCACTCTGCAGTAGTAACTTAAAGATACAGCTATTATCAGTATAAAACTGAAGTAAAAGACCCTGTTGAGAGGTTTGGCTAAGACTAAAAGGAGCTTTTTTAAAAAGCCTCAGAGTCAACTGAAATTACTATTTTCAGGACATTTCATTCATACATTTAATTTTATTTTATTCATACATTTGGATAATTTATTCATTCATGCATTTATCGGCATTTTTGTGATTAAAATATTCACTGTCAACAAAGGTCGGAACGTGGGGAGAAAAAAAATCCAAGAACAGTAAAACTGGAACTAATAATAAACAATTCCACACTAGGGAGGATCATTTCTATATGAAGGAATGAGGGCATAGTGCCAAATTTGAAGCTGGGCCCTGAGGAGACAGGACCAGCACCTCCCCCCAGCACAGGAGGCTTCCCATGGCACTCAGCCACAATGAATAGATCCAAGGGGAGAGAACAGATTTCATCAAGAAAATGGTTTGGGGTCTATAAACTGAAATATGAGGTAAAAGTAGCCAAATTCCTTAAAAAGAGAAGAGGAAAGTTGACAGGCTGCAGCCGGGAGATAAACTTGCTATGAAAATAAAGAGAATAAATTCCTATTCTTCCAGGACCAAAAAAAAAAAAAATCAGTCAATTAAAGCACATCAAAAGCCCAAATACAAAAGGAAAGCAACACAGGTTAAAAACAAAAAAAATAAAAAACCCACCTCAAACAAACAAATCAAAAGCAGAGTTGCCAAAACAGGCACATCTGGATTTCAAAAGGGAAATATTTTTAGATTAAAAATCTCAGGAATCATTGACCTGACAGGTAGGCACGAGTGATTAATTAGTTTATGTTTAGAGAGCTGCTTCCTGATGAAAAGTGCTGTATATTCCCAGGAGCTTTATTCCTGTGCCACACGCACAGCCCAGCACCCGCTGGGTGGGTGCATTCCCAGCATCTGATGGAGGGACATGTGTCCCCCACAGTACAGACCTGGAGCCAGCCACGGACCGTGCAGAGCCAGCCTGGGCTTGGCTGCTCACTCAGAATAAGGCATGGGAGTAAATAAATGGAAAGGCCAATGTGTCTAAGCAGGACTGATGCTGCTTATTTATCCCTGAAAGGCTGTGCTCAGCCGAGGAGAAGACAAAATGATTATTTAAAAGCTCCTTTTTTATCTTCCCAGTGCTGGACCCAGCTCTGACACACCTCCTGCCAGGATGCCTGGGGTGCTGGGCTCCTCAGCAGCTCTGACCCTCCAAAGTGCTCCCTGTGATGGGATGAGGGTCTGCTGGCTGGGGGCTTGGGATGAGCTGGAACAGGCAACACCCTACCTGTACTGCCTGGGAAGCTGAAGGCAAAAGAACCCTGTTCTCTCAGCAAATTAAAGCAGAGTAAATGAAGCACAATGATCCTCGGTGGTCCAAGGGGCTACAGGCAGGTAGGCATTCAGGAATCCCCAGGACCCCCATGTGCTGTTCCTGATTAAAAAAAGGAGAGGGGGGGAAGGAAGAACAAAGACAGTGACTGGTAGCTGAAGGGGAGGAGGCAGGGGGGGAGGAAAATCCATGCAAGACTTTTTGTCCTTGGCCACTTTCCTGCTGGCTCGGCAGCCTCTGGAGCCGTGGCACTTGCCACTAGATGGTGCTCAGCCCTCACCCAGGTCCCCTGCTGATCAAAAGGCGTTTTTATATGTAAATATATACACATGCAGATATATATATATGTGTGTGTGTGTTTT
>VZRZ01005700.1:516449-560570 GCA_013398175.1 Climacteris rufus
TGTGCATTCTAAAAGCAAACCCCAAGGCATGTGCCCTGTCACGACTTGCACTGCCTGGCTGAGTGTGGTTGTCACAGGGTCACCATCTCTGATGGCAGCAGTGGGATCAGCTGGGGACCATGGTGCCACCAGCCTGTGGTGCGGTCATGGTCACCACCAGGGTCACAGAGACCTGTTGCAGCAGCTGGAAAATGGCTCCCAGCTCACACATTCACTCCTTCTCCCTCTTGAGGAAGGTATCACAGCCACAGGGTTCAGAGGACATTGACATAATCCAGTCCTGGGCTGGCTCGGTGGTGCAGGACATGGGAAGAGGTGGCAGGACTGACCTAGGAGAAGCAGGTGAGAAGACAAAGCCAAAAACAGCTCCTGGGCTCCTTGCCTGCCCTGCAATTCAGGGACACGGGACAGAAACTGCATTGAGTCAGCAAAGCTTCCAGATGCTCCAGGATGCTTCCCACCAACATCTCCAACGAACACTGGCAGAGCAGCTAGCTCCAAGCTCATAAGATGGGCAACCAGCACCCCACATAGGCCTGTGACCCCACACCCTGGCCTCTGTGCATGGTGTCCCCTCAGGCCACACAGCCTGAGGCACAGCCAGGATGGGGGGCATGGAGCAGGAGAAACAGCCTTTGCCAGAAGCCTTTGGAAAATACAGCACCCTGGGGGATGGCCTGGGACTGCAAAGAAACCTAAGAAATCCACAATGAAGGGCACCAGATCCCTCTGATACTCAGTGCCACCATCCTCTGCCTTATTTACTCCATCTTCCTGGGAGTATTTTTCCAAAGGAATCTGAAAGGTGTGAGAGCCGAACACACAGCCACCTCTCTTCTCCAAGGCCATCCAACTCTTTGCTCTCCACCCCTTCCAAACCCTCCAGATTAGAGGTGTGTGGGCAACATAGACAGAACTAGATCATGAAGGTAATCAAATGTACTGGGGGTGATGGCAGCAGATTAGCAGGAGACTGTGCCTCAGCAGTGACAACAGAAAAGGATGCTCAAACCTTCAAGCTCCACCTTCTAGAAAGGGCAATTTATCCTCCTGTGGTCAGCGTCCTCAAGCTGAGGAGATGTGAGAAGCCGGGGGCTGTCCGAGTCAAACTCCCAGCAGGGGATATATGGTTGTGGTGGTGCCTGGCACACTCCTCACCATTTCTCATCCTCATGTGACCCCTTGGATGCCACTGCATGTGTGTGTGGGCTCATCCCCAGTTAGGTGCCAGGACTTCTGAGGTGGAAGCCAAAGACCAAGCAGAAGACACCAGAGGAGGCTAGGGCAAGGTGGAGCAGTGGTAACAGCCTCTTCAGGGATGCAGTGGGAACACCTTGAAAGAAGATGACACAGTGAAAGAAAGACGCAAACCCAGGTTATGGTGATGAAAGAACAGGTCCCCCAGAGCCAGCAAGGCTGCTCTCCTGACTTCAGCAGTCCCGTGGAATTTCTGTGACTGCCTGGTTAAGATTTCCTCTGATGACATGAGCTGGCAGTTCCTCTGCAGCTCCATTTGCTGACACCACCAGCCAAGGGCTGGACCCAGTGCCGGGCGTTTAAACAAACCCACCCTACAAAGAGACCTGCTGGGTGGTTTTAATGAGTTCGGGAGGAGCGCTCGCCCTCCCGCCTGAGCTGGGCTGCTTCTGGATGAGTTTTTTCATGGTTGTTTCTGCCCATTCCCAACTTGCTGAATTGCCTTTCCAGGGGGACATTTTAAAGGAGAAGGAGATTTCAAGTAAATGATTGCAACTTATCGAAAATAATGTGCTACTTAGCATCGGAGACAAGCATCCTGGCAGGCAGAAATGGGAAGCAGTGCCGGAGCAGATGGGAGTAATTACGTTGTGATTTTCAGAAGGGTTTTCTTTCCTGCCTCCACTGTGCCTAAGATGTACTGGGAGGGGGGAACAACCCACCCAGCAACAGAGTTTCAGGAGAGGCGGACAGACGATTCCTCTGACAGGCGGCAAGGTGGCCCTTGGTGTGACTTTCTCATGGGGAAACCAAAGATGCCCAGCACTGGTGGAGCACTTCTGGCTCCTCTTGCTGTCCTCTTGCAGGGCCTCAAGCGTGGTGAGATGCCTCCTTCCCCACCAAGGCACTCATCTGCCCCAACAACACCCAACCCACACACCAAGGTGTAGCCCAAATCCTTTCCTGGACCAGTGGCTGCCCCTGTGGGTGGTACAGACAAGGAAGGCACAGCAGTTCCTTGCCGGGAACCCCAAAACTCCTGCACACACCCACACAGTGCACAGCCCAGCTTTGAAACACACCTGGAACATCAGCCCTCTTCCAGTCTTTTGGGATTTGCAGTCAGGGGAGACCCAGCTTCAGGAGTCACTTGAGCTCACTGGAAAATTTTTCTTTACCTTTTTACACCTCCAGGTCTAAACAACACCCAGCAGACACAGGGACAGCCATGATGCCAACAAATGCCCCTCCTAACTAAACTGGTAACTAATCAGCTTATTTTAAGCATATCTCAATAGTCCCTAGAGCCTGAGGCTGTATTTGCGAATGCTGATGATCAAAAGCACTGAACTTGGGACAGGAATACTCCCATCTGCCTCATATTTGAGGACACATTCAGTGACTGCATCTTCCTCATACTCATATGTGCAGACACAACCAAGTCAGGAGAACTGGGGTTTGCTTCCTTGGCTGACCCCATGATACCACAGGCTTGAGATGCCTTTCCCAAACTTTCTTTGTGCAGAAAAGTCCCCAGACTCCATGCACCTACTTGAAACTCTTGGGTTTTTCTCTTATGCAAGTATATTTGCAGCTTACTTTCTTCTGCAACAGCAAATCCCTCCCACCAAGGAAAATCTAGTGTCTTGGATCTTATCATAGAATGGTTTAGATTGGGAGGCATCTTAAAGATCATCTCTTCCAAGCCCCTGCCATAAGCAGGGACACCTTCCACTAGTCCAGGTTGCTCCAAGTCCCACCCAACCTGGACTTGGACACTTCCAGGGATAAGGCATCCACAGCTTCTCTGGGCAACCTGTGCCAGAGCCTCTCCAACCTCACAGTGCTCTCTTTAAACACAAAGTCGCCTTCAATATCCAATGCTCAGAAGAAATAAACTCTCAGAGCTTTGTGGGGGACACTAAAACATCACCAGCTGGGTCTTCACACTGCCAGGTCACAGGTCCACATGACACCACGTAAATGCCTTCTTGGCAAAGCCTACAACATCCACTTTAAATGGGAATCACAGCCTCCATAACAAAGGTGGATCACTTCAGTGTCAAGTAATCACAGGAGTTTCAAAGCTTGGTTGGATATATTCACCATGTTTACATAAAGCCACAGAGAAAATCAACATCAAAACTCAAATACCTATTTCCAACATAAATAGAAGCTGGAATTTCTAAATACACAGACACACACCCTTCCAGGGAGCAGGAATTAAGGGAAGCTCATGTTTTTTTCTTACAATTGACATTAAAGTTCCCCTCCTCACTTCAACCTTTCCAAAACTTACAAATGGATGAACAGATTTTTGCTCAGATTTTCCAAAACAGGCTGCCGTGAGATGAGGCACGGAAAAATTCAGCTGGCAAAATGGCTTTTTGTGCATCTACTTACTTACTTATTTCCCATAAAAAGGAGTAACTCTGAAACCCATGGGCCGTTTCTGCCACCAGTTTTCACAGTCTGAAGCCATAAATCAAACCAAAAATCCCAGCAACAAATCAAGAGAGAGAGTTGTACCCCTAAGCACTGCAAAGCCACCCTGGATCATGGCAAACCCACCTCCTCTCCTTAGTGTCCTTCAGGGCTCTTTGGAAACAAAGCAGGAGATGCTTTTAAAGGAGGAGAAGTGTTCTTTTAGTCCCTAAAACT
This sequence comes from Climacteris rufus, assembly GCA_013398175.1. Taxonomy (NCBI): domain Eukaryota; kingdom Metazoa; phylum Chordata; class Aves; order Passeriformes; family Climacteridae; genus Climacteris; species Climacteris rufus. Next base: position 520,308 of record VZRZ01005700.1, read on the forward strand.
GTGACAAGATACTCCCACTGAGACTGGAGCAAGTCACAACAGTTCAGAGTAAAGGTCCACGTAGCCCCAGGGGTCAATTCTAGCCGTGGACAACAAGGCCAACTGGAGACCCAACCAAGGCTGTGACCAACAGCAGAAACATCAAATGCTCAGGGCAGTGGCACTTCCCCCAGATCCCTCCTACCCACCACCAGTTTGGGAACTCACATCACAACCCAAATTCAGATCAATCAAACACGCTTCCTGAATCAAAAATGAAATCTCCTCCCACTTCATTTTATCAATTTTCCCCCTCTCTCTCTTTTTTTTTAAATAAAAATTTGGTTCAATTTCAAACAAATCAAACTGCTTTAAAATTAACTTTAAAAAATAGTAACTTCCCATGTTTCTGGGGAAGAGATGTCTAAATTATTTGCTGAATCCAACACAAATTGAAAAAGAAAAAGGTTGAATTACCCTCAAACGTTAATTTTGGGGTGTGGGAAACAGAAGAAGGGAACTTATCACATGCCAGAAAGTTTCTCAGCTCCCAGCAGCAGCTCTCCATCACTTCAGAAGGATGCAGCTTGCATGTGCCACAGAAGCTGCAGAAGAGAGACACTTACTTCATAGTGCTGGCAGAGTCTGCACCAGTTTTCCCCTAACCCCATCCCAAATGTCAGAGAAGTTGCCATAGCAAGCAAGGATCTGACAGCAAAACGATCAAAAGATCTGGAAAATTATTACTAACATATTTTGTGGAAAAAATATTCCCCCCAAACTGGACAATGATCTAAAATAGGCATAAAAATAAGGCACAATGTTGCTGTGATTACTGAAAACCAGATTCTATGCAAAATGTGACTCTGTGGGGAAGCTGAATGAACACAGATGTGCTTGTCTTTCCAGTCTTTCCCTGCTCCTGCTGATCAGTTTAGCTCATGGCTACTAGATGAGCCTGGTATGGAAACTTCTGACACTGGCCCCACATGCCCAGTTGTTGCTACGTTCTGGCCAACTGAAACATTGTGGATCAAATTTAAATGTTTTCTATTTTTCTCTTTACAATCCTGATGCCAAAAGCCATGCTCCCTCACGGATGCTTTGCTGCTGGCTGGTGGTCAGCTCCCATGGGCTTTGGCAGCAAGATTCCCAGCTGGAATTTTCAAACCTGAAATTTGGAGGCAGGTAGCGCCTCTTGCACCACAGGCAGATCATCGAGCAGAGGGTTTAGCAGCAGGGAACAGGATGGAAGTGCTCCCAAACATAAAAAACAAGGCAACCAGAGCCAACCACCCCACCAGTGGACAAACCATCTCCTCCCCTCCCACCCACAGCAGCTTCAAGCCCACCTCTGTCATGTCCCACAAAGCATAAACCCTCAAAACTCCACCTAATTAAGCAAATCAGCTTCCCCCGGTAACACACTGCAAAACAACCCATCACCCCAGGGCCGAACTCTGGGCTCAGAGGGTTCCAGCCTGTCTTACTGGCACTCTGCCCTTGGAAGAGCACAGATAAATTTTGGCTCCACACAGGTCCCCATCCCACTGAGCACCTCACATATCCCCAGGCCAGGCTCATGGTCTGGCCAGGAAGCAGGCTGAGTCTGGGGAGCGATGCTGAAGCTGGCTGGAGCAATCCCACACTCTTATCTCACAAAGCAGTTTTCCCTTTGCTAAGCAGGGCAGGATTAGCAGGCTCCAGTCACAGCCTTGAATTGTAACCAATCCCTTATCTGTACAGGCAAACCCAGCACATCTCAGGCTCTCCAGCTGCACTGACCACACCATAAGAGAGATGGTGCATGGCCATCTCATCCTCCTCCCTCCCACCACAGCCAGGACCAACCTCCAGCTGCTCAGAGCAGCAGTGGCAGGAGTCAAAGGAAAGCAGAGTGAGACTCAGCACTGCTCTGCTGCTCGGCCAGATTTGAGCAGATGTGACCCAGCTGATTGACCATGGGCTGGCCTGGCTAAGGGGAACAGCATAAACCATGGAGAAAAGCTGCAGTCCCTCCAAGACTGCTTGTGCCAGGATTTCATATTTTCATGGTGGAGTTCAGCTGATAGACCTGAATCCCCACTGCAGCACCAAGAGAAAAACTGGTCACTGAGGGACAGAGAAAGCCATTGTCCTCACCTCAGGAAACAACCACGGCCTGGCGCTCCTCAGGCCTGGTGCTGCATCCCGGCCCGGAGCATGGCGTGGACTCGGGGCTGCCTAAGCCCTGCAGGAACAAATCAGCAAACAAAAGACGGGATTGCTCCCAGGTCAGGTCCAGCCATAAACCCCCTCCTCTGAACGGGGAGTTGGGCTGGGATCTGCGCAGTGCTTTGCATATGAATTCTCCTTGGTGAAAAGAAATGGGTTCTTTGAATGAGCTGAATCTGTTAATGAGAAGCTGGGGCCTCCAGAGCTCCTCTGAGGACAAGGGTCTCACTTCGACTGCCCCAGGCCAAGCCCTGAAACCCGAGAACAAACAAAGAGCGGTTTTCCCCAGAAGGAAGCTGCCTTTCCAGGCTGCTCCCCTCTCCAAAGGTCATCTCCCCTGGACACACTGCGTCTGCACAGGCCTGCTCAGTGCGCACAGTGGCTGGGACATGAAAGTCATAAGTGAAAAGACTGGCAGGAGCCCAAGCTAAAAAGCTGCATTTCAGATTCCCTTCTGCCATCCTTCAAAAAAGATGACCCATGAGACTCCATCCAAGGAAACCTGGCTTGGAGCTCGTCAGATGGCAATGTCCCACTAAGTCTCGGGTTTGCTAAATACTCTGAAGGTACCTGCTGCCCATTAGACTTCTGAGAGCACTGCCACTCTGCTGCCAAGTTGATGGCCTTGCCACAGGCTCAATTTGGGACTCTGTGCAATACAGGAGAGATTTTCCACATCTTAGAGCCAAGCCATAGCATGGAATACACTGTTCCCTTCCCTCTCTTTCTCTCTCACAAAGTGGGCAGCACAGAAACACGACAGACACCTCTACAAAAGCCAGGGACAGACATGGAACTGCTCCCACTGCAGAGTGCCCTCCGGCCACATCCTCTCCCTCCACTGCCAAGGGACTTCCTTGCTTCCCAGTTACAGGCATGCTCTCTGCCTAGAACCACCTTCCCATTAACAGCAACAACCTGCTGATGCAGCCCAAGAGCTGAATGCGGCCCTTGTCACTCTGCTGCTCACTTGAAGACAGCCTCATTCCTCAGTGCTTGAAGAAGGTGGCTGCAGGAGCAGTATTCTGTTTTGGTTTTTTTTTTTTTTTAGTGCATGCACACAAGAGGGAAACAAAGGAGAAGGCAGAAGCAACTATTAAGCATGGATTCTCTAACCAGAGTGAAACCTCAGGGATGGGTTTTGCAGGAGGAAACCTACTGCCCTGGCCAAGGGGAGACTGCTGAGTACAAGTAGATCAGAAGTGCTACCACTGGTCATAGTCTCCTCTGAGGTTCAGCCATGGCCCAGGGTCTCTGCCTTGTAGAGGTTGGACACTGTCAGGCAGAAGTCCAGAAGCATTAGGAAACCATCCCTCCACACAACCACCTCTTCCCAGCAATGGTAGCAGGCAATTCAAAGCCTTCTCCAGGAAAAATGTGAAAATAAGTTATACGCCTATGAGGACAGGTCACGTGCAAAGCACAATAAGCCACCACAACCAAAGGTATCAAAAATCCCACCCCAATTCCTGTTGCATCTATTTAAATGCAACATACTCACCACTGGACAATTTCAGGCACCTACTTTCAGTGTTACACATGCCACAAAGATGACAGGACCAGAGCCAGCCTCTCTGGAGCCTGCATTCATGTCACCTCTGGGTGTTTTTCAAGTACCACAGCTCTCCAGAACTAAATGTTTCTCTAAGTCCTTGCAGACTTCCCTCAGACACAAGGGAAGTGGTGCAGTCACCATCCCTGGAGGCATTTAAAAGACATGTAGATGTGACACTCAGGGACAGGGTTTAGTGGTAGAGTTGGCAGTGCTAGGTTAATGGGTGGACTCAATGATCCTAAAGGTCCTTTCCAACCTACAATTCTAGGTCTTTTTCTCCACACCATACGCAGATCTCACCAAAACCTACCGGAATCCTCCTTTTCTGTTTGCTTGGCTTCCAAGCTTGTCCCACCCACACCACAAAGAAGCCAGGTTTGTCCAAGCCCACACAGCCTACCAAGCTCCCATGGTTAAGACATGCTATCCTGAACCCAACTTTGCTGCGATCCAGCAACGGCAGCAAACAAACGAGCACATTTTTTGCACGATGCTCAGTCCCTCGCGCCACCGCGCCGACCTGCTGAGCCTGGCGTCAAACCCGGTCCTCGAGCGCGCCAGACAAAGCCTGACTCTTTGAGAGGCAACAGCCGGTCGGCAGCGTTTTAAGGCCAGAAAACAGCTCTGAACATTCAGTTCCTTCTTTAAATAGAGGCCCCTTCTGTAAACGATCTGTTTGGACAGGAGGGAGAGTGCTGCAAGTCCAAGCGCTTGTGAAATAGGATCGGCTGCCCTCGCTCCCTCTCCATTCAAAACATGTGGGGGGAAGAAAGAAACCCAAAACTGGCAAGGCAAGATGGGAGGAGAGAGCCCCTGCACCTCTGTGCTGCTGGAAGGGTGCGAGACACCAGAGAAAATGGGGGGAAAATTTAAAAAGATCGATTAGTGGCATTTCTAGTTTCGAGGTGCCTGTGTGTGTTTAATTATATTCCACGCAAGAGGCTGTTGACGCAGATTTCCATGCTGTGGGGCGGTGGTGTAACAGGATCCAGCTCTGCCTTCCACCTTGGACAACCCCAATCAGGGCTTCACCACCAAGCTCACCCATCCCCAAAGGCTGAGGGGGCTCACACCCAGCCCCATCGGCCAGCCAGACGGACACACAGCTCCCCCTGTTCCTGCCAGAGAGGCCCCGTCAGAACCAGAAAGGAGATTAAAAAGGGAGCAAAAAAAAAAAATCTTTGCCCAACTCCGGCTGCGTCCCAGATCAAAGATCATCTCCAGTGAGGCCATCTGGTCCTTGTAAATGTAAAACCAAATTGAAAGCCCTGCCCTCACCTCCTCCGACTCCCTCGGCAATATTGCTTTTACCGGCCGGGGATGGCGAAGGAGCTCGCAAAAGGCATCTGTATGTAATAGAGAGCCCCTGTGCAGCTGGGCTGGAGGCTTCCAACCCCCCTTTTTGTTAATCACCACGCAGAGGTAAATGTTTTCTTTGGATCTCTAGGGGCCCTTTTATTCCTAGGGCCTTTGGGAAGAGTCCACAGCAGCAACCGTGGGATGGAGGAGGGCTGCTCTGCATCCCCACTGCTTCTCTCTGGCTGCAGACCAGGTTGCTTACCCTGTCAACAGGGACACTCTGGGAGGGAAGATGACCCCACCATACCAGCAGTGTCCCCACCACCACAGAAGCCGTGCAGCATCCTTCTTCCCCAGCCTTAGCAGGCTTCTCCTACCACTGCTCCTGGCCTGGGATGCAAAGGGGGATGCAGAGCCCAGTAAATAAACAGCAAGAAAGAAGACTGAAGTAAGCACTTCCAAAATGGGGACATCTGAGCCAAAAATTACTTGTGAAAAACCCCACCACTGCCAACACAAATACTCCAAGCTCAATTTGAAAGGCAAGCGGGATCCACTATCAAGAGAAGAAAGCTACACCGGAGACGTCGCAGGCAAAGAAGCGGCAGCTTGAGGAATTCTTACCCATCAAGCTTTATTGTGTTATTCCAACTAAGCACAGACAAAAAGACAAATCTCAGCTCCCTACTTTCATTTATAATTGAACCCAGTCCAGAAGGATGGAGCAAGTACCATCTGTAATGCAGAGTGCATTAGCAGCCGGCAGAATGAAATATTCAAATTACTGTAGGCTACCTCGCATTTCAATGACAGGGTTACAAAAACCTGACTTGTAAGTGGAGATTGGACTGGAAGAACAGAAAGTTTGTTTCTCCAGTGCATGAATTAACCTAACAAAATGTTACTTTCAGGGAAAAAAAAGCATTTGCATGGGTAATCCTGCAACATATCCCAACAGGCACACGAGAAAAAAATATTATTCCATTTAGCTATCCTAATTGATATGTTGTCCAGGGAGATGAAAAAACTCATCTAAAAAAGGGCAAGGTTTTTCCTTTTGGCTGAGGACACTGAATAAATAGACTTAGGTGTGCACAGCACTTACTAGCATGTATGGGTACTGTACACAGGGATGCAGGGCAGCAGGAATGTGCATCCATGGGCTGTGCTGGTGCAATACCTGCACAGGCTGCAGCCCTTTGATGCGTTGCACAATTTGAATATGCAAATCACCCCCTGATTTTTGTGCTTGTGCCTGTGCCGGGATCCATTCGTTTTGATATCGTTAATCAGGGCTGCCGAAAAGCCTGACACAGTAAGTGGCTGTAGCCCCTAGCAGTAGTCAAGATAGAGTGACAGGCTCCATTTAAGATGTCACAGCATATAATAAAGTGTAAAACTATACTTAAAATAAACGAGATAGAAACAATAAACTTGACTCTGGGTTTGAACTTTCTGGGAGAGCAGCAGAGATGTGAGCACGTGTGTGTGAAAGCAGGCATGGGGATGGGGAGGCTGAAGAGGAAGGTCCCCCACCTGCCTGCCCAGGTGAGAGCAAGGAGAGCGGTCTCCCACGTCCTCTGAAGGATCTGAGCTTCCCAACAACCCTAACATGACATCCAGTCTGCATATGGGACATCTCTGGCCCACCTGGATATGGACATAAAGGAGGAGGAGGAGGAGGAAGACAAGGAGTCATAACTGGGATCTGCCAGGGACTGAGGGGATGGCCAGGGGACCATGGACACATCAAGGAGACCGCTGAAGGGACTGAGCTTTGCTTCCAGCAGCTCCACAGAGAAAGGTTTTACCCACCTGAATGGAGACCAGGACAAGTCAGTCCAAATCACCCTTCCAATCCAGGCACTCAGGGAGCATCACCAGCTCCTGGCCACGCTCCTGGGATGTCCCTGCCCCTCTAACCTGGGATGGTAATGCCAGGATGTGATGGAGAAGCAGCAAGGTCCTCAGCATCTCCATCCTGGGCTTGGCCACGTGCCCCAGGACCAGGAGCCATAGCAGATGCTGAAGCCCCTTCCTGGCAGGATGAGAATCAGGCCCATGCAAGGTGAGGGAAAGGGGAGGGAGGTGGAAGTACAAAAAAAAAGTCACATTTCACTCCCCAAATCACTACTCCGCACCCCAAAACCTCCTGCATGCCCGACAGCAGCTCTCGGTGCTGAGACAAACCAGTCGCTCTCCGTCCTGCTAAGCAGTTAAATTAGAGAGTATTCAATTAATAACAGCTGAATATTCTGTCACATTTAGGAAGATGTATGGTAAGACAAGCGAGTTGTGATGTCTGTGACAGAAATGATAAAAGTTCTCCCGACACAGCCTGGCAGATACTTGGCTGGAGGAACCGCTTGCTCTCATGGACTCCAACGTCAGCACAGACACCAGGCCCAGCGCCTCCTTCAAAGGAGAGACACTCCAAATTGCATGGTAGAACTGCTGCCAAAATGGCTTGCAGGCAGCTCCCTCCCGCCCTCCTTCTGGAATCCATCTGAGACGCAGGGACGAGACCCTGGAGAAGACCTTGACCAAGAAAGGTCCGAGGCAGAGCCTGCCAGCTGCCACGTGGCCAGCAGCACTCAGCGGAAGCTCGAACCCTCCCACGTCACCTAAAGACCACCCCATAACACTCTTCCCAAGCTGCCTCAGCTTATCCTCCTGCAAAAAGAACAGTGATCACATGCCAAACAACCCACCCCAGCAGGCACCAGGGCAGAGCTTTCATGACACCACGACCATGGACAAGCGCCTGCTGTCCGGTAAGACATTCCCCACTTAATGAATGGATGCTGCGAGGCCAGGGGACACACACAGGAGCACTGCATTTGAGGCTGCCTCCTTTTTGTTCTGGGGGGTTGTTTTTCACCAGTGTTGTTTGCGAACACAGTTTTGTTGCTAAGAAACTACCTTCATATTGCTCAGAGAGCAAAGACAAAGCAACCATCAAAGTAACACCCTATTTTGACAGTAGCCAGATCATAACCATAAATGATCCATTTTCCCTGCTCTCCTGTATGCTCATTAATGTGATCTAAATACCATAATCCCATATATAACCCACACCCTATACATTCACATGCACAGCCCACGCAGGTGCCAGGAGTCCAAGTGCAGGGGGGCTCCATTGCATCCATTCATCCCCAAGTAAAAGCTGAGAGAAATCAGACCCAGGAAGAGGAGGGGGATCCCCAGAGAGGCCCCACAGCTTCCTTCCAGGCAGGAACAAGGCACAAAGTCTTTAAGCAAGAGATACATGAGAAATAACTGTGAGAAGGTAAGACCTCTGCCCATGGCCACAGCCCTGGTTTGAGGAGAAATGCAATTACCTGTTGGTTTTGGGCTTGGTGGGTGAGATGGGTTGGGGCTGCTCTAAGTCCCAGGGGAGAAAACACAGAGGGAAAATCAACCCATTCATTGTCCAGTTTTCAATATGTCTGTGCCTTTTGGTGCTTTAAGACTGGGGGGATCCTGTCACACAGGAAAGATCAGAGCACTCTCTCACCATCACCTTGACAGAGATATGTTCCCAAGCCAAGTCCTCAGGATCCTGAAAACTAGCTTGCCAACACATCCACTTCCTAGGGCAGGAGGACATCTCTGCCTTTCCTGCCAGATCACCTCTGGCCCCTCTTTTCTGGTCCTGCCACAACCTGGATGGGTCCCAGAAAAGATGTGAAAAGCAACGTATCTGCCTCCCTCAAAAAAAAAAAGGCAGGAAAGGGGCAAAGGCACATCCATGGCAGCAGCAGCTACAGGAAGATGCTTCTTGGTCTGATCCAGGACCATCCAGGATAATGCATGAGGCTAAAAGGTTTGGTGGAGGCAGTGAGATGCTCTACCCACACCAAAAGCAAGAGGAAAGCCCATGGTCTCTTTGCCATGGATCTGCCGCCACTGTGGGCAGAGGGAAAGGCAGGTAAAAGGTGAGGCTGAAAACTGCAACCTACTGTGCCAAGGCAACCCAAAGGGCCTCCTGTGCTTTAGCAAACTCCTGGAGCAAGAAAGGATGTCCAGAGTCACAACACAGCCGTGCTGGCTCTCCCCACCTCAGCAGGACAGCAAACCTACTGTCCTCGGCCACTGCCCACCCCAGCAATCACCAGCTCAAGAGCTGACCCAGAGCACAGACCTGTCACCAGCGAGGGATCACCGTGCTCTGATTTACACCCCTCTGATTTACATCCCTGCCCTGGTGCAGCAGCAATGCCTGCAGGCAGGGACCACCAGGACTCAGGGGAGCAGTGCCTGCCCAGGATGCTTCTTAGGGCAAATAAGGAAGAAAAGTGAAGCTGTGGGAAGCAATCCTGCAATATCTGGGTTGCTTTCTCTCCTCCCCTGGGCCAGCTGGAGCACGGCTCTGGCTGATCCCTTGCTCAAGCTCAAGACATTTCTGCACGTAGCCAAACCCCAGCCCAGCACCGAAGGGCCCGTCTCCCATAGAGCAGCAGCTTGCCACGTGTGCTTTCCCTGCCAAAAGCCCAAGCTCCACTCCACAGTAGGAGAAAAAGGAAAGGGCGAGAAGAGCTCTGTCAAAACGCACCAAAGCCTGAACAACATTTTCCTAGCAGCAGAACAAAGGCCTTGGAAATCTCTTCTCTGCTTGGGTCCCCCGACCCACATGAAAGCGGCATTTTTCTGGGCTAATTACACAGGCTGCTCTGAGCCTCCTGGCAGAATCCGAGCTGCAAAGGCAGACATCAAAGGGCTCCCAACTTTAAAATAGAGAGCAAAGGACGGAGCAGTCCAGGGGAGATCTCTCCCTGTTGCCTGCACTGGCTGCCTGGGATGAGTGTTGGAGGTGCTGCAGTTCACAAGACCTCCCCAGCAAGGACAGATGGGGAAGAGGGGCACAGCTAGTTTTTATTTGCGTGGCAGGCTCCCAGCAAGGAGCAGAGATTGGTCCTTGCAGGACAATCCGTGGTCCCAGCAAAGCTTTCTGAAGCCTCCATCCAATGTAAGGACCAGCTGTGGAGTCTGTCTGGGGTGGGCAGGTTGTGGGGCTCTAGATGGAGAGACCAAGGTCAAACTGTTAAAAGGATGGGACAGGAATCACTGCCACATGCCTGACAGCAGTGGCTGCCATTGCAGCAGGTCCAAGAGCCAGCTGGAGGCACTGCAGACCTCAGTTATTTCCCAGAAATAATGCACCCATTGCATCTGGAGCTTCTGAGATGGCATTTTCCAAACAGGTACTTTCCCCCTAAACAGCAGCTTTATAGAGGAAGACTTTGTCCTGCTCAAGCAGAATCACAGACTGCACCTGCATCTCCTGATGGACAAAGTGAGCTCTGCTGCTTCCTGTTCATTTGGGAGAGAGAAAATGCCTTTGCTGTCCCCTTCAGGAAAAAAACATAAGCCTCAAACCACTAGCACTCCATGTTCATCTTCCCCACTCCAGAAAGTGGCCAGAGCTCCTGGCCTTCAGCAGGACACCCTGATGTGTCGGGCATGATCTGCATTGGAGGTGACTGGGGAAGATGAAGTCAACCTACCAGCTCCTCCACCCCCATGTTTCCTCCTTTTCTTTGGGCTTCACAAGGCCTTGCAGCATGGCCAGAACATGCCCCGCAGAGCAACCAGCCCTCGCTCCTTCTCGCTGATGAGCACACAAAGATGCCCCCAAAACAGCAAAGCATGACCAGAAATCCTATGGGTCTTCAGGCTCTGGTCCTTCCATGGGCAACAATTACCCAGGAGTGCTGCCACAAGACATTTCTGCACTGCCTTGGAAAAGGACAGGGGCAAGGAAATCCTCAGGGGATGCTCCAGTGTTTGGGAAGATCAGCATCCACAAAACTGTCACGCGAGGGATGCTGGCCACACTCCTGAACCCATCCTGGGCCAGCCCTTGGTCTCCTCACTTCTCCCCCAGCCTTGGCTCCAGCGGCACGGGGGCAAGGAAGAGGGCTGGACCACACCCCACTTCCTCCTGGAGAGGAGAAGGAAGATGAAAGGACAGATGGGGCTGGGATGGCCGAGCATGGGATGCCAGAGGAAGGTGTCAATTAAAGCAATGAGGGCCTGTGCATCCCTGTGCCTGACAGCCAGGCTGAGCGGAGCTGACAGCCGGAGCACCGGCTGGCCTCCCCATCTCGCTCACCAGAGCGTGCTTCCCCCGCGCACCCCCGGCTCCACCCGGGCCGTGCGGACACCGGCAGCGGCGTGGTGTCCCTTCCCCTGCCCCCAGAGATGCTCTCGATAATGGGAATTATCTTGGTTTGGGGCTTAAGCAGGCCACAGCCAGCCTGGAGGCGGATGGCAGCAGAGCAGTTGGGGCCGGGTGGGATGGCAGAGGGAGGCGCTGGATCCCACTGAAATAACTAATGAGCACTGCAAGGTCTCAGCCCCTCATCAAGATGGCATCAGTAGAGTGCTGGGATGCTGGGAAGGTGGAAATCCAGCAGACACTAGCTGGCAACACAACTCCTGAAGCCCCCTGGATGGTCCACCTGGATCTCTGCTTCCCCTTGCCTGCCCCCCGGGAATTGCATCCTGGGAGCCCCTGTTTCACCCCCTGCCTGCCCTCCCTGCAGGCTCAATCTGATTACTGCTGATACACATCTCCTCCTGGGCTCCAAAACACGCTCTTCCCAGCTGAAGGATTCAAATGGACACGGAAAACTTGTCCTGATTGCGGCGTTAATGGTCGTGTGGCCCATGTCATCACCAAAATGGCCTTAGGGGGAGAGTTGATGGGTCTCTGAAGTCATCAGGACTACCCCACCTCATCTTGCTCCCCTTATTAAAACCATTCATCCTGGGAGCTAAATGAATATGTTTCATCTTCAAATGCTGAGACACAAGAGCAAGCAGGCAGAGATCTAATAGAACAATACCCATCTAATCATGCCGATTTTTCTCTCCCATCCTGCCTTCATATTACACGCATGGCCACGAGCCCAGGCCGGGGCTGCAGGCAATGGGGGAAGATGGGGAACAGCCCGCTCCCAGCTTTTCTGCCACTGTCACACCTCATGTCTCCCCTTCCAAGGCTTTTCCTCCCTCTGCTGTGATGGAAAGAGCCCCAGGACTTTTAAAACTAATAAGGCCAATAGATATGGAGCCTAACAAGTCTAAGGGAGCCAGGGAAGCAGGGCAGGCCCTCTGCCACCAGCAGACACTTGTTTCCCATGGGAACATTACACACTGCACTGTCCATGAATCATTCTGGCGTTCCTTCCCTCACCCACCACAGGTTTTCCTGGCTCCCGTTCCCTTAGATACAGGGTTGATTTCTTCCCTTGTTTGCTAAAGCACCTTTTGCCTGCGTAACGCTGGGGGAAGCATAACAATTTTGCATGTCTCATACATTAAGGGATTTCAGCAAGGCCCCCGGTAGGGGACAGGGCAGTAGAGGACATGGCAGGTGGGAGCATTGGGAAGGGCTGAGGTTGGAGAAGGTGGTTAATTCGTTGCATCTTTCCAGAGCCTGCCGGAGACGCTGCTGGCCTCCCCTTCCTAACCAGGGTTTGCACAGCAAATCCCTGCTCTATCTAATTATTAACGATAATAACGGTGGCTGGCTTGCTGGATGCCATCTGGAGCCCTGCCATGCCTGCCCGCCAGCCTCGGGAGGGCTGGGCAGGGGGTGATCCGTGGGGCGAGGGCCAGGGCCAGGGGCCAGCCGGGCGCTGGGCACCGGCTCGGGATGGCCCCGAGGACCCGGCGGGCCCACCCAAGCTGCCGTGGTTGTGTTCGCTGCTGTGGCAGGCTTCATAAGGCTCCGCTCTTTGACTGGCGTTGAGTTTATGTGAAAGTAATTAACAGTAATTAATCCTTAATTACAGTAATTAGCCAAGTCGCAGTAAATTAAACCACATCTGGAGCAGATGAGGGCTTCCGAACGGGAGGCTAGTGCAGGCGACAATCGGAGAGATGCTGAATTCATCTGACAGCATCTGATTAAGGCTACCTGTTGCAAGCAGCTCATTTGCATCATGTTTTTGTTTGTGTTTGGCAGTAACCCTTTCTGCCGGGCACCCCCCCACACCCACTCCCCCTGCCCCCTTCTACCCTCCCATCTGACCCCGCAGAGCTGCCTGGATCTGTGAGGAGGAGGCGGCAGCAGCTCTAACCCAAGAGCCAAGGGTCTCCACGCCATCCCCACCTGGTGGGGATGACCCAGCACAGGGTCAGGGAGCCACTGAGCTCCCTCGCACACTGCAGAGAGCAGGAGCAGCTCAGGGGTTGGTACATAAACCACCCACACCACAGGCAGGGGATGATGGAGCAGGATGGAGGCAGAGCGATGAAGCAGCCAGCTCTGCTCCTCAGCTTCCCTGCATCCTGTGTCGTAACAGCTAGAGTAATATTAATAATAATAATCATAATAATAATGAAAGACCTGGGCTCCAAAGGGGAGCACATTAGCAAAAAGGGGCAGGTTATTATTAATACCACTCAGCATTTACCCAGTGCCGTGCAACCTTGGAGCCCTTTGCTGATGTTTAGCCACGCTCACAGGGAGGGGGAAATCCTGCCCTTCCCTTTCTTGCTACAATGGAGAAAGCACAAGACTGAGAGGTGAAACAGGCTATGGCTTGTTGTGTTTGAACACCGAAACAAAAGCTCTGGGAGCAAGTTGCGTCGGCCTGACTCGGCTTCATGCCTTCCTCCCACAAGGCCAGGATGCATGGTTGACTCTGAGCTATTAGAAAAATACTGGGGACAATTCACAAAAATATCTTATAGTCTCCTGGTCCACAAACTGAACCAACCACTCACCAGGACCCCAAGCCCTGGGACAAGGATTTCTAGAAAGACAGGGAGATACCAACAGGATTCCAAAAGCAGAATTGCAACCACAATGGTCCAAACGCAATTGCCTGATTTCAGCAGGTATTGCAAAAGCTTCAAGGCTTAATTGCACGCAATTAATGAGCATGAAGGTCCTGTGTATCTTGCCTTTCCATCATACAGTACAGGGTGGATGGTTGGTGTATCCAGTCTCCTGAAACCTAGACAGGGAGTGTTAAAAACCCCTTCAATACTGAAATACCGTCTCTCCTTTAGAACTAAAACCGCTCTCCTCTGAAACTAAAACCATGCCAAAGCCAACAGCTGCAACAGGCCCTGGAAATGATCAGAAGAACCACATTTAATGAAACACGAAAGAGCTACGTTTGCCTCTGACTGCACAATAAAAGCAACCTTTTGAATTTCCTGCCTGCACAAGAGCCTGGAAATAAAAAAAAGAAGTGGCTTCTCCACCTCTGCTTTGACTCTGCACTGGGCAGGATTTCCCTGTACCACTGAAACCCAGAGAATGCTGGAACAGCCATAAACCAGTTGATGTCTATCAACTGTCTGGACAGAAATGCACTTGTTGTCCCTGTCTGGGTTGGAGAAAGGGGAATTTGCAGCTTTCCTCTGCTCTCAAGAAGAAATGTGGTGTTCCTCAGCTGCCAGGGCCACCAGCTGCCAAATGGAGCAGGAAAAATTAAGCAAACCAAAGTGATGCTGCACCAAATCTCCCCTTCCCAGCCCAGGCAGGTCCCTAGACATGGATGCTACTCGAGATGCCTGTGCCTGCAGCAAGAACAATGTGCGCCTACCCAGGGGGAAAGGGTTTTGCAGTCAACTTAAAAAAGTGTGGGGGGGTCCTGATTCACATCCCCAAAAAATGAACTCACACTGTCCTCCCAGTGCAGTTTTGCTTTCATTCAATAGTTTTCTAAGTAGATATTCAATCAGCTTTGTGCTTGAGATCCTTCACAGCCATGGCATTTACAGCAAATCACATTATCTTGCTGCAGCCAGATTTTTGGCTTAAAAAAAAATTTAAATTCATATGAATAAAAGATTGCCTCACAAATGTCTTCAAGAAATTCATGCCCCAAATCCACAATGCCAACATTTTGCCTTGCACAAAAATAACATAAATTGGGAAGCTGAAACTGAATGGGTAAAGCCTGCTCTGGCCAAGCAGAAAGAGAGTAGGACATTGATCTGCTACAGAAGCAGTGATGACCTCGTATGATTTAACAATGGAGGCAGAAGAGCCTGGTTGGTCCTGCTTCTCCTCAGAGCATAGATGCTAAAGATGCAGCCTTCAAAGCTACAAAATATTTAACATCTCAACTTGGGTGACTAAGCAGGTTTTCAGTGCATGGACAACTCAATACTCATGGGAAGACTGGCATTTCAGACACAACTGGATGTTTCATTTCAGCCTGTGCACATCTTATATCCAAATTTCCTACAGTCTCACTGGGTTCCCTGGACACACAAGGAAACCCTTCCCTTTGCACTGAGAGGCTCAAGAGAAATGGCTCCCCAGGAGACAGCACGGGTGAAGTGGGAAAACTTCCTCTGCTCTTCTCAATGCCAGCAAAGACTTGCAGGAATGTGAGGACTGGGTCAGTGCCTCCTACAAGAGGGATCAACGACATTGCCACTGGGTCCAATTATACACAAAGCCAAAAGCTCCCAAAGCTTCCAGTGCTGCTCAGCCCAGCTGCCCCACCTGCTCACAACTGGCACATTCCAGACTTCCAAGCCCACAGCCCTCACAGTGGCTCTGTGAGTCCCTTTGGCTTTTACTTATGGTGTTGGGAACACACATCGCTGCTCTTTGCACTGCAAATTACTGGGAAACTACCAAGGGAAACACCCCTGCTGTGCTGGTGGGGTAACTTAACTCCACCAAGTTGACCCTCTCCACCCTTTCAAGCCCAAATAGCCCCTCAGGACTTTTTGCTGCAGGAATCCTTCAAAGAGCAACCCAGTGGTTGCTCCATTTCCAGTAGTTTCACTCCAGCTGAGACGAGGAAACAAATACAACCACAGAAATACTGACACCATGAAGGGGAGAGGCACATCTCAATCCCCCTCTCCAGGAGATGGGAGATGTGGTGATACCCAATGACATTACTCAGCCATCAATTACCACCATTTTTAGACCAAATACTATCCTAGAAATTTTAACCTGAAAACAGAATGTGGGCTTGGAGAAGCTCTCAAACAAAACCAACTAAACCTGAGCCCCAATGCCTTACAGACCAGGAGGGCAGCATGGCCCAAGGACCTGAGTGAGAGGCAGATCTCCCCAGCCCTGCCAGGACCCCAGCACGGACGTGCTCCTGGTTGCAGACCAACACACGCACGTTTCACAGACATGTGTGTGCTCCTTTCAGGCCGAAGACTCGGGTCCCTCCTCATCTGCACAGTTCGAATTAATTATACACTTTAATTTCATGAATTATTAATTCAATTCTGACTCGGCAGCTTACGATTATCCAGCGCTACCGACTACGCAATTCCAGCTTCATTAAAACATCACCAGCTGCCTGAGAGACAGACATTAAATAGCAGAGAGCAATAATAAAATTAAGCTCCCTGTGCATAGCAACAGAGTCTTCCCCAGCCGCACGCGGCAAGGGCCCAACTGGTTAATAGGTCCTTTCCAGGAGCTTTATTCCCTTCCCGAGGCTGGTCCCACCCCTCTCCTTCGCCGGAAGGATGCTGCTGCCGGGATGCATGGCAGCAGAGGACTGGGGTTCTGCAAGAGCACCCCTGGGATGGGGAGCACAGCAGCAAGGAGGGCGAGCAGCACCCCCTCCCAGTGCCCTCCTCGGCGCCCGCAGCAAGGACGGGGAGGGCTCCGGGGCTAACATTGCCTCCAAATAAATAAAGCCGGAGCGCTGCCTCCCAGCGTCTCCCTGGCAAAACAATTTATAGAGGGAAAATGTCGGAATTTAGACATTCCATTTAGCTGCTTCAGAAATCTAAGGACCCCAAACCTTGTGGGATTTGAGAAATCGATGGAATTAATTAAGGGAGATGTCCAGCGGTCTCCGCTAAGTAATCAGCAGGTACAGTAGACCTGAAATTCTATAAAGAAAAATGGGAAGGGATGACATTGAAGGAGGCAGTGGGGATTAAAAAATGAGCATCCGAGTGGTAAAGGCGCACACCCATTGATCGCTGCATTACGGATTAAGGCTTCAACGAGCAGCCAGAAGATTCTGTAGCAGAAAATGGTTACAGAGGATGAGCATGAGCAGAGCGGATATATATAACCTCTGACAGCCGGGAACAACTGAGACAGAGGACAGCTCTGCGGCGAACCCCAGAGCAAGAAACTTTTGGGGAAGGGGAGGAAGGGGAAGCGAAGGGAGCTCGGAGGGAGCCATTTTGTGCAAGGGAGACCTGCCCAGGAGGAGGGAGCGGTGTCACCTCGGCGAGGAAGGCACCCAGAGCCAGGGCCAGATGGGGGACAGGGGTGGGCAGGGATGTGGGGAGGGGGCACTGGTGTGCTGGCCTGAGAGGCCTCTCCATCAGCAAACAATGAGTGTTTGGGAGTGAGAAACAGCCCAAGCAGGCACACACACACAGACCAGACTTGCTTGCCTGTCATAGGGCTCTCCAGACTAAGCTTCACCTCCCTGCCCTGCTGCAGGCTCTCACAGAGACCACTGCCTTCAATCCTAAGCCACTTAGAAATCCCATGCTTTGGTTTCCCAATCATCCCACCTCCCATGGGAACACTGCATCCAAGCCATGGCAGCAGCTTCCCAAATTGCTCTGCACACAGCACAGCCCCAGGATGAAGAGCTACCTGCCCCTGAAAGCCAGGCTGGACTCTCCTCCAAGGGCAGCTGTGAGCAGCAGCAGGGAAAGCTGTGGTCAGGAGCACGAGCTACCCTCAGGAAGGAAACAAGTAGGGCATGATCATGTCTTCAGACACTCTGGGTATATACAGGAGAGGGATAAAGCAAGATCACCTGTGAAGTGCCACCCTGAAACCCCCCAGCATGCAGCCCCCAACACTAGCACATCCAGACAGGCTGATGCTGCTCCAGAGGTACTAAGCATCACCCAGACCACAAAACCTGACAATACAGCATGGCAGCTGGTTCAGACAAGACTTCAACAGTGTGGTGAACTCGATTTTCCATGCTTAAAACAGATCTTTGCTGGGAACGTTACAGCTGCATCCAATGCCTTGTGCAAACAGAACTGCTGCCTGGAGGAAGCCCTTGGGAAGCAGCAGCACCCCACTCAGCCAGCCTGCCTTCCCAGCCAAAACTGAACCGGGATTGTTGGAACATTTCAAAGAGAAAATTCAAAAATAAAACCAAAGCCCCTGGAGCCACATGCAGCAGCAGCAGCTTCGTGTCTGCGGGGTCACGGGGCCAGCCCCCCATCGCCCTCCTGCCTGCTCCTCATCCATATGCATCGTCGCAAGCTAAATGTCAGCGCAGCCAGCGCACAGCAGAGGGGACCCTCGCTTCCCAGGACAAAGGCAGGCTCTTTGGGATACAGGAGGCACAGACTGGCTGGGTGCAGGGGAGGGAAGGGCTGACCCCACACAGGGCACCCAGCTGCTTTGGGAGGCAGCTGCAAGCTGGAGAAGCTGGTGGGGCCAAAGCACACTGCCAGCCCCATGGGTGCCTGGATAGGTCTGGAAGCCCCTATGCCACTCCCCTGGTGCTGCTGCTCCAACCACCACCATTCCCACACAAGTGGGATGAGTGTCTCCTTCTTTCATCCCTCAAATATCTTTCAAATTTCTGGTGGGGACCAGGGAAATATTGCAGAAGGTCATTGGACATTTTGAGCTAAACTCCACGAGAGCATCCTGGATAGGGAAAGGTCTGCAAAAACATCTTCCTCCCACAGTGCAAAAACATCTTCCCAATCCTGCAGGAAACATACTGCTGTGCTGCGGTGGGCAACTTACATGGAAAACTGTGGTCAACCTTCATGTTGCTCTGGGAGACTTCATCATTGAGTAAGACAGCATCACCTTCTCCACTGCTGGCTGGGGGACATGGAAACCCCAGCCTGTGCCAGGCAAGTCACAGGGACCAGGGGACACAGGAGGAGCTGTTGCCTGCTCAAGCTGAAGTGTGATGTTCCTGCATGACAAAGGCTGAATACCGTGTTCCTAGACCTACCACAAGACACCTCTTGAGAAATACACTGCTCTAGCAGACACAGCAGCATCAACACAGCTCATCCTTTGTCCCTAGAAAGGCTTCTCTGTGTCCAGGCTGGACTTCGAAGGCTCTCTCTGCCCCCACATTCTTGGACCAAGTCCCATCAGCTCCAGCCCCAGGTTCCCTCAAGCCCATCCCACCCTGTCCCTCGGGCAGGAGCTGCCAAGCCCCAGCCCGAGCCAAGCACGACGCCCAGCACTCACACGTGGGAGGGCTGGCGGGTGCCCGGCGACACGCCAGGCGCTGCGTGTTTTACAATCCATGTGTCGGAGAGCCCTGAGCAAAGGCTGTAGCAGATGCAGAGCGTTCAGCAGATTCCCTCCCCTGGCTGCATTACAGCAGGAGGCAGGGAGCAGCCCCGGCCCTCTGCCCCCCGCCTCCCCAGCCCCAGCAGGCACTTGGCATCCAGCGCCACGAGCTCCCGAGGCCGGCGCGCTCGTCGCCACAAACATCCTCCCTCAAAGCAGGACGCCTTCTCCCATGGGGCAAACATTAGTGGGACAACTGGAAACGTTCAACTTGATTATAATGCTTTAAGAAAAGGTCACGGTGAAATTTCAGCGCTTTACCTTGAGCTCTGTTTGTTCTCTGCGGGATGAGATGGGAAGAGTCAGCTTGCCCTGGCTCGTGGCATCTGCGTAGCTCTGACTGCATTTCATGGGCCAGCAGCGGGCTGGAGAGCCACAGCAAACCCCCCAGCCCTGGGGACTGAGATAAGTCACAGCAGACGGGTTTGTGGGGGCACACACAGGACCACCACACCACAGCTGGATCACCATGCCGCAGTTGGACCACGTTTTCCCCCCAAAAGTTGTCCAACCTTTAGCTGATTTTGCACTGGGCTTGCCTTTCTGCTGTCAAAACACCCAAAAAGCATGGAGAAGCAGCCAGCAATTCCTAGACAGCATCTCCCTCAGAGTTGGGAAGGTTTTCCAACACGCCATTTGGCTTCATCTTTTCAGGTCTCAGAAGGAGCCGTGGCCAAAGCCACAATGAGGCGGCAGCACTGCGGGACTCAAGTATCACTCCAGCATTGCCCAGACCACCAGTGACCCTCAGCCACCACGTCAGCCCCACCACCAGCCTCGCAGCTTCTGGAAAAGCAAGGGCACTTGCAGGTACTGAAGGGGGAGCAGGACCAGGTCTCAGCTTCACTGAGCACCATGAAACTCAGGAGCACCTTGTCTTCCCCAGTCCCTATCCTTGCACTCCTGCACGATTGCTTTGGGACTCATTAACAAGCCACTTTGCTCTCCAAGATGAGATGCATAAGGACAACTCACTGAAAGGCCTACAGCTGGTGCAGGAAGTGGCCAGCTCTGCCCAAATACACATGGACACATGGATATTGCAGCCTAGTGTCCCTTCTCTGTGCACTGGAGTGGGAGCAGCTCTGACCTTCAGGAGCAGCAAAGGGTGTGCTATCAGTTGGGCAAGAGGAAAAGCAAGGTCAGTTTTGTTTGTGGCCAACTGCCCCCAGCAAGGTTTCTGCTGCAATAATTAAATCTGTCGTCCAACAATTTGCTGCCGGGGCAGTTCACAAAAGGTCTCCAAGGAAGGCCAGGAGATGAGTGCTAGGGGACACGGAGTCTTCTGCACCCGCTGGGCTGCCAGCTCCAGGTCCAAGCAGGTGAAGGGAGGAGGAAAAACCACCAGGAGCTACATTCAGTTGGGATGACTCCCTACAAAAAGGCAGCAAGAAAAGGGTTTCTGGGTGAGGTTGTTAAACAGACAATTTCAGTAAACCAGACGGAAAGCCCGAGGTGCTGGGTGCTCTTTCAGTACCTGGAGGTGACTGGGAAGTGCTTAGCACCCTTCCCTGGAGGCACCAGTGTGATCCAGCCTGCTAAGCGTTCCCCAAAGGGGAAATGGTTCAAGATGCTACCGCATTGCAAACGATCCTTTCCTGACGCAGCTGGAGCGCAGGGCTGGTGTGACACTCCTCCAGGAGCTGGGACGCAGCTGGTGGGGCCCCTCCTTCCACTGAAAGCCAACCCTGGCGAAGGTGATGCCTGCTCCAAAGCTGGGGAATACTGAATCAACACCTTGGCTTGTCAGTGGGGCTGTGGTGGACCCAGGAGGCAGGCGGAACCTCATCCTTGCAGCGCTTGCTCCCGTTTTTGCGGAGCACACAGACACACCTGCCCGCGGAGCCGGGATGCTGTATTCCCACCACTCCGACAGTGTCACTCGCAACAACTCCCAGCTGCTGCCAAAAGGTATTTTTAGCTGCATTATTTATTTGAACACCTGCCTGAGACTTCAAGGCAGAGAACGAAGCCTGAGCAGTGGAGGGAAGGAGGGAGGGAGGAGTGGCACTGGGAGATCTGGACCATTTTCCCTGGAAGATTCGAGAGCAGTGACACAGGTGGGATGGAGCAAGACCTGGGCTACACCAAGGAAGAGGATGGCATGGCTGGGATAATACACCTGCCTCACCAACAGCACCACATTAACCCAGCTGCTTTGGGAATAGCCAAGGACCAGTGAAGACTGGGAAGTTGCTCCAGCCAGCCTCAACACGAGGCTTCCTTCAGGGAAACTGGGCTCTTTAGGTATCCAACCACCCATGATTTCAAGACGATCCAGCCCAATGTGGTGTCTGCAGCAGGAATGCCCAGGTCTTGCTGCTATACATCATCTTTTATGCATAACCCCATTCTGGGGAAAATTTCAGCAGAACTGCCCTCTTTCAAATTGGCTTTCCTCCACACAAAATCAATTCCACCTCAAAACCAGCCCATTGCTCTTTCTCTTGGAGCCAGCCCCAGAGAAAAGAGGATGAAGCAATCAGAAAGCAAGGGAAGGAGGGATGCTGCAAGGAAGGATGTACTCCACTCTTACTCCCAGAGACAGAGATTCCCTCAGGGGCTCGGGGGCACCACAGGGTAATTGAGGGGCACACGAAAAGCCATACAACACCCCTGTGTTATTTTTGCATGCCTTTCTCGCCACCTCATTTACTGAAGTGAGCAAAACCCATCACCTCCCTCCCCTTCTGCTGAAATAATCTCCTCTTTTCTCTGAAATCAGCCAGGAAAAGGAGGGGAAAAAAAAAAAAAAAGGAAAAAAAAGAAAAGAGCATCTAAAAATAAAGGCCAGGCCAGGGTATGTGCCTCTTGGTTGGGCTCCTGTGCTCACAGATCTGCTTATTTTGGCCTATCTCTCCCCAGCGATAAGGCAGCTAACAGCCCGTTATCAGCCAGTCGGTGAAAATGTGCTCCAGCCTGATTAGGGCTCAGTCTTTGCCAAGGTTATAAACAGCCGTTATCGTTCTCCCAAACAGAATAATCCGGACAGTATCAGCTCAGAAACATATGGGCCACACAGCGAAGATAGCCGCTGACGGACACTTCATTTTAATTGTAACGAGTGGTTAGCAGCAGCCTCCAGACAACACACACAACTGCCCAATTGGCAGTGGGCTCCATCTCCTCCTGCATCCCTCCTCCCTCCCGCTCGCTGCCGCTTCGCTCCTCTCCCTGCTGCCCTCCTCTTCCCCTGGCCTGTGCAGAGCCCGGGTGAGCAGCCCCGCAAGGATGGCAGAGCCCTGCCCAGTGCCTGTGGGAGCGGATGGGCAGCACCCTCACCTCTGCAGGTGGCACATGGGCACTCGGTGGCGGTGGCACGAGTGTGGCCATGTCACACCTGGTGTTCTCATGGCCAGGCTGGTGTGAGCGGGAAGCAAGAGGGTGGGGACACGAGGCTGCTGTGATGGCACCTATGCCCACCTCTCCACAGGGACAGAGGCAGAGCTGTGGGTCAGAGTGCCTGGGTCCCCCCTCAGCGCAGCATCCCAGCGTTTCCCCGCTGCCTGCCCGCGTGCCAGCTCGGCAGCAGGCAGGGCGCGGGAGGAGGGGCAGCAAACCCTCATTTCACATTCTCCCGGTGTCCCTTCTGTGTCATACTTCTTTTTTTTTCCCCCATTCTCCCCCTCCCTCTTCCCAAAAGGGGTGGTTTAGCTCAGAGAGTCTTAAACACATTTGCATTCCCAAGACAAGCTTAGGCATAAATTCATCTCAGTGCAGGGGTCTTTTTTTTTTCTTCCCCCTCCCCATCCTCCTTCTTTTCCTCCCTTCTTTTCTCTCCAAACCCGAAATGAATTCAGTGAGAACCCTTGCAATTCCAGCACCGTCGCGCTGCGCAACGCAGGATTACAAGGGATCCGAGGGCTTTCCTTTTCTTCCAATTCCCGGCGTGCGGTGCTGCCGCTCGGTTTTGTTATTAACAATACTCAGAGATAACACTCTGAGCCCCATTAGCCAGTTTAACCTTCTCCCCACTTCCTTCTCCAGCCAGAGCTGGCTCCCAGAAATCACACCTGAGATCCACTCCCACCTGGAGGGAAAAGGCAGGAGAAAAGGGGAAAACCCCCCAAAAAGCTTGACAGCAAAATGTTAATATCTGGAGACAAGCTAAAAACCTTAGGAAGACCCAGGACTGAGCTTCAAGTCACGGACGCTTTCTCAAATAATCTGTATTCCTATCTCAGTGCCAGCAGAGCTGTGATCAGAATATCCAAGGTCTCATAAAAGATTCAGGGCTTATTGACTTCCTTGCCTCCGCTGCCTGTTCATGGTGCTCCCGCCTGCTCCTGCTCCTGCTCAGCCTCCAAAGCACTCACTGCCCCTTGCAAGTTGCCAAAGTTGAAGACACCTGCTTCTGTGGCTGTGCTGGACTAGCAGAGAGGAGCTTTGGAGGAGGGCTCTCCTACTGAGCTGGGGGATGTACACCCAATCCCAAGCCCCAGAGAGAGGCACCTAAAGAGAGTCTTTGCCCCAGTGGGCATCCTCAACCTACAACAAACTCCTCTTAGATGTCCTCATGGTCCCTCTGGCCACTCAGCACTGGCCACCACAACAGACAGGTGATGCTCTGCAGGCAGAAGAGCAGATTTATGACTTATTTTAATTTGAATCACACATTTAGGTGAAATAATCTCCAAGCCCAAAAAAGGAGAGGCTACACCAGGAACCCCTCAAGAGCAGGTTTCCCCCCAGGCTGCAGGCGGGTGAGCTCTCCAAGGGCTGTCTCCGGCAGCCCAGTTTTGCTGCATAAGCAGCCCCGAGCAAATGTGCCGACCAGAGAATCCAGTCCCTGCAAATTTATGATCAGTGCTACTCAGCCACAGCCCAAAGAAGGGATGGGGGCAGGCATTCCTTTAAGAACACACTATCCCACTGTCATTCATGTACTCCCTGATTTTAGGCACAAAATACCAGGTGAACAGTTGAACACGATGTAAATTGCGGAGTTTTACACACTAGAGGTCTTCATACCTGAGTTTCACAGAGATGCCCATGAACACCACATCAACCAAGCATGATAAAACCATCAAACCCACCCAGGCACCTCATTAATTGTATTTATGCATCATCTAAAAGACTTACGTGCACACCAAGACTCCATACTGGAAAGCACTGCACGATACAGGAAATAAACCCATATAAAAATAAAATACTGCACAGAAACACAGATTTATATATGCATATATGCTCCAACACACACAGGCACTTGTGTGCTTCCACAGGGTGTGTGCACACACCCTCGTGGAGCACGGACACCCCCGGAGGCGTATTCAGACACATACACACCCCCCTATCTGCATGTAGATAGCAACTATTTATACATACACAAACCATACAAATGCTCCACGCACCCTGCTCGGTGACAGCTCAGATTTTCAGTAATATCATAATATTATTTTTTAGATCAGTTAAGGTATAAAATGTGCGCTCTCTCAGTCTTTAATATTAATAAGTCTTGTAACTAGCAGTTTCTTGTAGCTCCGAATTCTTGAGCACAACTAGAAAGGGCACTTATCCTGAAAAATCTAATAAATTTACAGTTTTATATACTTCCTTCAATTGTAAAAGTCTTGTTCAATAAACTTTAAAATGCCACTATAGAGCAATAACACAGACAGTATAAACCCAGCCCTGGGAAAGCTGTGCAACCAGAAATTGTTCCCCTTTCTGCTACAGCAATAAAGTTTTATATGTTTGAACTGACTGTAAAAAGGTTTGAATGTTGGCAACTGGGGAATAATCTGTCTTCTTTATAGTTATTATCATATTTCCCACAAGACCCTTTGGTCTGTGTCAATCCTTCTCGTATATGACACCTTTGTACTGTCAGCGAAAGCAAGAATACTTAACTTTTTGCGTGCGCGCGCGGCTGTGACTGGAGGTCCCTCGCTCTGCTTTCCTTCAGACTACAGCACCCGGGAATAAATTACCTGTGACGTGCTGCAATTGAAGCCTTTTGCCAAATCAAGCCGATTTGGAGAGCAAAGCTCAAAAAAAAACATGAAGGAATTTGCGGACCAGGTCTCAAGGGTAAGAGCAGCTGCTATCCAACAGGGATGCTGATATCCCCATGACTGCATCTCCAGGGCAGGCAGCATCCCCCCACTGCTCTTTCGTAAGAAAGAGATTTTGGGTTGAGATCAGCTCCTCCTGCCTCTCTGCCACCATCTGAAGACGAGGGCAGGTCCAGCACCAGCATCCCCAGGTTCAAATGGTTGGAGCCAGAGCATCCAGACACCTCCCAGGCAGAAATGTTTTGGGGATTCACACTGAACGCCTAAGAAATCTGATCCAGATCCCAAAGCAGCAGCAGGGAAATACAAAGAAATTCCTCAAACTCTCCCATTTCACAATCAGATGATGCTTAAATCGGTTGTGCTGTTTAACTACCTGGGAGCTCACAAATGAAGATGAGGATGCATTTTGCCATAAGACCAACAGCAAGGCTGGACCTTGGCATCATCCATGCAGGGCCCGTTGCTGCAGGAGTGGCTGTGGCAGCAGCATTGGGTGCAAGGATGCAGGGGAACCTGGTCCTCAGCCTTCAGCAACCCAACACCATGTGACTCCCAACCGTGGGCCATCTTTCAGGTGGCAAAGATGAGGTTCAATCAGAGATTGAGATGTCAAAAGAAGTGATGTTGAAGCACGTTTGGAAAATGAAAAATGAGGAGTCACCAGGACCAGATAATACCTGCCTTAGAGTTCTGCAGGGACTCAGAAATAAAATGATTGCATATTTTCATTAGCAGCTCAATCTCTCATTACACTAGAGGACACAAAGTGTCATACCCTATTTTTAAAAAATGGAGTGAGATGAGCCACAGATTCACCGACTTGTGAGTCTCTCTTCAGTACAGGCTAAGATGATAAATAGATAGGATAAAGCCTTGAGATGGACATGATACCACCGAGATTAACTAGCAGTGCCTGTAAGGAAGAAGAAAATTTACCTGGCCGATCTATTACAGTTGCTGTGCACCCAGCAACAGGAGGCACAAAGCACCATTGGCATCGTTTGGAGTTGCCCAAAGTTTCATCAGTTGACAAATTTAAATGTCCTCCCGGCAAAAGGAAGGACTAAAGGTTGGTTAAGAGGTGGCAGAGAGTAGAAATAAATGGCTTTTTCAACAAGACCAGGTTTGCCCACTGCTGCTTGTTACGTTTATTTACAGGAGCAGAGCATGAGCAGCACCGGGTTTGATGAGAATGTAAGCAACCGGGGTTAGCAAGGACTCACAAAGGCTGAGGGACTCCTCCAAGGACGTGAATGAAGCTCCATGAGCTGGAGATAAGATGGTGTCAGCAAGGGTAAAATGCACAAGGAAGTAATTCAATTACTCACACACACTGACTACGACAAACTTTGCGCAGTCAGGCCGGACGTCCAGCGAAGCGTGAAGGGAAGGGGCAGTGAGAGCTGCCAGGGCTGCCCCCCACCCTGAGGCTCCTCACCCCCTGCAAGCCCATCAGCCTTGTAAGAAAGACAGAGAGAGACTTCATTCCAGGGCCTGTCGTGCTGGGACAAGAGGGAATGGGTTTAAACTGACTGAGGGTAGTTTTAGATTAAATACTGGGATGAAATTTTTCACTGGGAGGGTGACAAGGCCCTGGCACAGGTTGCCCAGTGAAGCTGTGGATGCTCCATTCCTGAAGTGTTCAAGGCCAGGCTGGATGGGGCTTTGAGCAGACTGATCTGAAAAGTGTCCCTGCCCAAGGCAGGGGGCTTAGAAGAAGATAATCTCCCAGGTCCCTTCTCCAGTCTAAAGCACTAGTCTGTGGTCCTGCAGGCAGGAGGTAACATCACTCACAGAATCTCCTCAGGGGGAGAACTATGGAAAGACTCTGCAAGGAGGAAGGATGGAAACAAACACCAAGCATTTATTAGCCTTCAAAACACAATTTGACAGTTAACTGGATGGTTGGAAAAACCATCAATGTGAACCAGAAGAAGAGGTCAGAGATGCACACAGCCTGCCTTCCCATGACACAACCACAGAGCTGGAGGGACACCAACCACGACAGCTTGTCCCCACCCAACCCACCCCTCCAGATGCAAGAAATGACATTTTAAACACAAACAAGCACCATAACCATGAGTCCCCACTTAGCATTTTGCACAACTATGAATGAAGCTGAAGCCCCTCTGCTTCCCAACACCTCTGCCACTGATAAGAGTACGACCAGGTCAAGGGCTACCTGTTCTCTTATACAGTGCTCTTCACCTTGCTGACTGAACTTCAACACCTCCAAACCCATCCTCAGGAGGACCCCAAGCCCAAATACACTCCAAGTGAGACACTGGGCTGCTGCTGACTGACAGCTGCATCCTCTGCGCCTCCCAAGTGATAAGTAAGTGATAAATACATCTCTTGGTGCTCACCCTGAACATGCCCCATCCCAGGCTTGTGGCAAGCCCAGCAAGCACTGCTGTGTGAGGGGGGGATCTGCATGGATTTAGGCAGTGCTCCCCTACTCCACAGGGACAACCCAGCTCTTCCCATCACACCTCAGCATCCTGGCCCCAAATTGGCTGGATCTCAGGGCCTCAGGCGAGCAGGACAGGCACTCCCCACACCACCCCATGCCACCAGTGGCGTGGCGAGGGTTAAGTCCAGCCGGCAAGGCGCATCTCTGTTGCAAGAGTCCATTACCTCCCGCCACATTACCTCATTCATTTCTTATATGCGGATGGTTTATTCTCCCATGAGCACCCTCGCTGGCAGACATGGCTAGTGTAAAGTCCCCTCCCTCCCCTGTATTTCTCTATCCATCACATTTAACACTCTGACAGTAACAGTCTATAATGTTTCTATTCTACAAAACCGCTCTGTCAACTCCAGGCTTCCAGAGCAGCAACTGAGGAAAATAAATAACATCAACGCCAGGCCCGACAGTATCACAGCTTGCTTTCTGCTGGGGGTTTAGTTGGTTTTTTTTTTTTGATTTTTTTTTTTGAGGACAAGAAAAAACAGGAGAGCAAGCAAAAAAGGGGAAGAAAGTGCAGGCATGTTATATGGGGAGAGAGAAAAGCATGAGTTTCACTCCCACCTGAATGAAGGGCTGGGAGACCCTCAGAGGTGAGTATGGTGCTCAAAGGAACAGGAGCCCACCATCCATATTCTCTGGGTCATGATGGCTTAAGAACAGGGGGGACAGGGGACCCTACCCCAGCTCCCTTTCAATGTCAGCTGAGGGTGAGTGCAAGCAGCTGCCCACACCCAAAGGCAGGAATGGGCTGGCCAGCACTTGCAGAAACTATTTGGGGGAGTGGAGGCTGGGCAGCAAGCAGGAGAGGAGCTGCAGATATTGGAGATAGAGGATTCAACCCACCATAACCCCACAGCAGTGGCAGGCAAAACCCCATCTGCTCCACACCAGCCCCTGGTCAGCAATCACTAATCCACTTAGATAATCCACTCCAGCTCGTGGCTTAGTGGCCTCATGGTGTTTTCCATCTCCTTTCACTGCTGGGAAACTCCCTGGGGTTGAAATAAGGCACACGGCTGCCTCGCCAGGGTTTGCCTGCACCCTTCTGCAGCTGCACAGGTGACCCCAGCACCCAGCAGCAGGGAAGGCAAAGAGGAACCCACCTAAGTGATAGTATTGCCAGCTAATACTAACAATAACAACAATAATAAACAACTCCTTAAGAAATTGCCTAGCACTTTAGAAAGCATAAGTACAACAGAAAAAAATCCACTTTTCCCAGTATTTTTCTTTTCCTTGATCAGGACTACAATGATATTCCTTTCAAGCCCCTGTCTGCAAGCTCACCTCCCTTCTGCATGAGCTGCACAGGCCTGACAGAGACCTGCTCAGGTGGTGTTCTTCACTGGGAAAAAAAAATTAAAAAATAATTACATGCACAAGAACTTTTCCAATCAATTGCAAAGAGACACAGCCCTTGACAGCCTCCAGACTTGGGGGTTGTGCTCACCAGGCAGCTTACAGAAACCAGCAGGGATGAACCCGCCAGCAGCAGAAGGGATGAGGCTGGAGGAGATGCTCAGAGGACAGGGAGGTTTGGAGGGCTCAGAAAATATGGGGAGCACGTAACTGTCCTTGCAGCCCCCCAGTTACCTGCTTCTCAAACTCCTTTGTATAAAGCAGCTTATACAATCAGGCTGATACCCTGCAGCTTGACACCAGGCAAGGCCCCCACCAGCCCCAAATAGGGATGTGCATAGGGTGACATCGACCCACATCGCTTTCAAGTAAACATAAAAAAAAAAGAAAAAGAAAAAAGAAAAAATAGGGAAAAAAAAAAAGAGCAAGCAGAAAACGGTTCCCTCTTTTGTTTACATACCTGCCAAGGGCTGACGCTGGCTGCTGTCAGTCATTTGTATGAGCTGACGGTTTTCTAGCCCAAAGCAACCCAAGCGTTAGCAAGGCAAGCAATAAAGGGACAGATCCTGCTCCGAGAGCCCCACACCACCCCCAGCTCACCCTGCCAGCTCTGCTCTGGGAGGAAAACACACCCAGCAACCAGAAAGGCTTTGGGTTCAGAAACTGAATCCTGCACCCTGACTCCTGGTAAGGGAGAGCATCACCTCAGGACCCCAGAGCAACAGCAGCACCGAGCTCTGCTGAACAGCAAAAATCTGAAGAGCTCAAATAGAGAGAAACAATGTTTTTTTTTCATGAGCATCCTCTGCACTATTCCCCCTGAGCTAGGGGAGCTCATGCAGCATCCACACCCGTTCAGGTTCACTGGCCAGACCCTGCCTGTCCTCCGCACCACACCTCTGCTGCAAAGACCCCCGAGCTGCTCAGAAAACCCTGAGCCTGGAAAGATGCTAATGGGATTTGGGCTCCTGGCTGCAATGAGCTAAAGGATTAGGACTCCAGGAGCAACCACCTTACCACAGCCTCCCGGTTCTCTGCTGAGAAAGGCCTTTATTCTGCTGCAAAAAGAAACTTCCCACTTGGCAAAAGCAAGAATGAAGCTTCCCGCAGTGGTCTGACAGCATAATGTGCGTGCAGCCCCTGTGTACACACACCCCCACGCAGGCTCGCGAGGGAACAGGCACGAGAAACACAAAGAACGAAGGCGCAATGAAAGGTGAAAACCAAACTCTGAGCTGTGATGTGGAAAAACGCACAAATGTTTGGGGTTTTTTGTCAAGCTGTATTATTTCCCATTCATAAACAGCCCTCTCAATAGCTATATACCAGCCCAGATAAAATTTGTATTTAGCTCAGTCCTGTCACTGGGAAGTATGTTATTTGCTCTTTGATTGCTGCCATTATTCGCTTTATAAAAAAAAAAAAAACCACAACACCTTCCTTTTGCCCAACACGAGAGGGCAAACTGGGCGCTGAGACTAACCAGAGAGCAACCCCTGGAGAGAAATGTTTGCAAACAGCTCACAGGCTGAGATTTGTGTCTGAAATCCACACATGCTTATATAATTAATCCATTTCCTATTTACTTTTGCATCAGGATTTGCTGACAAACAGTTCACAGAGCTATAAAGCAAGATCAGTGGGTTTGGGAGCAGGGGGGAGGGCTCTCAACTTGCTTTATTCACTCCCCAAAATGGGGAGACCCAATGCCCTGAGGATAGACACAGCAAGTTTGGCTGTTGTGTGGAACAGCCAAACCCTCCAGGTTTTGGTTACCACAATTCAAGGCTGGAGACTTGCTTGCAGGAGCAGCAGCATCTTCCACTGTGTCTGCAGCAGAGCCCTCCAATGGACAGAATACGGAAGCAGCATGCAGGCAAATCCAGCCTTCTCAGTTTCAAGAAATATAAAATTTAGGATGGTTTTTGCAGGGCAGAAGGAAACTGAGAAAGCAGAAAATGCTCTGGTTCCAGCAAAGGCAGCCCTCCAGGCCCTGCCAGGCTCCCCTGGGAGCAGCCAGTGTGGCACCAGAGGGCAGCAGCGCCAAAGCCACCCAGCACTGCCCTGCTGCAAGCCCCAACACCCCGCTCCGGTCAAGACATTCTCACCAGGCACTCACGCAAAGAGGAGGCAGAAAAACGACATTATTGGCCCTTTGATCCCTTTCCTTTACAGAAAGCTTGGTGCTGTTTACCAGCCAAGGGCAGCCATGAATCAAACCAAACTTAAGTGCTGTTTGGTGCTGCTCTGAGGACAACTTCAAACACTGGGAGCTTCATCCTGGTGCCGACGGCTGCTTGCAAGGGGCTGGGATTTGCATGCATGGCTGGGACTCATCAGATGGTCCCTGGGCTTGGGCATTTCTGGGTTCTGAAGCACCCAGCCACTACTGCCAAGGAAAGGTAAAGAGGGTTGGAACAGGAAATCCAGAGTGCAAACAATGCATCGCTGCACTGTTGTGAGCCTCACTGGGAGTATCAGTGCCAGCATCCTCCTGCTGTGGGCAACACAGCAGCACCCACAGGCCACAGCCTCATCCTGCACAGCCTCCTCTTGCCGTGCTCCCGCCTAAATCCCACCTCTGGATCTGATAATGGCTAATGGAACCCACAGCCCGGCGCTAACGGGAGCTCAGGCGAGGCAGCAGCGGTGGCAGCAGCAGCCAGGCTGCCGAGCGGGCTGGGATGCATGTAATCAGAAGGGTTATCTAATGCTAGTTTCATTCTAATTGAGTCACTACCATATGTCACCCTGCAATAACAACGCAAGCAGCATGCAACTGAATACATATTTAATTCACATAATGGGTACAACAGTAGAAGTAATCAAGGCAGTTTGCCATAAGCCATAAAGAAGTGTAGCGTGTTCCTATCGAGAAGCAGCCTGCGCTCGGGGACAAGGGGATGGCAGGAGCACCACACCGCTGAAAGAGCTGCAAAGGAGGGGGGGAACCCCCCAAGATGTGCCCTGGCATGGACTGGAGGTGAGGTGGCCATTCGACATGAACGGGAATCAATGGCGGAATACTGTCAATGGATCGTTAGCCCCCTCAATATAATTAACAGTAATGGATTTATTGGCGGAAATTTAGTGATTTGAATGTTAAATACCGGCCTGGAATTGCGGCACGCAGTCCGGCCGAGGGGCGGTCACTTCATTTCCAGTTTCTAAGAAGACCAAAAAAATGACAAAAGCAGCCGGAACCAGGAGAAGGTGCAGCCCTGGAGGCAGGGCCAGGTGGCCATGGCCATCCCTGCTCCCGGCTCACCCTCCTCTCCCAGCAGCACCTGACGGCCCCGCTCGCTGCCTTCATTTCCTCCCGCAATGAGAAGATTAATACCATTGAGGACCACTCATCAATATCTTTGGACAGATCAACCGGAGTTTTCATTAAAGCCATATTAATGCTTTTGGATACACAGCTGCGGATGGGTTAGGCTTCAAAACCAAGGCCTGGAGAGGAAAGAAAAGGAGAGGAGCAGTGCCTGCTCCCAGATGGGAATTAAGGGAGAGCCGTCCGGTTCTCGTTAGCAGCCTCTCCCACCAACATGTTTTGATGTATATTTCATGAGGATAAACAAACATTCATTTCACTTTGGGAAGGTGCTTGCTGTAATGTATTGGCAACCTCACCAGCAATGAGGGGACATTAATTTCAATTCTGGTGTTTAAACACCTTGTTGATTCCCAATCATTCATCCCTGGCTCAGCACATCCCTGGCACAGGGAAAAAACGGACAAGCAGAGCCCCAACCTCATCCTTCTGCAGAGCCTGCTGGAGTTCATTTGCTATTTAAATGGCTTACGAAGGACCAGACATTAGGAAAGACATGGCTCTACCTGGCCGCTTGCCTTGGGGTGCAGCCTTCAGGCATCCCATACAAACATCAAAATAAAGTTCCCAGCCTGTACATGGAATGGGCTCTGAGGAGCATTTGCAGCTACAGTGAACCAAGGGATGTGCAGAGATGGAAGGATGATATTTGTGCTGGAAGACTACTGGATCTTCCGGGACTCCTCAGCCCTCCAACTCTATATCCCCATCTTAGATGGGATATTCTCAGTCCAGTACCAAAGGCCTCACTTAGCAAACAGCCTACCCAGCCCACAGGGCTTGCAGAACAGGGGACCAGATGTGTTGGTGAGGCTCCATCACATGTACCACCTTCCAAACCAACCACTGTTCTGGGGGAACACCTCAGCCAGCTCCCAGCTTCAAGCATTTGGGCAGATTCGTAGCCCTCAACAGGGTTCTGGAGACACACAGGCTGTATTGTGAGAAAAGACTCACAGCATTCCCCAGGGAAATGCAGGTATGGATGCAGATGGCTGCATCTTCTCTCCATCCCCAGCCCTCAGCTCCTCACAGGCACAGATGAATAAACAGAGCTAGAGGAAACTGCACAGTGGGGGGAGCAAGGTGGGCATGGGAAATGGGAACATCTGGGAGTGGGAAAATGAGAATCAAGTACAGCCTGGAAAAGGACACAGGGTTCTCTTGCACAGCAGAGGAGTACAGGACAGGCTGAAGAAGGAGTGGTTGGAAGACAACACCGCATTATTCCTCTCACGTGTCTGTAAGAGGCGATGCTCTTGCAGAAAGGCTTTTTACAAATAACCTCTGGGTTAGGATGCAGGGAAACAGGAAAATAGGAAAACGCTGCCTTTAGGAAACAGTGAGGTGTTGTTTATGTGAATGCCATGGGGCTTGCTTATCCCACCCCTCCCTGAACACACTCACTAGCACCCAAAAGGAAGATGGGAGCTCCAGCACAGTTCTCCCTCTTCAAAAAAAATCCCAACCAAACAACAACAAAAAGAGAGGTCCCATCAAAAGACTAACAAATAGATATTCATCAGAAGGGCCAAGATAGAGAGGGCAGGAAGGAAGATACTGCTCACCAGACAGCCAGAGCTGCCCCCTTGTTTCTCCTCCCACTTTTATCCTCCTGCTGCTTTTTCTGGTCGCCAAATATGCCAGATACCCTACACAGAAGGTAGGCTTAAAAGAAGTTTCAGTACTTGACACACATCAACAGCTCTGTGGGAACACTGTAGAACAACTGCAGTTGTTTAATATGAAGCATGCACAGAGACATACACACACATGCTCCTCTCTAGCTCCACATCAATGCAGGCAATGACACAAGAACATTTCTCCTTTTGCTTTACTGTGTGATCTGCTTTGTGGGGATGTTGTAGAGGGAGCAGCACTGTCTCATCCATGCATCTGTTTTAAAGGGTAAAAAGCTGCTTTAAGAAGAAAATACCTTAATGCCTAGAAAGGAGTTTAGGACAGGAGAGTTGCCATGATCAGGGCACAAGGCAGCCAAGCACTGATGGACAGAAAGCACTGTGTTCCCAAATACCTTCTAGGATCTGATCCCAATGAAAGGGTTTTCATCAACACCAGGATGCAGGATGGTCCCTTGGTACTGAATGGCTAATCCAGCCCCATCAGAAGTCCCTTCCACACTCCTCATCAGAGGCTGATGAAGGTCTATGTCCCTCCCAAAAATCCCCCCCATGTCTTTGTCCTGACTCCTCCAAAGACAGACATTTTCAGCAGCATTGCAAAGGACATAAATGACCTGCTGGTAGCCCCTGCAGAGACACAGCTGGATTTTGCTGTTGGTTGGGTAAAATATATATTTCTTCATGGTAGTGTTAAAAACTGACAAATTTTCAATTTCAGCTCCTCGCAAGGAATACATTCCATCAGGCACCCCAAAGAGCTCCTCATCTAACCCAACTGGCCAGTGAGGCAGCACAGAGGGAAGGACCAGGTCAGATTTACGTAATCCCACCTGTCCCACCACAGCTCACCCACCGTCATGTAGCAAAGCCACCCCAGGTCCTGACACTTCCCCATCCTGCTGGGGCCATTGGAAAGGAAAGATCCATGGTCTGAAGTCATATGGAAAATCCCAGAGCCTTTTTCCCTCTGCTTCCCTCCCACCCCGTTCAATAATCCTGTTAAACTGAACCCTGGCTGGATTAATCTCTTTCCTCAGACAAATGGGCGATTATTCAGGCGTCACATTGGGATTTTTAGGGTTTGTGTGTGTTTCTACTGATCTTCTCTTGGCTTCTTTTGTAAATGGCTTTTACTGCTCCCCCGACAGCACACACGATTCAATTCAGTCTCTCTATTAACGTTTCTGATACAAATACCTGCTCCCCAGGGCTACCCGCCACAAATATCAGCAGGGCTTTGGGGAATCCTTCCCCACTTCACCACCAGTTTGGTGGCCTGAAAAACCTTCAGCTTCTCATGTTTGTGCCTAAAAGTTCTCTCCTCTCCACAGCTCACAAAGGAGACAAGCTCTGCAAATACCCAACCTAAGGCCTGAGCATCCAGAAATCAACCTCCTAACCAAGCCTGGCAAACCCAACACACACCTTGGGAAGCCTGGGATAAGAAAGGTCCTGCTGAAGCCAAGTGGATTTGGCTCCTGAACACTCAGGTGTAAACACATAACCAAGAAACACTCGGACAGGAACATCGGGTAACTGCTGAACCTCCTGCCCAGGAGAACGAATGGAGACTTGCTCAGAAAAGCAAGAAAGAAATACAGTGACCCTGAAGAGGGTACTCAAGTTTCCTGCCTGGCTAACAGGTCCTGGGTTCCACATGGCCACATTTCCAGCAAGCTTAGTCTCCCTTTTTTCAGTAATCAAAGAAAGGATTGGGGATCAAGACACACTGTCCCTACCCTAAACAAGGAAATGTAACCAAGGTTCCTTTACACCCCGGAGCACCTCTACAACACAGCTTCTTATATACCAGGCCAACAGCTCATATTCCCTTCATTCCATGTCAGTATTCCTACACATGCAATTGTGAGCATGCATAGACAGATATATGCATAGCAAACACATAAACATGGGGTTTTGTGAACAGCACAGAACTAGGCAGCACTCAGGCACCTCTTTTACTTTGAGAAAAATCTGCTGTGGAGGTTGTTCACTCCCAGCCCCAACTAATGCCATCCCATAAAAGCCAACAAGCCCTTTCGCACTGCCCAGATGTTTTCCCCGCATGTCCTCGGCTATATTTCTATACTTCAGTGACTACAATAAGTTGAAACTAATTTATACTCTGGCTTGCCCTGCCAAGGCGAGCTGGAGAGGAGGAGCCAGCTGGACCGTGGAGCTACAGGAGTGTTTAGCAAGCCCTAGGCTGCTCTGCCTGTCCGTGGGTATGTACAGGAGCACGGGGTGCCAGTGTGACCCTTCAGCCACCAGCAAAGGGAAAGGAAACAAACCAGAACAGGTACCAGCTCTGCAGCTGGAAGGAACAGCTCACTGGCACTGCTGCCAGCTTCCACTGCAGAGCAATACTCTCATTTTTGGACTTTTTTTTTTTCCCCTCAAAGCTCCATGAGAATCACAGCATAGAGTATGAGAAAAGAAAGCACAACACACAGCAGCGCTGACCCTCAGGAAAAACCAGGCCTCCGCAGTGAGGCTTCCCCTATGGATTACGACACCCTTAGGAAACACAAACCAGTATTTCCAACTCCTCTGGGGAGCCTGGTTTGTGGCACTCAGGACATATGAGATGCTTCTTGACACTGCTAAGGACAGAGGATGCTCTACCAATTCCTGCCCATATTAGGGACCAGGGATTACAATGGAGGACTGGCAAGGGGCAGAGGTCCTCAGGAGAAACCTGGACAATAGCAGGAGAGGGATGCTCTGCAACTCCCAAGAAATCCTTCCCATTTCCTTTGCAGCAAAGGACACCCCAGGGTGCCAAATGAACCAAAAAGCCACAACATCCACACATTCCCAGCCTGACTTCCCTAATCAGGATGGAGAGAACCCAGCCAAAATTCCTATTAACCAGCTAATGCATATAGCAGTATTTCCCAGCCAGGGCTCCTCATGGCTAAATAACAGTCTTTATACCCCGATTTCCTTTCATCATTTGTCATATTTCTTCAAATCAACTCCATATTTCCTGAACTCTCAAGTACTAACAGGTTGGGGAAAAAAAACAAAAAAAACTAGCACAGAGCACTGGAACCCCCAGCAGATACATTTGCTCCTCATCACACCCCAAATCAGCCCAGCATTCCCAGGACAAACCCATTCCTGCACTGAGTGATCCTGGAACCTTTTCCAAAGGACAAGGGCAGGAAAGCAGCTCTGAACAGGACACACAGCACACGGGCCTCCTCTGCCAGCAGCCCCCTTCAAGCCCAGCTGAGTTTCTGCAGTGAAAAAGGGTCTGTGAGGATGCAGAGGAGAGGGAGGGGGCTGTGTGGAGGGCTTGGCAGGTGCGTATGGAAAGAGAAGAAAACAGAGCACAGCAGAGTTTCACACTCATGGAAGTCTTCCCTCTCCACATGCAGCCATGGGCATGGTGGCAGAGGGGACAGTGTGGGTGACCAGGGCATGGCCCCATACAGGGCTGAAGGTAACCTCACCTGCACCACCACACTACACATCACAGGTAGAGACCTCCAGCTCCTGCAGGAAGCAATACAACCCACCCTGCAGTCTCCAAAGCAAAACAGAAAAGAATGGATTATTTTTTACCCCCCTCCAACGCTTTCTCCCAAACCAGGTTCCCTTCCTTCCCTCGGTTTCCTAACACACTGCCACATACCCAGATAAATTGTGTAAGGGCAGTGCAGGGGCAACCTGAAAGTAAAGCAGAATGGCTGCAGAGTAGGGAAACAATGAGAAAAAAAAATTAAATAAAAAAAATGAGGATAAAGGGGGTTTAAAGAGAGACAGGACTAGGGAAAAAGGAATGGCAGCACAAGGAAAGGGGAAGGGGGGGGAATTCCTCTGGAAATCATTAATACTCCAGGAA
This sequence comes from Climacteris rufus, assembly GCA_013398175.1. Lineage (NCBI taxonomy): Eukaryota > Metazoa > Chordata > Aves > Passeriformes > Climacteridae > Climacteris > Climacteris rufus. Next base: position 558,297 of record VZRZ01005700.1, read on the forward strand.
CCTTCAGGACTAAACCTGAATACAGACACTTAAGCTCTCAGCTCTGCCATTAACGCTAGGGCCTAAATTATTGATCTTTTGCCTTTATCAGCATAACAGTCACGTCCCGGTATCAAGATCTAACTACACTGCGGTCCCTGTGCTGCAGCCACTGAAATAATTAGGAGAAATTCTCATTAAAGGAGAGTGAAAGGTTCAGAGATGGAGACAGAGAAAAGGGTCTGGGAGGGTGTTTAATGTCTTCCACGGGGTCGAGAGAGCGCTCTGATCAAATCCCTGCGCGAGCCAGGGGGATGACAGCTTATCAAAAGGAGAAGTCCAAAGCCCTGCCACACCAGCACCCACACACCGGCCACAGGGCCAGGAAAGGGAGGTGGGGGCAAAAGGCATGAAAAATAAATTAAAAAAACAAAATTAATAATGGAAGGGCCGCTGCAGGCTTGGTTGGAGCCTAAAAAATTCAGCCTGGGCTAAGAGAAGGGGTGCAGGGACGGAGGCAAGGAGGAAGGAGCCCAGCATGCTCCCCAAGGCACACAGCCATGGCTCTCCCTATCCATTTCACTCTGGACTGCACTGCTCAGGATCGAAAAGGAAACTGGAAAGCGAAAAGAGAGAGCAGCAACACCAAAGCAACACCGTGTGCGCAGCCCAGAGGATGGACGGAAGAAGCCAGGAGGATGGAAGGAAGAAGCCCAGCCTGGTGGTGGCACTGGCCCCAGCCCAAAAACACGGCGGAAAACATTAAAGAAACAAAAAAACAAATGTATTAAAAAGGGGAAAATGCACCCTCACCAGTCTGAAATGCCAGGAAACATTTCACAAAGCCTGGGGCAGAAAAAAAATCCAGTCTGGTGGGCAGCAGAAAGACATCACTGGAGATTTCGGCACAACTGGGGAGGGGGTGATGGAAAGATAAGGGGAGTGATGGAAGAGGAGGGAGAAGGACAGCGATGAATGTAGAAAGCCTGTCCCCTCCCCCTGCACACACAAAGTTTGCCTATATTTAATGTCAACGCGCTGTAATTTAAAAGAAAAATTCCATTTCACTCGGCTAATCAGAATGGTTAGAGAGACCATTACCACAAACACTGGGAACATCTGAAATTGATTATTTTTTACTTCGTGCAGTTAATGAAATCCTCCAGCGACCACAGGCAAGTGCGGCGGAGGGGTCGGCACCGGCGCCGGGGCCGGGAGGGGCTGCTGGGCCGCCAGCGCTGACCTTTGTGCCCGGGGCTGCGGGGGAGCGGCGTGGGGCCGGGCTGGGCTCGCTGCCCACCATTTTGTGAAGGCTGGAGATATTTAGCATGGGCGGCACATCCCGTAAGGAGCACCACATCATTAAATGTCTTGGGCTGGTGCGGCGGGGAAGAGAAATGCAGGATGTCACTGCCTGATAGGGAGAAGACTCGGAGGTTATTTATTAGCGGACACTTACCACAAACTGCATTTTCTCCATTTGCATTCGATATGCTGCAGCTGGCTTAGCGCCGGGAAAAGGCGGGCGGGATGGAGGGAGCAGCACCCTCGCCCTTCCTTGCTGCTCCCCACATACCTCAAGCCCTCAAGAGCCACCCTGCTCCTTACCAGTCCCACCAGAGCCACCTGTCTATCTGCTTGGCATGACAGCCAACTTTCCCAAAGATGCCACGAGGTTTCCCATTGATGCTCTCCATCACCATGGTTAAAGCAACCAAGGTGCAGGGTCCAGCCAAGGTCCCCAGAACTCTCCAGTGGCCTTTCAGGTATGGATGCAGGGCACATCCTTTCTGCAAGACCATCCAGAGCAACCCACCAAACAGACCACTGGACACTCAGACACTCAGCCCATTGCAGATGGGTAAGAAAGCCCTCCCAGAAGCAACACGAGGGCATGCCAATGCATCCCTGTCTCAGATGAAGCCACACACAAGGGGCCACTCTCCCCTCCATCCTGTGGCCACAGCCTCTCTCCCACCTCCGAAAAGTGGCCGAGTGTAATTACGCAGAAAGCTCCTCTGGAGCTATATCAATAAGACAGACGTCTGTTGTATCATTCTCTCTCAGTAAGGCATTTCTTCTCCCCAATTGCTCATATAGAATCATAGCCTAATAGCATGCTATTAACATAATTGCCAACACAACTAGTGTTCCGTGTCTCACAGCCATTTGCTTATTTTGCCATAAAGAATATCAAAAAACAGCCCGAAAAGCCGCAGCCCGGCTGCGCGGCCGAGGGGACCGGCCATCGGCCCTGCCGGCGCTGCCGGGGCCCGGCGAGGAGCGGAGCGGCAC
>VZRZ01005700.1:560639-588777 GCA_013398175.1 Climacteris rufus
CGGCGGCCGGCCCCAGCTGCAGACCGCGGCACCGGCAGCGCGCTCCGACCGGGCTCCCGAGCAGACGTGTGCGAAGATCTAAACGGATTCTGCCAGGCGAAATGAAATTCCCATTATTTTTAATTAATCCTTAATTAAAATATATTACTCCGCAGATTCCGCAAATCTCTCTTAATATGCAAATGCGGCCCATTCAAGGATATTTACATATCATTAATTAAAACGGCACATTCTTTCAGTCTAACAAGCTGAGAGCCGTGTCTGTTGCCACACTGGCAAGAAAGCTGGGCCTGGCACTGCCAAATTCATCCATGAGAAAGATGTTCAGTGTCACAGCAGGGGTGGGAGAGCACGGCACAAGGCTGGGGAAAGGATATAGATCTCAAGGAGGAGATGAGTTTGGGAGATCCCAATCCACAGCAGAAGAGCACCCCTGAGCCTGCTGGAGCAGGTGGATGGGAATGCACATCAGCACCACCACAGCCAGAGAGGAAGCCGGTGCTTCAGCAAGAGCCATGGGGACAGTGCAGGCTCTGATGGCAGTGTCAGTGCTCACCCACCATGACGTCTGAGGCCTTCACTGACAGGGACTGTGCTGTCCCACCAAGATTTGCCACGAGGGCATACTCCTGCTCTTCCCTGTCTGCCTCAACTTCTGAGCATGGAGATCTCCCTGCTTCAAAATGAGATACATCATCTGCAATCAAGTCAAGTTCCCAGCACCAAATTCACTCTGCACTGAGGAAGACAACCCACCCTATCAGAAGGGTCAGACCCTGCAAGCCAAGCCAGTGCTGCAGCCTTTCAGTGGGGTGAAAATACAGAGGTGACAATGAGCTGCCTTGAGGGAAGAAAGTTTTCTGTCCCCCAGTAATCTCCTCCATGGCTCTCCAAGAGGAGTCTGCACTCCTTCCCCAAGGTGCAAGGGACAGGCTCTTCGGGCAGTATCACCAACATGGACACCAGTGCCTGCAGCTGCCACCCTGACTGCCTGGTCCAGCAGCGCTGCGGACTCTGAAAACTGCATGAATCAAACCAGAGTGTGAGACAGCCAAAAGGTTCATGCATGCTCCTGCATGGGTCTCACAGCCACAGAGATAGCTCTTTTTTAATACTCTGGAGAGGCTTATCAGGTGACTGAGCCAGGCACAAAACCACCCCTCCAAAGAGCCATCAGTTTTGCACACACGATAACAACTCTCTGTTATTGCCAACCGACCTGTGTTTAAGTCTCCCAACACAAATGGTGTCAACACAAATGTCAAGCACCCAGAACCCAGGAAGCAGCTCCATCCCACAAGAGAAAGGCCACCATCAGCCAAAGAGTGCCTGTGTCTTCAGTGCTCCACTGGTACCTGAACGGAAATGCTGGCCAGACCTTCATATTGTGCCAGGACAGAGCCATGTCTCCCTTCACAGCCTGGATATACTGCTCCCAGACACCTGGAGGTTTTCCATCTTCAGGACTGATTTCCGTGAGAATGACAACCGCACTCTCATTGTCTCACTACTGTCACTACCTTCTCCTAGGCAGAGCAGACAGCAGAAATCCAGCCAGCAGCTCCTCACGTGGGACTGACAGATAATTCTCAACAACAATTAATAAGCCTCTGTCCTTCTCCAGCGCTTTTCATCAGAGGACTTCAAAGTGCTTGACTGAACTTGTCTCCACTGCACTCCAGAGCAGAAGCAAACCCATACCAACCCTTCTGCCCAGATGGGAAAACCGAGGCATGGCTCAGGGAGACCTGTCCCCTGCCACACACGGAGCTTCACACACAGAGCAAAACGAAAGCCACTCAGCTGGGTGAGGGAACGTGTGCTGAGCATCGCCAAACACATTGTGGCTTGCTGCTGGGATCTGGGAGGGACACCAGCAAAGGGGAACTTCACTTGGGCTCTGTTCTTTTTCACTCCTTCCTCTGGCAGCTGCCACCAGGCTTTGACATAAGGGTTCACCCAGCTGGGTTCACCTTCAGCCTGGCCTGCCATAGCCATCCCAAAGCCCGCTGAGATACCCACATCCCACAGGTAATTNGCTCTTCGGGCAGTATCACCAACATGGACACCAGTGCCTGCAGCTGCCACCCTGACTGCCTGGTCCAGCAGCGCTGCGGACTCTGAAAACTGCATGAATCAAACCAGAGTGTGAGACAGCCAAAAGGTTCATGCATGCTCCTGCATGGGTCTCACAGCCACAGAGATAGCTCTTTTTTGCCAACCAACCTGTGTTTAAGTCTCCCAACACAAATGGTGTCAACACAAATGTCAAGCACCCAGGAAGCAGCTCCATCCCACAAGAGAAAGGCCACCATCAGCCAAAGAGTGCCTGTGTCTTCAGTGCTCCACTGGTACCTGAACGGAAATGCTGGCCAGACCTTCATATTGTGCCAGGACAGAGCCATGTCTCCCTTCACAGCCTGGATATACTGCTCCCAGACACCTGGAGGTTTTCCATCTTCAGGACTGATTTCCGTGAGAATGACAACCGCACTCTCATTGTCTCACTACTGTCACTACCTTCTCCTAGGCAGAGCAGACAGCAGAAATCCAGCCAGCAGCTCCTCACGTGGGACTGACAGATAATTCTCAACAACAATTAATAAGCCTCTGTCCTTCTCCAGCGCTTTTCATCAGAGGACTTCAAAGTGCTTGACTGAACTTGTCTCCACTGCACTCCAGAGCAGAAGCAAACCCATACCAACCCTTCTGCCCAGATGGGAAAACCGAGGCATGGCTCAGGGAGACCTGTCCCCTGCCACACACGGAGCTTCACACACAGAGCAAAACGAAAGCCACTCAGCTGGGTGAGGGAACGTGTGCTGAGCATCGCCAAACACATTGTGGCTTGCTGCTGGGATCTGGGAGGGACACCAGCAAAGGGGAACTTCACTTGGGCTCTGTTCTTTTTCACTCCTTCCTCTGGCAGCTGCCACCAGGCTTTGACATAAGGGTTCACCCAGCTGGGTTCACCTTCAGCCTGGCCTGCCATAGCCATCCCAAAGCCCGCTGAGATACCCACATCCCACAGGTAATTACCATGCAACACCTTCATGTTTTCCCAAAAAACAATGTTGGAGCAGACCACGCTAGCCTTTGCCCTCCCAGGTCTTCAGAGAAGGAGGAGACAGTTGTACCATTACCAGCCAGCTGAGAGGACACGATGTGAACTACTCAAAGCAAGATGACTTGGCTGCATTTCAGTACCTCCTGTGGCCAGGAAAAGCAGCAATACCTCCATGTATCAGGTTGATACTCACTCTGAGTCCAGTTTAGGTCACACTTACCCCTTCTGGCTGCATAGGAAAAACGGGTAAGTTCACTCTATCTATGGCTGAGCCTTTAACCAGAGAGGTGTCTCAGAGGGAGTGATTGCTTTTATTTTCTCTTTCCTTTCCTTAGGAAAGTGCAGGGAAAACATTACTACTTTATCTCAGACTGCCCCTTCAGCAAGTTTTCACATCATTTAACTCCTTTTCAGATCTTCAGTGCCATACCAGTCCAGGGAGCTCAGCAAGGCCCATGCTAATAAACATGGCAGCTGGCAAGCCAGGTGCTGCCAGAGAAAGGTTTGTCCAGCCTCCACAGCATCTTTGGTCCAAATCCTTCCCAAGAAGCAGGTGGGATCAGGCAAGGGAAGAGTCTGGGCTGGGCTTGAAAGAGCCATTCAACCCCTGCACGACCTGCCAAGGAAGTGTCCAGTGCACCAAGAGTCGCAGACAAATCCCACCCAGAATGCCTTCCTCACCAGTAGGCAGGCAGCTTTGGAGAACCTTCCACTGATCCCCAAGCACCACCTCATAGCTTCAGAAGCCACCCAGGCCACTGGCTTTCACCTGCTTTCCAAAACAGCCTCAAAGCTCCCCAGAATCCGCCCAGTCCAGAGCACTGGGACACTGCGAGGACAACGCACCACGAGGCGCCAAACGGTTGACGAATTCTGCCAATTAATACTCCCCCGGCATCTCCTGCGACGGAGAGGTGTTTGAACCTTGGTGGTCTTGGCCCAGGGCCAGCTGAGGTGATTAAATTGTGCCTCCCTCCGCTCTCCCTTTGCAGTTCCAATTGCACGCGAAATTGCTCCTCACCTCCCGGCGCGCCCAGCTGCGTCCTGGCCGCCAGCACAGGGTTAAAAGCCACTGTCACAAGCCACAGCTCCAGGCCACGGGTCCTGAGCCTGTCAGCTCAAACAGTCTCATGTCCAGCAAGCTGCAAGGAGGAAGAGGAAGAGACAGACACTTCTGCCTTCTCCCCCCTCTTCCTTTCACTCTTTTCACCCAAAATTTGCTGCTGCAGGCAATGGAGTAGCTCTGAGGTTCCTGCTCTGTTCCCCAGGGTGGGGAGCCAAGATACAGGTTCTCCAGGCAGGCAGAGATACTGCCCCATCCTATGCAAAGGGACAGGCCTGTTGTCTCCTCTCATCATGTGCTCCCCTTCCAGCAAACAAGGCAAAGCAAAAACAAATGCCACAAACTATTACAGCTTCACACCCAGCGAGGGTTACAGGACAGGAGGTCACTGGAGGGATCCCAGGGCCACTTTGTCACCCAAGCTGGTGCTCTCCAAGCCAAACCCTCCCAGCAGCATCCACCAGCAGCCCTGAGATGCCGAAGCTGGGTTGCAAAAGGGCCACAGCTACCCAACATTCTAGAAAGGCCCTGTCCCCCCATGGCTCTTGCTCTGCTCCTCTATCCTCAGCAGATACCAGACTCAGCACAGATTGTGGTCACCCCAATTCGGGGTGACACCAGGAACAGTGACAGTAGAGAGGGCTGTCCCTCCCTGCCCCCTGCTGACACATGCTCCACCATGGCACTAATCCCATATTAATATGCTCACCACAGCTGAAGCAGCTGATGTAATGAAAAAGCCCATCCATGAGGAGATAATTGTATTACTAAACTATTTTAAATCAAAGAGACCCAAGACAGATGGGGCAGGGGGATGCTGGGGACAGGCTGCCATCACTCCAGGTGTCCTCCACGGTCCAGCCACCTCCAAGGGCTGGACTCCCTGCTTACAGGGGATGGAGGATCCCTGAGCTTCCTGTGCCAGGGGCTGAGGAAACCAGGGGTGAGTAATACTAAAGAAAAGTGAAATGTGGCCCAGAACAGCACGGCCTCAGAGCTGGTGGGAAACTGTCAGCATGGTTTCTTGTACCCCAACTCTCAAGGCAGACAGCAGCTCACTCCAAAGTCACCAGTTCTCAGAGACAGGTGATGGCAGCTTTCATTTAAAACCACTTGCAAAACTCATCCCACTTGAAGGCACAACCCAGGAGGTGGAACAGGAGCTGAGAAACAGCCACTTGGTTTTTTTGGTCAGCACTCTGACACTGCTGTCTCCTGCGTGGACAAGGCTGAGCAGGGGCTGAGAAATCACAGAACAGTTTTGGTTAGAAGGGACTTTAAAGATCATCTCGTTCCAAGCCCCTGCCATGGGCAGGGACACCACTAGACCAGGTTGCCCAAAACCAAGATGTGCTCTGCAGTGGGGATAAAAAAAGAGGCCATCTCTCCTCCCACCGCCACAGAAGAGGACCAAGGACAAAGCCACCACCTCCAGTGTGACAATACATCCCACCTCAAAGAGAAACCCCAGCTGCGAGGGAAACAGCTTAAAAGGAAAAATAGCTGGAAAAAGGGGAAACCCTGGAATCAAAGGAACCCCTGCAACCAACACACATCCTCTCCCTCCCCTCCTCCTTTTGCGCCTTGTTCTCTCCTTTCCCCGGCCAGGTTTAATTTGACACCTTGAGCTTTGGTAACGAGGTGGGGAGAGAGGAGCCACAGCGGAATTCATTAGGCTGAGCACTGCAGGGCCCGCTCTCGGCGCGCTAATGACATCGGAGGATAGGGAAACGAGACAGCCGCCACGCAGGATGAAATAAACATGAGCACTGTCAGCACTGACAGCAAAAGGGACAAAATAAGGCAGGTAGAGACCTTTCCCCAGCCGCGCAATGCAAAGCGACAGCTTCCAAAGCCCCCTGCCTGCAGATCCCCTCTGCCCTCAGATTGGCAAAGGGGAGGGTGGCTGAGAAGGGGATGGGAAAGAAAAGCAGCGATGAAGCCACCCTTCCCCAGACAGTCACACTCCTTCAGTTCCCTTTCACAGCAGGAGCAACTTGTGCCACCTCCTTCCAGCCAGCCTGCACAACCCCAAACTCCATGCAGCTGGTCCCTAGGTAGGTGTTTTGGGGATGCCTGGGGTACACTTCTCCCTCCCCCAAACAGCGCAGGGAAGCGGAGAGCAGGATGAGACAAGGATTGCACAAATCCCCCAGGCTCATCAAGACAGCAACCAAGGAGGAAAGGACGAAGCTCCACTGTGTCACAGGGTGGACGTGCAGGCGCTGACGGTGCTCCTGGCTACAGAAATCCATGGCTCTGGCAGAGCTTCTGCCAAAACTCACTGCCTTCTTTGATTCTGGAATACACAGGCAGTCAGCAGCACCTTACCTTGCTCACTTGCAAACCCTCATCCCAAGTCCAGGAGTACTCGGGTACATCATTCCTACAGACACTGCAATGTTCAAAGGGAAATATGCAAGTTGCAAAGGGCAGGAAAGCTTCAGGATCTACAAGGAAAATCTCTGTCCAGCTCAGGGCCCAGCACAGCTCCCTTTGGTGCCTTGTTCTGCCCACCACTTCTCCAAATCATCAGCCAGCACAACAGCCAGGGCACTTCCCTGACACGCTCCTGATGCTCTGCAAGGTGAAACAGTTCTCAGCCCAAGAGCAACACAAGCAAACTTTTTCCTTCCTTCAAAACACTGACCTGTCCCATGCCTCTTTACTTTCTGTGCACACTGACACACAGCACAGGAGCCTGATGCCGGGAACATCACTTGGGTTGACAGACGCTCTCTTCCCATCAGAAATCTGAATTTTCTGCTTGGGTTTGGGGGCAAGTTTTTCTGGCTGGGCAAAGTTTCCAGAAGGCTCTTTTACAGCATTTTCACTCCAGTGCTTTTAGTGCTCCCAGTTGTTGGCTCTGCTCCCAGGACACAGCATGCAGGAGGGAAGGGCACATGAGGGAAAAAAGGCAAAATTCTGGAAAACAAGAGCACCGAGTACCACTCCTGTATTGGCTGTTGGCCTGTATCCAATCTGAACAAGTCACATGTACACACCTGACTCAGTTTCCCCACCTATTAAAATATCCAACTAAACATCTAGCCCTTTCCCCCTCCTATTCCAAGCCATAAAGAGGGCATTCACTGACAGATGCACTGCTAGATTTGCTGCATCTTTGCCACCCTGATTTTCACCCCAGCAAAGAACCCCCCACGTTCATGGGAATACAAGACCATCATATGGTTTAAATGACCCAGGGCTATTTCCCAAAGTCCACTCAAAGGCCAGGAACACTTCCAGGCTCAGCCACTCAGCCTCTGCTCCATCCTCTGCTTTTATTCCCTCCCCCCAGCTCCCCCAAGCATTCCTTGAAAGCGAATGGCAATTGAGTTTGTAAGTCCCTATTCATCAAGGAAATTAATTCCTTATGCATAATTCATTTCTTTTGTCAACTTTTTTTTTCGCCCCCAAATGCTCCCGAAAGCATCAGGAGTGGAAGCAGCAATAAGAGAATGGGAACACAAGAGGCTGAGGAGGGGAAGAAACAGCCTTGCTTAGAGCTGACCAGCACATCATTCCAACTCCCAGCTCACAAGGTGTCCCACGAGATGTCTGAGGAGGAGGGAGGCCACCACAAAGTCTGAGCCATCAACAAGCAGTGAGTTTGCTGGTGGGATCATGACCTTGTGTGCTAAAAGCCTTTGCTGCATCTGAACCTGGAGGTAGTCAGGCTGAGGATGGGCTCAGTGTAGTTAAACAGCATCTTGAGTAACAACTGAGAGCCCCAAAGAGTAGTCCAAGGCTGGCACAGAGCGGGGGAACCAGGATGCCCAAAAGATCGAAGATGGAGGGAGCTGTGACAGCATGAAAGGACAGTGTTCTGGTCCTCACCTCCGTTGGGGGAGGCAGCCTCTGCTCAGGTTTTCTGCCCTCTCACAGCAGGTTATGCTGGCCTTATGCTGTGCTGGATGGATGTCTCCCTTCTCCAGGTCCAGAGCCAGCTCTCCAGCCTGCACCACACGTCTGGTCTGTACAGAGGCATCCGCCCGTCTGGGTTATTTACGGAGCAGAGCTCTGGAGCTGTGTCAGAACCCTGCTGAGAGCAGAAGCAGTGCAGATAGCTTTACCTTCTTGCAAGCACAAGTCTGGAAGGAGGCCTGGAGATAGCACTCACACCTTGCCAGCTCCTGAAAGCACAACCTAGGAAGATAAACCCAACTGCAAGAGAAGAAGTTGCCTGGAGATGAACCATGCCCGCACTGTGAGAGGACTCTGAACCCTCAGTTTCTCCCAGTATCAGGATGGACCTATACCACCAGCAGCACCTTTTCTTTTATTTCCCTGCAGCTCTGAGCATGGCAGGAATGGAGCCACTCTCCCTGCCAGCTCCACCTTGCTCCTTTCCCAATGCAAGGAGATCCCGGCTCGCTCCAGCATTGGCACAGCCCAGCTCGGACACAGGGACACCACTGCTGAAACTCAAGCTCAAGTGCTGGGGCCATGTCCGTGGCTGTAGTCCCAGTGGCATCAGGCACAGCAGTGGCTTGGCTTACAGGGCTCAGTTTACCACTGACCTATCGACATTTACACTCACACACAGCCAGCAAACCACCCCCAGATACCTGACCAAAAAAGACTGTGGCACTTGGCCCATGCTGCTAATCCCCAAACTTGAGGAGAAGTTCACACGCAGCGCTCACACCCACGTACCATCACTTCCCACCCGGCAAGCTGGGAAACCCCATATAAATAAAGCTTAATTGCTGCTACTCCGACATAGCACACACAGGCGAAACGCGTGGTAGCCGAACAAACAGCAAAGCCCTGGGATTTCCTGACTCCCCCGCAGACCAGACCCACCAGCCAATGCTCAGCTGAAGCAAACAGGACCACTGCCTGCCTTACCTGCACACCTGGTATCGCTCATGACCGAACATCTCCCTCTGCTAGGCAGGGGAAGGCATTTTTGCAAGTGAAGCTGAATTTGCTTACTGCTTCTGCGCCTCTGACTCTCCATTGCACTAAAGAAAAGGAGAAAATTAAGCAATGTGCTGAGGTGCCACTGCCATCTCTGACTCTGTGCAGAGGGCACACAGCCCTGGCTGCATCCCACCCCAGCCCATGGAGCAAAAGGCAGCGGTTCATGCTGTTCCCTCGCTACATTTGGACAGCAAGTAACGCCACCTTGTCACGGGGGTACAGAGAGCGTTTGCAACGCCCCATTTAACTGCACTGTACTCCTATCCACAGGCTTCATCAGCATATTTCAGCAGCGCCTTGATGGATGAAGATAGATGGGAGAACATCATCCTTGGTGAAATCACTGTTTTATCAAGGTTAAACCATCCTCACACTGCACCACCTCCCTTTGTTGCTTCATTTCCAATTGCAAAATTAACGGCAGACGTAACGCGCGTTTGCACGGACCTCGTTCCTCACTCCCCAGATCATCTCTTCCTTCTGTGGGACACAGAGGGAGGGGAAGGCCAAGGAGATGTCTCCCACCTTCATGCCTAAGCCTGTCCAGCTCTGCAGGCTCTGAGGACCTAATGACACCCAAAATCTACATGGATTTCCTGAAGTTGCCTCTGCAGCATGGAGGGACAGTGAAAGTGCAGCTATGTCGTCCATCTGTGCTCTGCAACAGCTCCTGCTAGAACCAAAGGACCACCAGCCCCTCTCCCTTCTCCTTGGCACACCACATCTGCTGTCATGTTTCTGTGGAATGAGCGCTAAAGCCATGGCGAGCAGAAGATGAGGAAGAAAAGCAGCAGGCAGGTAGGCTTTTGGTAGAGCCAGATGGTCCCATGGTGAAGGTACCAGGGGGAATGGGATGCAGAAGGGCAGCAGCACAATAAATGATCTTTCTCCATTGTAAGCCTGGTTGGATGTGGGTGGGAAAGTCTGGGCAATTCGAGGAAAAGGGCAAAGGAGCCAGGGAGGGAGGGGAAAGGCTTTTATCTCTAGGTCAGAAGTTCAACCCCAGTCCAGGTCAGTGGCGACAGAAAGCTGTTGCCTTCTGACACCTCTCCAGCAGCCAGCTGGGCACAGTGATGGATGTCCCTGCAGCTCCCAGCCCCAGCACTCCACACATCCACCTGGCAGGCTGGGCACATCTCCTTCCAGCTCCTCCCACGAGCCAACCCCTCGAGGCTCAAGAGACATGGCCTGCAGCAGCTCTGCTGGGCCACCAGGCAGAGCCAGCTCCCCTCCATACTGCAAGCACATTTCAGAGCACTTTCAAACCTTTTCCACGGATCCCTCTGCTGAGAAAGGCTTGTCCCCCTGCCCTGCTTTACCAAAAAGGAGAAATGCATGGCCTTGAGCAACATCCCTTGTGGATCACCTTGAGTCAACCCATTTTTCCAAGATCACACAAGGTACGTCTGCTGTGGAGAAGACCTTGTGCAGGGTGAACAAGACCCCTACACATCTTACACAAAATTGTCTGATGTGGAGCCCTTAAGACAAGAGCCTGTCCTGCTGGAAACCCTAGATCACAGGCTCCCAAGTCACCTAGACTCATTTTGGAGACCTTTTGGGGCTGAGTCATCCCTGCCTGGAGGCGAGGCCCCAGCAGAGGACAGCACCTGTTACCCCTGCGGCCTTGAGCCAGGCACTCACTGGAGGAACATGATCCCAGTGGCTCGGGAATCTATAAGGACAGGCAACCAAGGTGGGCAGCACACAGCTTTTAAACAGTCTGCAGGACCCCTCTCCGTAGCCCCGGGCTTCTAAATACCTTTTAAAAAATCTGTAGCCCCTTTACAGCACTGTTCGACTCTGCAGGGCGCTATTAAGTTACAAGAATATCTCTGGGCCCGGGGCCAGCTGCCGTGTTGTGTGGTCCCCATTAAACACAGATGGGTCGGACTGCCTCCTGTAGGGAGACCTGCTCCAGCAGTGGCTTTGCATCCTTGTCAGAAAAAAGTCAGCCTTGGCGACTATGCGTTCTATCTAGACCATCACTCATGGCTTACATGTTGCACAGGCTCCTTTGGCACCTTTCAATCAAGTCTCAACGACGTTTTACACCCAAAAAATGGGTGAGTAGGCTTGCAAGATCACTGGCTTTACATTTGGGGAAACTGAGGCACAGGCAGCCCTGGGGTCCAGCTCGGGCTCACAAAATGCTGCACTGACCAGTCTGATTGCTGCACAGCCTCCCCCCTTCCCCAGCTCCTCTCACACATCCTCTGGACCAGGTCCAGACACAGCCAGCCCGTGGGGGCTGCCAGCCCTCCCCTCCTCCAGCAGGATCTCTCCTTTGCTCTTTCAGCAACAGGGAAAAGCATCCCTGATATGCAGCTGAGCAGCCAAGTGACCCTGGCAGGCAGTGACCTGGGAGAAGGTCACTTACTGAGCGAGCTGATGCCCTTGGCAGGGGGGTATGGGTATGTGCACACACACAGACACCCACAAACTTTCCAGGAGAGGTGTTTGGTTTCACACCCCTGCTCCTTCAGGGCTGCTTCCTACGCCAGCAGCACGGGGGCAAGCCTTGCCCTGGCTCCCTATCCCCTCTGCTTGCTCTTGCCATCCTGGTCCTGGTACAGGCAACTCTCCAGTTTGCACACACCATCACAACAAGCCTGATGAAGAAGGAGTTCGGGATGAGATGCTCACAGGGAAGTTTCTTCCAAGCTCAGCATACAGAGCTTGGCTCGCACTCCAAAGCACTGCGGTTTATAGCCCTTAAAAAAAAACATTTATATGGAAGCTGCCTGTTCTATGCATATAAGGCCAATGCCTTCAGACTTGGGCAGGCCCCAATGCCATATTCAGGCGCAGGGAAAAACCTGGCTTCCCAGTGAGCTGAGCACATCCAAAGCTGGACAGAAACCAGCCAGCACAAAAGAGAGCCTCTCCAAGAGCTATATATGGATTTTGGAGTCCAGTCTGATTTACCCTGGGAGGAGGGCAGGAGGGCTGTGCTGACCAGTGCTCTTGAGACACAGCTACAGGAAACATGTTACCAGAAAACAGCAGTAAAAAGCAAAAGGTGGAGGTTTCCTTCACTTCACCCCATTCCAGCACAGTGAAGTAAATGAGAGCACGGATTAAAGAGATGCAGCTTACACTAGATCCTCAAACAAAACAAAAGCAAGACTTTCTGCAGTATAAATATGTATGTCACTAAACACCACAGCTCTCAGTAAGAGTACTGCAGCATCAGGCATTCACAACAGCCCAAATCTGGCTTTACACAAGACATCCAGGTAGGAAAACAATCAGCTCCTGAATCTTTCAGTTTTGCAACAGTCACAATTCATGCACAGCAGACAGGAGCAGTTTCCTTTCATACTGGTTATCTCCAAATCTCCTTGGGTATCCTACTGAGGGCAGTGGAAACATCATCTCTTAGTTGCTACTCCATATGCTACCACCAAGGTAATGCCTTCTTCCTCAGTTTCCCCAGGATCCAAACAAAGCACTCACTCCCATGGCCATCCTGGCCTGGCAGAGAGCCATCCCCAAGTATGACAAACCTGCCCCTTCCTCCCAGTAAAAACCAGTTTGTTCCAGACCCATGCAGCTTTCATTAAGAGCTCACAGATCATGCTCATCCCAAGCTTCTCCTCCAACCCTGACCTGGGCTGTCCTTTGCTATAGCAGTGGCAGCACCTCAACCATGGGGCACTTGGGCATCTGTCCAAAGCAAAAAGGTTTACAAAGCTTTGCTATCTCACAGGCACAGCCCCTTCCAAGACTCAAAAATGTGTGGATTTCAGTTCCTGGAGACAATAAAGAGAAATAAATCTGGTTGTTTTAGCCCCAGCACTGGAGGGGGAATGATTTTCCCCAGAACTAATGGAGGTGCTTTTCCTTCCATATATATCAACTGAGATGATGTCAAGGCAGAACATTAAATTAGCCAGCCTCTATTAATTACAGCACTCCTATAGCTCTTCCCATCTTCCAAGTGCTTTACAAACAGCATTAATTCCTACACATGTTATCTCCTTTCCAAAACCTCCCTGAGGAGCTGGCAAAGCCCCACAGCCTGGAGCAGCCTTGGAGCAAGCAGTCCCCCACCCAGGCTTGTGGTGCCACCATCCAGGCTCCCACCGTGCCTTTGCTCCAGACCATTGTTTGGAGCTGGAGTGGGAGCCTGGATAATTTATGAGTCATCAAAAGGGCCAGGACTCGACAGAGAAGTCTGTCCCTGGCCAATCTCCCACGGGCTGGGGCTTACTGCTGTCCTCCCATCCCCGAGGGCTGCTGGCACTCCAAGTTCAGCATCCCTGCCTCGCCTCTCTCCCCGGCTGGAGAATTTCTCCCACCATTAAAATTAACGAGGTGGGTTTGCAGAGATGAGCTGGCAACAGAGCCCCCTCCTGTTCCTGGAGTTTGGGGTTGTTTTTAAATTAAGTTGCAGTCCTGTAAGTGCAAAGTTATACCAAGCATCATTTACTTTACTGCTGAGCAATGAGGAGCAGGGAGGGAAGCAGGGTGCTCCCCTCCAGGCACACCGTAAAGTGCCCGGCGCACGCAGATGCTGCCTGCAGTTCTCCTCTGCTCCGGTCCGGCAGCACTCCCTGTGCCAAGAGCTACAGCCTGGAAAATGGCACTTGTGCTAAAGTGCCCGCATTAATCACATCTTCATTCACACCAGCAGAGAGAGAGAGAGGGAAAAAGGCAGAGGGAGATCCCACCAGCTCCCCGAGCCCAGCCTGGCTGGGAAGGAGCGCGCTCCAGTTCTTTGCCAGCCAGCAGCCTCTGCTTGATGCAACGGAGGCCACCACAGCAGAAAAGGGCAGCAAAAGACTCTGTGTCACAGCTCACGCAGACCTAAGTGTTCCAGGAAAAAAGGAGAAATCACAACTGTCCAAACTAGATTTAGCAACAGTAAAACTCCTTTTAGCAAAAAGAACCTACAGCAGAAGAGGGACATGGAAATTCCAGCAAAATCACTGAGCTCTGCTTTGACTTGGGAGAGTGACTGCAATTTTCTGCGGGGATCCCATCCCTGGGGCTGCTGATCCATCATCCATAGCATGCTATGGGAGACAAGCCTAGCCATAGCAATCAAGACGTTATGTGTTGGACCCCCAGAGGCCCCATAAGAGTGACCTTGAGACTTAGGGCTACCCTAAACACCATCCAAATAAAGGGCAACCTCAGCCTCCCATCCACAATCAGCAGGAGCAGAATGGATAGTAACCACATCATCACCAACTTCATATTGGGAGACCCAACACCACACTGGCCTGGCCCCTCACACCCCAAATCAGCAGCAGAAGGGGTGGGGCAGACAGATAAGGAGTGACTCCTTATCTACCACTGGAACAGGAGCATCCTTGATGACTATTTTTACCTGTTCTTAGACACCCATCAGATAGCTGAGTCTACCACCTTCCCAGATGGATTTACACTTGCACACAGCCTGAGGAAAAGGTTGCTAAGGAGAGCAAGAACCACTTTGATTTTAGGATACCCGGGGAGCCTAACTCTCACACACTCCCATCTAGGTGACTTTAAGATAAAGTCTTGTCCAAGCTTGAAGCTCTGTGGCACTGGAAAAAAGTCAAACAGAGATCACCCAAACCCCAAATGAGTGCTCTACCAGACAAATCAAGGAAAAAAAACCATCGAACACAAAGTGCAGAAATGGGAAGCCAGAGGAGGGATTCATCTCCTCCCATTTTAATAATCCAATGCTGCAAGGACAGGAAAAGCTCTCCAAAATCACATTGAGCTGGGCACAGCAGCATCATGACCTTCACCGGTTTTCCGCTCATCGGAGAGGAAATGAACACAACATGCTCCAGTTTCTTCCACTCTTCTGCCTTTTTCTGTTCCCCACAGACCCTCTGGACAACCAGAGAAGACAAATTTTATGCTCAACAGCAAAGCCAGCTGCAGCATGACCCCACCAAGATCCTGAGAAACCAGCCAGACTTTAGGTCAGACCTGCCCTTTCCCTGCTCCAAAGAGATGGCAGGAGCCAGTACTGCAGCCACCTGAAATGAGCCATGGATCTTCACAGAACCCTGCCACCCTATGTGTACCAGACACTCATGGCTTCAACATCCCTCCACAGGAAATGGGAAGATGCCCTGTGGGTGTGCCAAGACCTCGTTCTCTCAACACCAGCAGCTGGTCTCAATCCTCTTCCCCTCCACCCCATGATGGGGTCTGTGGCACTGGGCATCAGCAAGGCAGGGCAAGGTCTCCTCCAGGCTTCAGTTACAAAGCAGCCTGGCAGCCAGCTCACAGAAACAGTGGCAGCCAGCACTCAAACTGCCTGTCCCCTCCAAAGCCATCACCCCCCAGCAACACGACAAGCCAGCCAACACAGCCACAGGCTTCCTGGAGCAGGGTGCACGACACCTTCGCTCAGCGCTCAGAAGTGAGAAGGAGAGTCTACCTGAAGTCACTTTGCAACCAGCCTTAAAAAGTTACTGCAGAAATCTTCCTAAAGAGCCTGTCTATAGGAGACACTGGTCTCCACTGAATCAGGATCTGTTATGTTGTAATATAATAGATGTAAATTAAAACAGAAAATCTATCATGCCTCTAATGTAGCCTGATAGCTGAGCGTGTGGATCCGTACAAGCAGAAGCACAGAGAGGAAGGGTGATATATGGCAAAGCTGGATGGAGGGTGAAAAGCGTGGCGAGACGAGCCGGAGAATGGCGCAGCCCGCTCTACGCTCCTCAGACCCAAGGGCAAGAGAGGAATAAATGTTGATTAGTGTTGATTTTGTCCGACGAACGCTTGTCGAGTGACAGTTGGACTAAGCTGCTCTGAAAGAGAAGCATTAATCTTGGTCTGGTTTAAGTAGAGTATATTAATTTGTGTCATTTTTACTAAGTCGTACTGAGAAAGGCTTCTTACTGCTTTGCATCTGACTGCTTTGGTGGTTTAGCCTACTTTATTTTTTTTTTCCTCCTTTTTTCCCTCCTTCTCCCTTTTAAACAGATATGGCGGCAGCAGCAACATATTCAAATAGCTCAGCAGGAGAGCGGGGGACCAAACGCTTCGCTCCTGGATTAAGAAAATAAACTCCCAGGGTGTTGGCATAGCAACAGCATTTCAGATGAACTGCTATATATTCCGTGATTAATAAATTAACATTTTTTTCATATGGTTGTTTCTCCTTTTCTTTCCCTCCTTCCAATGGCAGGAAAGGGGGGGGTGGGTGAGCAGCGGATAGGGAAGGCCAGCCGATGTCCCCATGAGCTGCCCAAGCAGGGTGGTAGGGTCTTTTCCTCACTATGTGCCCAGCCACAGAACAGAGCTTTCTACACCCTACAAAGGCATGGGAATACAACAGGGATGTGATGCTGCACGTGTTGGGGCCACAGAGAAACGGGCCTCGGGTGGATGGGGATGGAAATGCAGCACAGCCAAGGGTCAGGGCACAGGCAGCCCTGATACTGGGACAAGGATGGTTTCAACTCCCCTCTGAGGGCTCAACAGCCCATTCCTGCTCTCAGCAAGACCAAGGGCTTGACAAACAAGTTTATGCCCCTTGCTGGTGGATCAGCCTTTTTGCAGCCGCTTTCTTCTCTCCACTGCCTGCCTTCTTTCTTTTCTTTTACTTACTTTTATGGAAAAGGGACTAGAGGGAGAAGCTAGCGAAAATACCATGAATTAAGAGCAAAAGACTGCGAAGTTCCCCGGAGCAAACTGCATGCGCAGAGTTAATTTTCCATGGCTGGAGCAGGTAACAAGAACTCCTGCACGTTTCTCAAGCCTTTCTGAACACAACCGGGCAATCCCACTCTCGTACGAACAAGAAACCAGAGCCTCCCTGAGGAGCACTGGTGAGTGAGTGACCCAAATTCAAACACTTTCTTCCTCCTGCCAGCGCTGGCAAAGTGACCGGTGCTGAACCGTAGCTGCCTTCAGGCCCTTGCTGTGCTGCACTGCTGAGAGCCTGAACACAGGAGGGAGAACGCCAACATTTGAGGAGTCATTATAGCCCCCCCCAATAATAAAAATGTCTGGGGATATGCTGAGCCAGGAAAACCTTGCCAGGATGGCAGGCTCTCATCTGGAGTAAAGGCGAGGGTGATCCATACCATGTTTTCAAACACTCATCCCAAGCACTGCATGCCATGGGATCAACATGATGAGAAGGTCTATGTGCTGCTTCTGCTGAATTCCAGAAGTTTGGGTTTTTTTAGTAAGTCTTACTGTAATCTACCTTTTGCACCTGCAAACATGGCCTGAACATCCCCATGGTCCATGCTGCTTGCAGCCTCTCTGGCACTGCAGCCATCCACCAGCCAAAGCTGGTTTGCTTCAGGCACCAACCAAAGTTGAAACGTTTCCTCTTCTTACCAAACTCTGATTTAGTCAAAGTTTTGTTAAAGCATGAAATCATTTTGACAAGGCTTGAGTTACATTCACCACAGGCTGCACGTGCACCCAGGCACGCTATAGGCACACTCTGCACACCTCTGTTTGAGAATTAAGATCCTGAAGAACCACCAGCAATTTTAAAAGCATTTCAGCTGTTCAAGATCCCAAGTAGGCTTTTCAAACCTGGCTAGGAATGCAGCTTCTCAGCTTATCCTAAGAGCAAGACTTGGGCAGTCCAGGAACATTATCAAAGGGGTTTAAACAGAAGCCAAACCCAGCAGTTGTGCAGTCACTGCCCTGCATGCAGCTGCAGGCACACGGCAGGAAAACAAGGGGAGTCCCAGCTAGTATAAATGGCTAGAGCTCCTCCACCACCAGCAGGAATTTAGCAGCTTGCAGCTCCTCCACCACCAGGCCTGATTTAAGCCCACTGCCAATCCCTCCCAGTATTTTCTGAGGTCTCAAAAAAACTCTCCCATCCCCTTCACAGCATCACCCTGCTGACCATGCGAAGGCCCCGCACAAGCTGCTCCCTACGACACAGCAGGGTACAGCAAGGTGTTCACCCATGCCCTGAGGGCAACTTCTCAGCCAGGAGACCTTCCTCTGCTGCTAGCCATCCTAAAGACATGGAAATGTTTAAAATTGGAGCCTTTGGGGAAAGGGAAACAGGCACAGCCCAGTAGCACTTTCCTCCATTCATTACTACTGCTGCTGCTGGGGACAGCGGGCGAGCAGTGCTCTGTGTTCTCCCCTTAACGTTATCTTACACTCTTAAGCACAAAGGACTACTTAGAAAAGCCTCACTGGAGTAATGCTGTTTCTCAATGACTTTTCTTATGGATCCTGGAGGATAAGCCATATCAAAGCATTTCCACAGCTGCATACAGAGAGCCAGGGTAACCTAAGCCTTTTATTTAAGCAACAGCAGCCTCCAGCCCAGCATCAATAGTTTTTAGGGTGAAGGCAAAAGCAAGCAAGTGCCCATGGTGACATGGGATACTCAGCACCACACTTCAGAGGTGTCTTTGGATATTGGCACATTCTTCATCTAATCGTGTTTGAAGACACATCCTGAGTTGCAACATATTTATTAAACACACCAACAATCAAGCTGCAAGTAAGGACCAAGTCCCACATCCCAAATATGCAGTGCCTTGGATTTGTCTACACACCTCAAGGTAAAAATGTTCCTTATTCCTCCCAAACACCATTTGTGAGAGCTCACGTGGAGTCACTGCTGCATCAACACTCCCTAGGTCCTTCACTAATGACTTCCATCTAACTCAGGACATTTTTTTAGGATAAATCAATCCATCAAAACATTGAGCCTGAGCGTCAGCCCTTTCGCTCACAAGTAAAGGGTGAGACCCCGTCAGGCAAAGTCTGCATGCACATCACAGCTCATTTTCCTGGGGCTGAATTGAGGGAGCCAGGGTCAGCATGGGAAAGAGATGCAGCTCCTGTTTTCCAAGATGTTGGCTTGGGAGAGAGACAATGGGGCAATGCTTGGCCATAAAGAACCAGTGCCATGACTTGGGTGGCTTTTCCAACAGCCTAAAACGGTACAGAAAAGATCCTGTTGGCCCTGCCTTGTTATCTAAATAAATGCTGCTGTGCACAGAGGCTGTGTCCCTCTAGTGAAAAGCCTTGCCCACTTCAGGGTATCACACTGGTCTTTTAAATGATGAGTCCTTGAACTGCTGGACCACATGGTTCCCAGCATCAGCTATGAGATCCCCTCTTAAAAATGTACAACCAGCCAAGAAATGTAATTAAAAAAACCGCAACAAAACCCAAACAAACAAACAAACCAACAGAACACCCTCCTGGAATTTGTCCTTGGTGATCTGCATCAGGTTATTCTGCTTCCACAGTCTAAAATGAATCCTGCCAGGAACTGGGAGATCAACACAGAAGAGGAGGTATATAGAACAGTGCCAACCACACTGAGTGCTGCAAAATATCTCCAGCCCCTCGCAGCTTTTCCCCCCCACAGTATAATCCCCTGCAATTCTACTCAGACCCTGTTTCTGGCCCCATTTTTCAATTCATCCCTTGTCTATCCAGAATTTCACCACCCAGGTCCTAGTCCAGAGATACATCTATGTTACTCATTCAATAAATAATTCCTCACCATCTGACGCCACATCAAGTTCATCCAGGGAGAGGTACGGCAGCAATACCTGCTCCCTCAACCTGGCAAGAGGGGGCTTCTTTTTTTGGAAAAAAATTCTTTAACCATCCCAAAGTCAAGGGGAAAGCCTGAGCTCAAACTCAGACGAAGAATCACAAATAAAGTCCTAACTCCCCATCAGGCTACCACATTGTGCTTGCACAGCTCCACGAACGAGCACCCAGAGACCTGCTCTCTGTAATCTGCAGCCAAGACCACAAGAGAGATTCCTGTAAAAGGTCTTGTGCTGCTGTTACTCTTTTGTTTTCATAAAAGACCCCATGAAACTCTGGTGCTGTGCAAAGAAAGAGTATAAATAATTTGTCCAATGAGCTTCTACTCAACATCATGTTGGCTCATTAATTTATTTTCTTGGTTTCTCTTGATTCAGATGTTTCCTACCACGTGCGAGCATCTAACATTCCCTTGAAGAGTGGCTGCTGGTGGCTCTTTTGGTCTGCCATAGAAATCATTGAGGCTGCACCACGAACGGAGAATTGCTCTCTGTAGCTTCCTAGCTCTGATTCCATGTATCTGGAATTCTTGAAACTCCCTTCATTTCACCAGTATCGTTGCATTAATAAGATGTCTGGAGACACATGCCATACCCAGATAGGAAAAGGAACTAAGATCTCTCCTGCTCTATCAAGTGTGGCCTCTGCAGCCCAGAAAGCCCACTGCTACCCTTTTTGCCAAACCACACTGCAAGTAACACATCTAATTTGCTTTCCACTGTGCTCCTTAGGTCTTTTGCAACATTACTGATTTCCAAGAGCTTTCCTCCCACTGAATCTTTCCGGTTTGGATCGTGAGGGTAGTATTTTGCAATTCATCCCTCACACATTCATGAAGTGTTGCTGTTTGCCACTAAAAAGCCACTTGCTGGGCTCTACCCCAAAGGCAGCTGCATTGCCATGGTCGGGAGCTGATCATACACATTCCCATACCAGGAGGCAGGGAGAGGCACGGACTCATGTTTACATCTTACCCACACAACCCGTGTGCCACACGGACAGGTTTCTGCAGAGGAGAATTTGGGGATGGAAGGAAGGAAGCCACAGGAGCGAGCAGCAGTGCACTGCCAGCACCCAGCTCCCGATCAATAGGCCATCTGCAATAGAAGATCAATTGCTTCCATTTTGCGAGGTGTTAAGTGTGACGGGGATTGAATTAAAGCCAAGAACCTAAGAGCGGCTATAAGTTATGCCTTTCTCCTTCCCCCCCCTTTTTTTTGCCTTTTAAGAAACAAACCCATAAAATGGTACTTTTTCCCTTTCTTCTTCCCTGCCCCCCTTAATATTTTCAATTAGGTGAGTGGAAGGATGAATGGAGCAAATACATTTTGCTCGAGTTCTAAGTGCTTTTGAAACCCCCTGTCAAAGCATTTAGTAACGCAAGATTTAAGATGCCCAATTAATTTTTCCCCAACAAGGAGCCAAAAGTAGATGCAGGAGGAGGTTAAAAGCTAAGTGTTTAATTAATATTAAATTTATATGATTCTTTATCACCAAAAGCATTGTAAAATTGAAAAAGCAGTTAATTTTATGGTCACTGTGTATTCCTCTGCTTTGATCTTTGATCCGTGGAATGAAATCGCGGAGTGTAAAGATTCCCCTGCTTTATTATACCTGTCTCGTGGCAGCAATGTTGGGCAAGGTGAGCTCATCTGAGCCCCAGCACAGACTAGGCTGGGTGTTACCTGGGCACAAAACCCCCCCCAACTGCTTGGAGCTTGGGGGTGCAGAGTTTGCAATGGCCCCCCAAAGGGAACTTTGTGCCATTTGGCCGAGGACAGCACGGAACTCTTCCGTACGCCACCGCTGCCTCGCCGCAGCTCCTGGCCTCCCCCGTGCCTATCTGCCAGCGAGACAAAGAGCTATTATGCAGAACGGATTGCACTGGAAAGGGAAAAAAAAGAGGGGGGGAATAATTTCTGCAGGGGTTTTTCTGTGGTTTTTTTTATATTTTTAAATCCCACTGGAAACCTCATTGTAATTTAGTTATTAGCAGGGGGAAAAGAAACCAAATAAGTAAAAGAAATTTAATACCTTAAAAAAAAATACATTTTAAAGGGAGGAGGAAAATCAACAGAATGGAAGTTCTCCAAGCTTCAAAGCAGTTGCAAATTCTCAATTCAAATGTTTCAGGCAGCCCCATTGGCAGTGAGCTGCTCTGGGGTCAGATTCCCATCACAGATCCATCTGCCTGTTCCATCCAGGAGCATAGTGTCCCTGGACCACAGACACACACATGGGCCAGAGGGACACCTGGGATGGGAAGCACACCTCCACTCTGAGCAGGACCGTGTGACCCCACTCCTCTCACCCAGCCCTCCACTTGGAAATCCTTTGAAAGGCCATGCACATCTTTCCCTGTCCCTTCAGTTCAGCGCCTCCTTCCAGAGAGAGGTAGAGTGCATACATTCAAATAACAAGAAAGTGAGAGTTTTAATGGGAATTTAATCTTATTAAAGTCTTGATTTTAGGGCAGGTACATAACTCATACATGTGAAGTGGCACAAAGTAATGAAATGGTGAGGCTCTCAGGATACAGCTGGGAAAACTGGGAAGTTATTAAGGACAGACAAAAATTAGGCTTGGTATCATGAAATAAGATCTAATAATTGGCACTGCTTCATAAGCAACGGGAATTCATACTGTTAACCCTTTGCCCCCGTGCTTCAACTTATTTTCATTTGCTGTCAGGCAAGGACAGTCACCTCCTCTCCACAAGAGAGTCTCCGCTACAGCAGCAACACAAGTTGCCCCAGGTCATGCAGCAGTGATGGAGCAGAGCCTGGAAGAAAAGCCAGGTTTCACCTCTCCTATGGGATGCAAGAAGAAGGCTCTTTTTCTACTAAGCAGAAGAGATGCCAGGCACACGAAGAAGCAGCCTGCCACAGCACGGGAAACAACCACCCTGCTGTCATCTTTGCTCCCATCTATGACACAGGAGGCATGAGACAGAGATTTGCGTTTTTCATATCCCCACAGGACAGGCCCCGTAATCCAGTCCTCAGAGATGCCACCAAATCACACCCTCCAGTTAGCACTTTTCTAGACCATATCCAGCCCAGGTTTTTTTAAGGTTCAAACTACCTTTGGTCCAGCCAAGACTGAACATCAGATTTTCGAACACACAGCCCTGGCCTTGAACCAGGCAACCAGCTTTCAAAGCTTGCACAAAGCACATCAGCCAAAACCACCTGAGAAGTATCTGCATTACCCATGGGGAGGTTTCTACAGCCAGACTACTCTCTCCACCATTCAGGGAAGAGAAACCAAAGAGCCCAACTTCTGCTTAGATTCACATGTAAGGTGGTGCTTTCAGGGCCTGCTTCACACAAGTCCTGCACAACTTGAGGGTCTCCCCCACAGACCAACAGTCATGTACTCAAGCACAGCTGTAAATCTACTTTGAGAAGAGCTGCCATTAAATGGGATATTCAGGGGACACATACAGCACACGAGATCTGGTGCTGCTTTTGCAACTCCTTTGCCTCCTCCCAAGAAGTGAAGAACCACAGCTCTGGCCGTCCTCAGCGCAGCCTCCCCGCGCAGACAGACCGACTGTATTTTATACGTATGCGTGCAGTTATCGACAGATGGAGAGAGAAAATTACTGTGCCCATAAATTGAAGCTTTGGTCACGTCAGTTCAAGAAGCAGAATAGAAAATTTAGAGCCAAGAAACCAGCTTGTGTCAGTCAGACTGACGAGTGCAGGCGCCAAAAAACACACCCTTTAGCATGGGGAAGCGAGACGCAAGCACCCGCACGCACGCAGAGACCCCGCTCCTCTTCATCTATTCTCAGCAACTGTTTGTCTGAGGCCACATGCAACTGGATTTGTCAAGCCCCCTTTTAACAACTTCTTGTCACAGTCCATTACCAAATTGCATATAGTTATATATTCCACTAATTAGGCTTCTAAAATATCATTAACATGTCTCTTGATCATTAGCATAACGTATGAGGCGTCCTCGTTAGGCACGACTCGAGTTTGTTAATGCGGTAATGAAAGGCACGGGGCTGGTACTGCAGGAGCCGTGCAGAGATAGGAGGCTGGGAACATCAAAAGCATCAGTGCCAGGCTTAAAAAAAAATAACAACAAGATCAGCAAGAGGCAGGGGCAGAAGCCAATTGCTGGGAAACCAGGGTGATGTGGAAGGTGAAACAAGCATCTCCAGGCAGGCAGATACTTCACATACACTGTGCATCTTTCCCAGACTAAAATAACATTCCCATGATCTGGATACAGCACAGGTACAGGGATGAGTCAGGACTGCAGATGTGAACCATTATCATCAGGATCTGGGTAAAATGGGAGCATCAGCCAGGGTCCACGGGAGCCCCATGGCACATTTCTGTGGTCCCAGTTGAACCCTTCCTGTCTGGCTGATGCTGGGACACCTCTCACACCTACTCAGGCCAGCCCTGCTCCACAAGGACACCCTGCATCCAAAATCCAGTACAAGACACACACGTTCCTCCCTCCTGAAACCAGTGGTAACTGCTTCCTCTCCCCAACCCCAAGATATAACTGGTCTGAGGCAATGCCAGGCACGAGCCTCACACCACCAGATCAGACTGTGCAACACTGAGCAGCTATCCCAGCTAACCTGAGGATGGAAAACCACCACCCACCAGGCATTACACAGCAGGAGATCAAGGGTTTGGAGACAGCAGCCTGGGATAGTACAGTGGCACAGGACCTTGGTCAGGAACATAAAAGAAAGGCCCGAGAGGTCTCTGGTACCCAAATGTGACCAGACAGCAATATTTGCGCAGGCGCCCCAATGCATCCAGAGGTAAAGATGTGAATTAAGCAAAGGTTTGACCAGGACAGATGCTTCCATGTCCAAGCCAGCTCATGTATCAGTGGTTACCACCGTTGCTATAAATAAGCAGGGGCTTTTTTTTTTCTTTCCTTTGAGCGAATAACTCAATAAGTCACCGCATGAAAGATATTGTAAATAGCTCCAGCAGAGTGCAAGTCAGGGCTGCTTCCAATTAGCTTTCACTTACGCTCCCCCTGCCTGCGCCAAGTTTGCAGAGTTTGTTCCCAACACGCCGCTCGCTCGCTGTCTGGGGAGAGGTGGGGAGCAAACCTCACTGCAATCCGGGCCACTGCTCCTCCACTGCACAAATGATCTTTTCATTAAAGCTGCGAAGGCGCCCAAGCAAGTGAAAACAGCCCGCACATGCATTTATCTTTGTCCAGATGTTAATGCAAAGGTGGGGGGGGAGGAAACAACCAAGAGCTTTTCTTCAGCTGCTGAGAGCAAACACCACCACCACCGCAGCAACAGCTTGGAAATGGGAAGCAGCACACAACTTTCATTAGAACAAAGACATAAAATAAAGTCAGCAAAGCCAGCCTGGGGGCTTTTACGCACTCAACTGGAGAGACCCCCCCGGGTCCCTAAGGAACGGGTAGGATGCATCCTCATGGGCAACACTACTGCCAAAACAACAGGGGGAAGACGGATGATTTTGTGAGTCTTCATCAAAAAATTCCTCTTCCATGAGATAAAGGCAGTGTTAAGACTCCTTCCAAGTTTTTACTCATTCATACGCACAACCTTTGCGTCCCGCACATGCGCGGGCCTTTGCGCAGCAGCTGCTCTCGATATCAGAAGAGCATCACAGCCAGGAAACTATCACCAGGAAGATAAAATACAGGGCAGGAGAGTGCAGGATGGTAGCCTACAAGAACAGGAATCCTGGGGAAGGGGCTTAATTTTCCACCACCCCCGTCTGGGAATGGGACTGGGAAAGTCACAGGGCATCTGTGCCTCATCTTGTGTCATCAGGAAGGTGTTAGAGGTGCCTAACCTGTGCTAGGAGATGGAGGGGCACAGGGAATTGAGACTTGCTCATCTCATCACCATTTCAGCCAAATTCCCCCTCTTCAGTCGCCACACAACTGGGTACCACCCACATCCAGGCATTTTACAAGGAGGTCAGCAACACCCCAGAGCAGGACCAGGAGGTCTCCCTAAACAAGCAGATGTATTTGTTCGCTTCCAAGCGGACTCCCTGCCCTGCCACCCCCAGCCAGAATACTGCACTAAAATACAGACACTGGAAAGCATCCACTGTTTTGGGGAGAGGGGGTTATGGCAGTCAGCACAGCACAGCACAAACTGCTTTTGTTGGCTTCCTGCCTTTCAAGCCGAAAGCAACAATCACAAAAAAGAAAAACCACTAACATTTGATAAAGCTTTTCAATTTGAAAGGGGTCAGGAAAAAGTTCCAGGAAAGGGAAGAGAAACAACCTTCTTTAAAACCCTTTAATGTGGTGAGAATCAGCTCTCACAGGTTACAGGTTTATATTTTCCGCTCTGGTTTTTCAACTATCTTTACCCCCGCCCCATGCTCTATCTTCTTTTCCCACTCCCTCCTGTACTCCCAAATGGTGGCAGCACTCCAATAAAATGGCCAGGGAGGAACCTCTCCCCTCCCTGTGCAGGAGGGCGCTGGGCTGACCTCTCCACATCTGGACATGCCTGCAACCTCCGGCTTTCAAGGGCAAACCCCAGCAGTGCAGTGACCTTCCTGGATTCGTGGTACTCCAACCTCTCTTCTCTGACCCACCCATCTCCTGTCCCTCTGCTGAACTTCATCCCAGCCGTGCTGGGGACATGGCACTGACTCACAAGGGGTGCAGCTCCTCCAGGCAGGCCTTGCCTTGAAAGCTCCCACAGGCCCCAATCCAGGGTGCATTTGTTTGGGAGACTGAAGAGAGGTCAGCGAGAAAAGGATCCAGACTCCAAGCCAGTCAGATTTAAATAACTAAAGCAAACAACCTCAAGAGCAACAAATCTGTTTGAATCCTATACCCATTTCACTTGCCATACCCTGGAGAGTGCTTGCCACTGCAGAGTGTCTTAACCAGCACATCCTTTGTGCAGTCAGCCACGAGGGGTTAGAGACCCATCAGCAACTCTGCTGGAGCACCAGAAAAGCCTTGGTGACTCTTCTTCCTTCCTGTGCTGCACTAGTCCACCAGATCTTACCAGGTTGTTGAGCAAAACATTGCCTGACACAGCCATACCAAAGTGCCTCAGCCTTCCCCAGACAGTTCAGCATCAGTTCATGCTCTGCCTTTTCCGAGCCACACAGGGGCCAAAACAGACGGTCACTGATACCACATCACATCCCTACCTGTGGAGGTCCAAGTGCTCCCTTCCCTGTGTGCACCAGCTTTCCCAGAACTCACACAGCCATATTTCTCCATGGGAGCTGCCTCTCCCAAAATACCAACAATTTTAACACATTGCTGGAAGACCACAGTGGTGCTCCTGAGGAACAGGAAACCTCATCCCAACAGGATCCAGAACCAACCCCCACACACACTTGGGATGGATTTTTCTGTTATCCTCCCATCCATACCATAGCTGCTGAAGGCAACCCAGAGCTACCCATGTTTTGATACCATCTCAGCCAGAGAGAACACAATAGAAAATTTAACTAATGACCAAGATGCAAACTGTGACTGGGGCAGGCACCACACCAACAAGCAGAAAGGCTCACACCAGTAACATCACTTGCTTCCAGCCCGAGGAACAGGCAGAGAGAGCTCTTCTTCATAGGACACAAACAGCTTTTCCCACACACATCCCCACCACCAAACTCTACTTTTTCTGCCCCCCAGCAAAAAAGCTACTGATCTTTTTTCCCTCCTTGTTGAGCGACTGTGGAGACCCCATCTTCACCCCCGGCTGCACGGGGGAGATCACATCGATAAAGCATCATGCATGCAGCAGGACATGAGCCTCCCTGCTGCCTGCAATCAACTCTGCTTGTTTATTTTTATTTGAGCAAAACTTTAGCTAGGCTGGGCTGGAAGAAGGCTGGGAGGGGGACAAACCCTTGGAAAGCGGGGCTGTGCTTTGGTCTCCAAAGGGACTGAAACTGGGGATGGGAGGAGGGGCCAGCTCTCCTTTCCAGAGGAGCTTTCAATAGGAAACAGATGTTGAGGGCCCAGTGACCAAAAGCAGGGTCTGCAACAGGCTTCCCTGGCTCCACGCTCCCAACAGAATCCGTTTTAATTAAAATATTTTAGTTCAAGCACGAGGCGAGGGGTAGGGGGGGTAAAGTCTGGGGGTGATGTCCTTGTTACCTCTGCGCAGGCAGCAGTGTTTGTGGCAGGGCCGGAGGGGGTGACGGGGTGCAAAGTTGGGTCAGAGACCCCATCCTGTACCCCCAGCCCAGGCTCCCCCCTTCCAGGACGGCTTGACATAAATTCTGCTGACCTTGAGTGAAAAATTGCCTCGTTTTGGTACCAAAAAAATAACATTACATCATGTAGCTGTGTCAGGTTCTATCAATGCCCCCTTCCCGCCCACCCCCAAAGCAAGGGGGATGTAACCCAACACTATGAAAACACCAGCTCAGAGAAGAAAAGGGGCCTTTGTCATGGACCATCAGCTTCCCGCTCCTGCCCGAGGTGAAGAAAGATCTCCAAAAATGTTCGGCTGGGAGGTACAGACTCCAGACATGTCACCCCCACAGCCCCTTTGCTTCTCCATCCCCACCTTCAAAACTCCTGCTCCCTTATAAATT
>VZRZ01005700.1:588866-616259 GCA_013398175.1 Climacteris rufus
AAAAAAAAAAAAAAAAAAAGAAAGAAAGAAAGAAATAAGGGGTGGCAAGCCCGAAAGTCCAGCCAATAATTGACCACTAAAACCTGTCTTTAAGCCTGGATGAGTCAATAGTGTCCTCCAGGTGAGGATCCATCCCAGCTTTCTTGCCAAGGGTACCTAACACCCTTGCAGGCAGGAATGTGGAACAGAGGACATGCAGACACCCAGACCCAGCTCCAGCGAGGAGAAACAGGGGGAGGCCAGGGCCAGAATGGTGAGGAGGGAAGATGACAGGAGCTCTGCCAAGCTCATCCAAGCAAACCCAAGGCAGGGAACAGTATCTGCCCATCGTACAGGAAAAGGCACGAGCTGGTGAAGAGGGGGAAGGAAATCAGGGCTAGTGGGATCTAATAACCAGCGTTAGGCTCCTCAAGACTATGAGTTCAGCAGTGCCAGGCACAGGCTGCGAGGCTCTCCTGAGGCATTTGGGGAGCTTTGTGCCAGGTGGATGGGAGGCAGGCTGTGCCACTCATCCTACAGCCAGGGAACAGGCCCTAACCCCCTCTATTTACTGGGAGACAGGAACTGCAGGAGCCTGAGGCAAAGAGGAATGAAGGGGGTGTAAATGGACGCCCCCTGGACCACGCAGGCTGCAAGGTTGTGGGTTGGTTTTTGCCCTCCTGCTGCGATCATGCTTTCCTCTGCCTGAAGACAGGAACACAGGCATGCACCCCAGCCAAGCATGCCTTGCCTAAACCTGCTCGCCAGCAGCACTTGGGCTTGCTGAGCAAACCCAGGATAGAGGAAAAGGAGCTGCTGCTGCCTATGGGCAGCACAGCACCAGGCCATGCACAGGTTGAGGGGAGAGGGAGGAGAACACCCAGCTTGCCCCAGGCCCTCGGCTCTCAAATGTATTTTCTCATTAACGTGTAATACGGTTTTATTGTCTCAAACAATGTCTGTTTTCGATCAGTTCCTTCATCCCAGACACTGCCGCGCACAGAGACCGAAGAGGCCAGATGGTTCATGTTGCAGGAGTCTTCCCGCTCTTCCCCACCCGCTCCCTAATTCCTTACAAATTCCTGGAATGCCTGCGCCCCTGAAAACCAGCCCTGGGCAGAGGCAGGCATCAGCCCCGGGAGCAAGGGCTGGGGGCTCTCCCAGCCACCCCCCTCACCACTGGCAGCTCCCGAGCAACGAGCAGCGGCTCCCGGCTGTCGTCTCCTCCACAGGGTCACCGGGGAGCATTTTCCACCCAAAATCAGAGATCCATTGGTCTCCTCTGCCGAGGGAGGGATGTGCAGACCCCAAAACCATCCCAGCCCCAAAGAGCCGGCCAGCAGCAGGGCTTTAGGCGGCAGGAGGACGCCTGCCCGTAATCCCCACCACGTGCCCAAGCCTGCCAGGCCCCTGCCACACCAGTCTCAGCTCCAGCTTTCACCCACGCCTCCCGCCGTTAATCCCCGTGCCGGCAGCTGGACACAGAGGTTCACTGAGTCCTTCCCAAAATCCAGGGGCCTATCCGAGCCTCGGCCCAATCAAAGGGAAGGCTCCTGCTGACTACAAGTAGCTTTGCCCCAGCTCTGTGCTGGCTATCTACACAGGCAGCTCGGCTGGTGGCTCCAGCCCACCCCAAAACACCTCCCAAAGGTCTGGTAAGGCTCATGCTCCTCCTGCCATCCTTCCAGCACCCTTGCAACCACCTTCCTGGGAGAAGGAGGAGGGAAGCCCACCAGCCCCGGGAAGGAGCTCTGCTGAGCACAACCCAGCAGGAGAAAAATAAGGGATGCTGAAAGCGATCATTCATCCTGGAAGAAGGCCAGGAGACTGGTGTTCACACTTTTAGCACCACAAGAGCACAGATAATCTCATCTGGGAAAAGCCAGAGTCTGGTGGAAAAGATGGCACTTTCTCCAAGGCAATTTCTCTCAAGCAGCACATGGCACAGCCAGGCCACAGGTCATACATCCACTGCAAGATCCCACAGTCTCTCTGACCCTGCACACCTTGTCCTGTTTCCAAGGAGCCACATGAGCTCCAGCAGCCCACTCTGCAGCAGCCACTGTCCAGGAAAAGTTCCACTGAGGAATGACCAGAGGGGACCCCTAGCCTGCAGCTCTGTGGGGCTGGCAGCCACTCTTCAGGATTTAGCTGCCAAAATGTTTTGCAGGCTCCTCGGAGACCTGCTGAGCAGACGACTATCTGCTCCCAATTCAACTGAATTTTCAGGAGGATGACACAAGACAGCCCTACTGCCAAGTTTCCACAGCTCTTTCAGAGAAGGGGTGCCAGAGCCCAAGAGACACCTCCAAAATTCTCACTCACACAGCAAAAAGGACGCCTTCTTTCTTTTTTCATCACTTTTTTCCCTGAGCCACTCGGCACATTTTACCAAGCCCTATGCCAAGCCTGCCTCCACCCAGAGAAATGCCAGGGCACACAGTTAAAAGTTCTGCCAAGTTCTGAGTGTTGAGGAAAAAAACTAAGGGGGTGGGCGGTTTACAGCAGGTAGATTTATACCTGTATGATCACGTCATCTCCTCCAACACCCATCCCACACCTTGTCCACAAGCACTACGATGGAAGAAGCTGCTATTGCCATCTCATGGTTAGATGCTCAAGAAGCAAAGCAGCAGAAGCTGAAGGGGTCTGAGATACTTGGTTTCAACCCAAGAAGCCCATGTGAAGAAGAAAATCTGCTATAGGCCAGAACTATAGAGGAGAGCAGGGTATCCTCAGACCTCTGACCTGAAACAGCCAGGAAGGAGACAAGAAGAGGATGTGCCCCTTGGGACAGTGGAACAAGAGGGCTGGAAATAAGTGATGGCAGGAGGAATCCAAGCACTGTGGTGATTTTGCACTCCACAGCAGAGAAAATATCACCTGCCACCTCTTGGCATCCCCAGTGCTCAACTTTGGCTCCATCCAGCAAGAAAAAACACAGCAGGAAAGAGCAAGCGAGCTGAAACCTGATCCCCTGAAAGGCCGGACTTGGTGTCTGGCTTTTCTTACCGGCTCGGCCGACCTGTACGTGCCAGCCTGGGAAGGCGTAATGGTTCCACCGACAGAACTTCATTAACTTTTTATACACTCGGCCGCTAATTTATAATCATTAGCGGACAAACAGCCAACAATTACACAAGCAGCACGTTAAGGAGAGAGGGAGAGAGCTTGAAGGAGCAGTGATGGTAACGTGCTCATGGTCGGGAGGGAGCTGGAGCCAGGATGGTGCGTCCACGTCCTCAGGCTGGCATGTGGCAGGGGCAACCTCTCCCAAGATTTACTGGCATGCTGCTTCCTCAGCTGTAACTAAGGCATCAGGCAGAAGAAAGGCAAAAGGTGCAGGTGAGCACAGGGTGGGGAAAAAAAAAAATCTTGCAAACGCTCTCAATTTTCAAATAAAAGGAGACAAGAGGAGGAGGAGGAGGAGTGCACACAATCCACGTTTCCAACTCCTGGCACAGGCAAGGTGCCCGTTTGCAGAAGAACATGAAACCGTACATAGAAACAGCTCTAAATTAATCCTGATTTAATGAAATCTTCAAACACAGATCGTGTAACCCCAGTGCCCTTCCATGCATCAGCTCCCCTCCTGTTGGAGCAGCTCTCTGTGGGAGGCAGGACACAGTATTGCAATGCACAGTGCTGGCACCCGCGGTGAGCAACGCCCGCAAGTATCCAAATCCTGAGGATGCATCTGCCTCGAGGATGGAGATGTGAAAGAGTGAAAAGGTTTCAAACACCTCTGGGATCAGTGGTTTCTGCTTCCCTGAAGATAACTCAAACCCAAATCCAACAGTGCTCTCCTCCTGCCCAGTATCCTGTGAGAAAACCCTCGGTGCACGAGGCCAGGCTGCAGGCAGAGGACAACAGGCAGGCTCCCTCCTCTGCAACAACCTGAGCTGCTTTAATCGATCAGATCTGCAGATACAGATGTCCCTGCCATACAGGCAGACTAGCAAGGAAGCACAGTGACCTGACCAGCATCACTCAACAGTGTGGCATGCCCAGAAACCAAACCTACACCTCTTTTGGCTCCCGCACACGGGCTGAGCCGCTCTCCTGCCCCACACCAGGCAGCCCAACCAGTCCTTTCTCGAGACGTAAGCTTCCTGCTAAACAGGTCTAATGAACGCCGCGTGCACCTTGCAGAGCCTCTCCTCTGGCATCTCTGAGCAGCCAGCACTGTTCAGCAAAGCACCCACTGCCTCTGGAGAAGAAAGCTCCTTCCCAAAACCCACACAGCAGCAGGGAAAGAGCAGCACCCCTTGAGAAAGGCCAAGAAGTGTGTGCCTGGCTGCGAGCCACCCAGCTGCCCTCCAAAGCCAGGGGAGGCCGCAGCGAGCGAGGCAGCCTGCGCAGGACCTGCCATGCCTTGCAAGCTGTGGCTTGCCAAGCACGCCGAGGGCAGGTAGGCAGAGCCCCGAGCACGCAATCCCGGGCATGCTCGCCGCTGGAAGAAGCCGTCGCAGCCCACCAGCTCCACCCGCTCCCCCTCCTGCTGCCCGCGGCAGAGGCGTGCGGAAAGGCTCACAAGCTGCTTTGGCTCACAGCGGGACCTTTCCCCTTCCACCCTTGCACTTGCAGAAAGAAAAGTGCAGATCTAACACATGCTGAGGCTTATCACATCAAGAGACCCAAGTGTTCAGCCCAGCAGAATGAATGCCTCTGAGATTAATGGGGACTAAAACCAAATTTCTCGTGTGACAAGCTTCCTTCCCTCTACAGCAGATTAATAGCCATTCAGCATCCACATAGGAAAAAAAAATTAAAATCTCTCCACCTAGAAGTACAATTTAGGGATCAAGCAGTAAAGTTAATTTAGATGCAAATTTGGACCACTCATCCTTCCTGGGATCCACCACCTGGGTACAGCTGCAAGATCACAGTGCCTTTTAAGAAAGCTCCTACCTGATCCACTAAAAATCAGAGCATGTTGTTTAGATTATTTTCCTGTGGCTGTTCAATATCCATAGGGTCATGGATAAAATCCTCCATCTAAGAAAACCAGTGGGAGGAAAAAACTACATTATGAGAAGCCATCACACAGTCCATGTGGGGTAATGACCACAGATGGAATGGTGGGATCCATAGAGAAGTTTTTCCTGCAAATTTTGCTTTGGCATTCCTGCTTTTGAGTAACTTTCCAACAGAACTGCCCAAATACCTATTCTTTTCTAACAGCATCACTTGAGTGCTTATTTGTCATTAACGTATTTGTAATTTAAAACTGAAGTCAAATTTCAGAGAAATACTTCTAATAAAGAAGGCAAAGACTTAATTTCAAATACATAAATATGAGACGTTTACATCTTTTTTATGCTTCTCAAAAGCAAAGCAAGACACTCTTCTTTACTGAAACATGTTGGGAAATTGAGCTGCACAAATTTGTACAACATTTCTGTCAACCCAAATACACATTATTATTTCTTTTCCTCCTTAAGACCTTTTAATTCGGAGGGGGGCAGGGAAAGACCTCATCCTGCCTAAAGACATAAAGGTGTCAATGCCTCTCAAGCCCAAAACCAACAACTGGTCCACATCCCATTCCACAGGGACGTGGCATGGCATCTGCAATGGGCAAGAGGAAGGAGGGAGCATCTCCCACCAGACCCAGGTCAGCAACCAGTCTGGGGATTCAGCAGCAGCTACAGGGGCAGGATGCAGGCACCAAACATTGCACGGGAATTAATCATTGCCCTTAGGAGCCCTCTGCCTCCTGCTGCCTTCCCCACACCACCCAGGTCATAGGGAAGCACATGGAGGGCAGGAAGTCCTTACCATGGGGTAGCATTGGGCTGGTAGGAAGTACCAGCACCAGGGATCCCTTACCACACAGGCAATTAAAAGCAGCCACACTCCAAAGGCAATAAGGAAGTGTTTACTACAGCCATTACTAAGTCCAGGTAGGCTCACAAGCAACAGACCCCCCTGTTTTTCAGGAGAAATGCAAAGATATCTGGGCTCATCAAGCCTAGAGATGCCTGCACATGGTGGGAGGTGAGCATAGCAGCAGCCAGAGCTCGTGGAGCAGGACCCTCACTACCCCAAGTGAGGAGGGGACAGCCTTTTAAAGTAAGGACATGGAGAGCTGGGCAAAGGGAACCTGGCAGCATCCTTTGCATCCCTAAAGGATCAGCAGCATCGTGCTATGCCTGGGGAACTTTCCTGGAGGGACCTTTTCACAGATTCAGAGCTGTTCCCCTCCCTGCACACTCAGGAACACTCCTCTCTGGCTTTTGGCAGTCCATTATCCAAAGACTCCAACAAAGGAGGCAAGACCAGCAGCAGCACAACTTGACACCTCCCCACCAAGGGGCCAGCCCCATCTGCCCCGGGCTCGGAGCTGCTGGAAGGGGAAAGGGGGTGGGGGGGCTGGCAGAGAGCACCCCCCGGCCCCAGCCAGCCCCACACAAACCTCATCCAAAGCCTTCCCCGGGGATGAGGGGCTGCACAGCCACTACTGCTGTGTGCAACCCCCTCCCCCCTACCCCCTTCCCCTCTCCCTAAACTCACTCTCGGCCCCATCCTACTGAACAATCTCGCCGCGGGCTGCTTTTGTAAGCCTCCAGCCCCAAAAGAAAAATGATGGGTTTGAACTCTTAACCCCGCCCCAGAAAAAGGCTGGAATTAAAAGGGGTTTATGACTAAGTATGCAGATGGGAATACTGTAATAACAACAGGCAAAATGTTTGCCTAGCAGTTCTGGGCTGGTTTCGGAGGGAGGGAGGGAGAGTGGGACGGGGCGGCTTCTGGCCGGAGGATGACGGCACGGAGAAAGAATTTGGCGGCTGGGAGGGAAGGGAGGTTGCTGATAAATGCTGGGGCAGAGGCAAGGAGGGGGGCCAGGACCCGAGTGCCGCATGGCTGGCACTTCAGGGAGGCTGGCTGTGCACAGTGGGGTCCTGGCCAGCTCACAAAGGCTCTGCCGCCGAGGAGAGCAAGGCAGGGGGACAGGGCAGGAGAGCTCAGCCCAGGGCTGGCTCAGCACCGCTCACACGCCTTGGGGGACGCTGTGGCACTCACTGCAATGCAGAATGGGGAATGCATCAAGTCAGACAGCACTGCTCCCCTGCAATACCCCAAATCCCTAATGGGGGTACCCATGCACACAGACTCCTGCCAAAGGGCGTGCCCACAACCTCAAACAAGTGGCTAATTTCTATCAGCAGCGGGACTCCAGCTCTGCTGAAAAGGGGATAAAACCTCAATGCCTAAGTCACCTAGGAGGGCATTTTCAGGACATCACCTTCCCCTTCTAGGAACAGGCTGCACTAAGGCCCCACAAGTGGGAGGTTCAGGCTAGAGGAAACCTAACAGCAGCCACAGTCCTAGAGGAGTGCACCCCACCACTGGCAAGACCTTGTTGCAAGAGGAGAGAGCACTGCTTCCCTTGCCTCCAATCCTGCACAAGCCTGCTCCCACTCCTCTGGCACCCAGGGACATCCAGGACTCTTCTCCCTGTGAGGCAACTCAGCAGCTCCCTGTCACGCAAAGAGTCCCTGGATGTGGCCCAGAAGAGCCCAGAAACACCTCCCCAGGTACCAGGTCAGGCTGCCTGTTGGCACACAGTCCTTAAGAGAGGTTTGTTCCACAGCTCCGTGGGGATGTCACTCCCCGATTGTACCAAACCAGCACCTTCTGTTCTCCAGCTCTCCACAAAGTGCCCGCAAACTTCACACAAGATGCAAACCACACACACAACATCACACACAGCTTGGCAGGCCAGAAAGCCACCAAACACCCAAATCTTGCAACTCAGCGGGACCCACGGGACAGAAACTCACGTGTGGCACACGGAAACAAGCCACAAACCCACAGACCTCCCCAAGCCCCCAGAGGAGCCACAATATTAGAACTATTTTGAGCGATGCTGCTGCCACAGGCATGGGGATCTTCCCCCCACGCTCACTGGGCACAGCCCAGCCTGATGCAACCTCAGCACTCTGCCAACCCAAGCACCTCTCAGGGGTACAGCTTCACATGGGAACATGCCCCAGCTGCTTCCCTGAGAAAGTGAAGTCGCGTGCAAAAAAGCTCCCAACACAACTGGCAAGGCAGGAACTCCAGGAGACTCCCCACCCTGCAAGGGGGGGGGATTTGCAAGCGTCTCACACCCGCCTTTGCTCAACAGGGACCTCATCATGTGCAGCACCCACACATGGAGTTTTCACTTGACTGTGGTCACCTCCTGCTAACTCACTGCATTTACCAGAGACAGGGAGTGCTGGAAGGAGCCTGTGGATATTAAAAGCTCTCTGTCATTGCTGCAATCCTCCTCTAGGTCTGATGTGTTGCATTTAAGAACAGAAAGACAACAGCCCTAGAGCAACCAAGTGAGAAGCAGTGGACCTCCCCCCCACACCTTCTAAACGAGCAAGGAGGTCTTTACTTTGACCTCTCAAGCAAAGCAAATGCCTCTGTAAAGACACTTAGGGACTGTGTGTGGGGTCAGGGAGATGGTCACTACTGATGGGAGCGAGCCCTGCCAAGGGTGACAGGGACAGCCAGGCTGTGGTCCCTGCCTGCAGCAGCCTGCGGCGGACACAGGCTGCAGAAATGCACAGCTCCCTTCACGGCCGCTGCTCCGCTGCCGACACGGCGGGAAGCACTCGGATCAGGTAATGGAGGGTGTAGGAGACTCGTGAGAGGATTCCTGTGAGTCAGCCGAGCTGGCCAGGGCCCAGATCAGCAAGCTCTGCAACATCAGCAAACAAAGGAGAGCAAAACCCGGACCACCCCAGCCCCTTCCTGCTGCCTCCGAGATGACCCCCGCAAGTGCGGGCTTGAGGAGAGCAGCCAGAGCCATGTGGAATGCTGCCTGGGATGAAGACTCAACCTGCCATGCCTTGGGGCGAGGAGGTGGTCGCCCCAGCCTCCCGGGGAACAGAGGGAACACAGTCTTGGGCCTTGCTGAGCAATCTAGTTTCTCCTCTGCCAGCACAGGAGACAACACTGCCCTTGCTCATTTAAGCCATGAGCAGTCTCTCTCCACGTGCAAACTGAACCCAGGAGATCCTCCTCTCACTCACATCTTCCAGGGCACTTCCCAGGATTTAAGGCCAAATGTAAATGCTGCTTTCCAAGTCCTTTTCTGACAGCAGTGTTTCCCCTCCCTCCCAATCACATACTCATGCCTCAACAACCAGCCATGGAGGTGGTTTATGCAAGGGACATTCACATCTCCCTGACAAGAGGGTGGCCCCTGCACCAGTACATATGCTGGATCACAGCACCTCTTGAGGAACAGACCTGAACAAAGGGTCACCCCACTTTTTGTGGAGACCTCCTATCCCTGGAGGCATGAGAGTGTTACCCTCCCAAACTTGAGTTACAGCCAACCCAGCTTCCATAAAAACATCCACAAAATCTCTGCCATGAGGCACTGCCATCCTTTCCTCATCTGGGAATTCCAGTTGTCACTATTTTTCATTTTAAAAAAATTAAATAAAAAAAGAGGTGAACAGTGGAGAGGACATCTGGAAGAGGGATAAATACCCATCAGGAGTCATCCCAGTCCTGACAGCTGAATGAGTTAGGCAAGTGCTAACGAAGGAACAGGCTAAATTGCTCCTTTCCCTTCCTGACAGGCTGAAGCAAGTCTCCAGGGCACCCAGAACACCAGCCCAAGAAACAGTCCCTTCCCAGCTTTTGCTAGTACTGAGAAGCCCCCCCGGCACAGGAAGGTCTCCAACACTAAACCCCACCTCCCTGCCCCCTCAGTGGGGTACCACCCACCATCCAGAGGGGAGCTCTGAAGCCAGCGAAGATGGAAGACCAAGCCAGGGAATGCAGTCTTTAGGAACAGTTGGGGTGCAGGACCACACACCCCCTCTTCCCTGGGGCAAAGCCTCCCATTCCAGCTGAGAGGCAATACAGGCAGGCCAGCAGGCTCCATCCCTCTGATCCACAACGGCCTGTAGCCCCTTCCTTCCCCTTCTCCCAACAGGAGGCACACCCAGTGCTAAACACTGAGGCTAACTCCATCCGGTCCTCCTTCCCCTTCGCTAAAAATTTATCCGGTTTCTGCCAAAAAAAAAAAAAAAAAACAACAACCAAAACAAAACAAAAACCCTGCCCCCCCCCCCCACCCTTCAAAGTAAAAGTAGCTCTGCTTTTCCCCCGGGGAGGGGGAGAGGAGTTCAAACATGAGTCCCCCATCTACGCAGCACTGCTCCACTCCTCCTCCTCCTCCTCCAAGGACTTTCACACAGCCCTGTCCCGTCAGCCTGTCTGTGGCATTTGATTCCTGTCTGTCACTAAGTGATGAGGACAAAGGGTGAGGAGTCAGGAAAAGGTCTGAGCTACTTTGTTCATCGTCTGGATACGAACTTTGGATGAACTCCGTGGGGAAAGAGAAAAGCCGCATGGAGCGGGACACACCGTGCACAGCGCTCTCTCTCCTGAAAAAAAAAAAGAAGGGAAAAAAAAAAAGAAAAGGGAGGCTTGAACAAGGGGAAGGGGTGGGAGGGAAAGGGAGAGGAGAGCATTCCCCATCCCCATGGCGGCAGGCAGTCCTGAGAGCTCCCTGCTCCGAGGAGACAGAAGGATATTCAAACCGCCTTCCCAGGAGGCATGTTCAATAAAGCAGGATGCCAACGCAGCCTTTTCTCAAACAAATCTGTTAGCGGCGGGCCAGGGGCCAGCCACCAGGGCTTGCTTTTTAAAGCAACCAAATGGGAATTTCCTAATAAAATAAAATTTTTTTTAAAAGCCCCACCGTGGCATGGGTAAAGGGAAGTTTGCTGGCAGCAACATGAAGTATTTTACACACAGACCTCTCTGGAAGCATGGGAAGATGAAATACAGTGCAGCACACGGAGTTTTGGGATGCAGCCAGGGCCAGGACACTGAAGCACCCATGTGCTCCCCTGGCACCCACCCGAATGCCGACAGAGAACACTGCCTACAGCATGGTCATGTACTGCGGAGAAGGTTTACTACCACAATTTCTGCTGCTCTGAGCAAGGGAGGAGATTTTGGGGCAGAAGCAATTTCCCTCATGCTGACCTCTGGGATCTGGAAAAGCCACCACAGGGCACACTTGGCTCCTTTGCTTCACTCTGCTTTCCAGAGCTAAGTCAAACCAGTTTGCAACTGGAAAGCCCTGCAGTAGTCTTGCAAAGAGTAGGTAAATCAGCCCCTCCTGGGCAGAGAAGCCACCACAAACTTTCTCCTGAATGGCTCTTGCCCAGCAGCCAAGAAGCCTTCCCTGGGATTGGACACAGCCTCCGTCGAGGATTATCGATCGGCAGAGCCCGGGCACAAGATGTGCCAAGCCAGGCAGGAAAATGATTGCAACTCTACAGGCAACTCTGCAGGGCTCATGAGAGATCTGCTGAGTGCTGGAGGTAAAGGGTGTCCTAGACAAACAACCCCACCACGCTTCACCTTCCACCAGCATCACCCACTGAACACAGGAGGGTACCCTGAGCCCCCAGGCTGGCTGGGAACACCAGCTCTGCCACCTTGGAAGCCTCTGCCTAAGGCAGCTGGGAATCAGCCACCAGCCTTCCCAGCACGTCCCAGAAGAGTGGGTGAACTTACTTTCCAGAATGGGGAATCTTACACAAAACAGAGACTACACGGTTTACAAAATCCAGGAGAGCACCTGAAAGCAATATACTGGAACAAAGCAATATACTGGAACACGCTGGAGATTACCCTGGATGCCTTGTCTCTTTACTGAAAACCAGCAAGTAGAAAAACAGCTCTGTACAAGAAAGCTCAACCTGGAAAATGAACACAGCAGCCCAGCAGAAGGCACTGGTGAGATCTCCCCAGCCAAGCACACAGCAGCAGGCAGAGTCCACATTCCCCATTCCGGGTGGGAGAAACCTCATCTCTCCTCTGGTGCCCAGCAGAAGAGACTGAGAGCTGCAGAGCTGGTCACAGCAACCACTAACCCCAGCCCCAGCCCGGCCTCTCTGCTTAGGAAGGTGATAACTCACCACCAGAACCAGAAAGTGGAACAAATCAAAGGCTCGGCTTCACTGACTCACAGCTACACACAGCCCCAGCATTCCCAAGACCCACCTGCTCTGCACCAAGACAATGTCAAGGGGAAAAAAAGAAAGAAAAAGGGGGCAGGAAGTGCAGTTCTGCAGGGAACCAACCCACCCGTGGAGGCTGGGAAAGCAGGGTCCTCCCTTGTAGCCACCAGCCACCACCACATCCCAGAGGAGCACATGTAAGGAGGGAACTCAGGCATCTCAGAGGCATTGCCCAAGACCTCTGAAGGAGAAACTTTGATCTCCAAGCACAGCCAGTCCCTAGAGACTGCCTCAAAAGCACACAGCAGTGTGTGCCAGGGCGGATCGACTCCGCAGAGAAAACCTCAGCCTGTTTGGAAGGGTTTGTTCCATGGCTCGCTTCAGGAAGTCCAAAAAAGTTCATCTGGTGGGGGGAGGGACCTGCACCCAGCAGCTCAGCCAAGGTAGCCTGTCTCAAAGCAATGAGCTCCCAGCAGTGTGAAGCAGACAGGAGGGAAAAAAATGGACAGGGTGTTAGCTAGATCAAGTGGGAGCTTCGGGAAGGAGATGCTGGTGCTGCTGAATCCAGGCCTGTTTTGAGAACAGC
Source organism: Climacteris rufus (assembly GCA_013398175.1). Lineage (NCBI taxonomy): Eukaryota > Metazoa > Chordata > Aves > Passeriformes > Climacteridae > Climacteris > Climacteris rufus. Next base: position 601,425 of record VZRZ01005700.1, read on the forward strand.
AAGGAAGAGGAAATAGGGAAAACATGGGGGCTGGGGAAGAGAAGGTAAAAGAAAACAAATCGGCTTTATTATTGCTTGAAACCCAAGGAGACTGATTAAAGCAAACATCCCCCCTGCCCCTTCCAAAGGGTTGTCTCGTCTACTTCCTAAACCTGATTCCCATTTGTCTCTATATGGTTCTCATTTGTTCTTCGTTTAGGTCTCCTCCATGCTACTCGTTGAGTTTAAGGAGCCCTCCAGAGACCCATCAGGACTGGCTTCCCTCAGGAATCTGCAAGGGCAAATGCTGACCAGGGTCAGGCCCAGCACCAGTACCCGCCTACAGGGAAGAGATGCAGCAAGAGGAAGGCAGCAGGCTGCAACTACACACAATAGGCAAGAGGCCAAGGAAATCCTTGGAAAGAGCCACCCAATGGTGCTGATGGGCACCTGGGTGCCTCTGGGGTAGCAGAGCCAGCATTCCCAAAAGGTGGAGCAAATGCAATTAAAAAAAAAGCAAAAGGAACTGGGAAGAGGGGATGAAGCACAAGTACAAACCCACCACACAAGCAGTTTCCCTCTGTCAGCAGACAGCCTTCTGATTAAATGGGAGCTTAAAAATTACCCTAATGGAGCTCCTTTCACACACAAACCGCAGGGACCTCTCCTAATTGTGCAGCTCCTTTCCCAATCACAGCCCAGGATGATGCAGCAGGTCTGCTTGCCGCCCTTGCCCGCAGCCACCTGCCTCGGCACGCAGGACCAGCGCGCTCCGCCAGCCGTGCCCGCTGCTCCCAGCGGGGCCTTGGGGCTGGGAGCACTGTGCCATCATGGTCCTCACTCTCTGCCCTGGCCCCTGGCTCTCACACCCCAGACACACTGCCTCTGCCAATGGGGGTTTGCAAGGCCTAATCAAACACGACAGAAAAAGAGAAATAAAAATCTGTCCTCCTACCCATGTGGACTTTGCCACTGCCTCAGGAGCACAGAAAGATCAGGGACTTCCCCCACCACCACCCTTTGCTGTGTCTCACCTTCTTCCATATTGCTTGTCAGTTTTTCATGGTAAACAATTCCCATCTGCCCACGGGATAGTCTCCCTAAACCTCCAGCCATGCCATCATGCTACTGTGCACATCCTACTCACAAGAGCCCACAGGTCAGAAGCCCATGACTTTCTCAACCTGGATGCAGAAGAGCCATTTCTAAGGAGAACTCCCACCCCAGGCTGTGCACCTGCCACACATGCACTGCAAACCTAGCCAAACGGAAATACAGCCCCCTCCACCAAGATAAAAACCAACCAGGCACCCGCTGCCCAGCCAATCCATCCACCAAGGGGAAAACAAGCAGAGATGAGCTCTCCACATCCAGGGCCAACCCTGCATCCACCCAGCATCAGAGCAGGTCCAGATGGATGCACAGGTACCGTTAACCTACACTACACCATTTTCCCTCTCCTGCTTGCTGTTCCTGGAGAGGAACACAGTACCCAGCAGCTGCTCTCCCTGCTCCCTCCTGCCGGTAAGGAAAGTAGAGACCCCTGACCTTCTCCGACACATCTCCCCAGCCCCTCTGCAGCTTAAGCAGCCCAGGTGTGCAAATGTTACCCGATGCCCTCACCAGGCAGAAAGTAAATTCCAGCAAACGGGGGAAATGCCAGCCGCACTCAGACACTGGGATGTGCAAATAGCAGCCAGGGACCTTCGGGAGAGGAACAGCCCAGGCCCAGGCGCTCCTACCTATAATCCTTCTCAGGATGCCCCCTCCAGCAGCTCCTGTGGCAGAGGAGGGATGCTAATTTGACTATTTGAGGGAGTGGAAAAAAAAAATAAACGTTTGCTATTGCGCTAAATGACCTTTTCAGCCACTTGGGGACAGAATTGCACCGGGGCTTTGGAGCGAGCTACAGCGGGCGCTGCTCACTCCCTGCTCCCGTGCTGGACGCTTTGTGCCTTCCAGATGCATTTAAGGGGTCCAAGCCCTCCAGCCACTTCTGTCCACCCAGCAAGAGAACTGAAAAACAGCCTCTTAGGAAAAATCTGCATGAAGTAGGGAGGAAGAAGCAGTCTGCTAAGGGCTCACTGAGCAGAGAGCCCCAGACTGTTTCATTTCACATCGTCAAAAGCGTAAATCAGGGAATTGCTCCTCGGGTTCTTCTCCATTAGCAAAGTATATTGCAACTCCCTTCCCACCGCCGATACCGATCGACACTTCACATCTGCTGACCAGATCTAACAGCCAGGATCTTCCGGGGGAATAATACATTCAGTGAAAACACCATTCCTGCCACCTGCTCCCCCCAGATACGCAACTGCTCCGGAAGCAGCTCCTCGCTCTCCGCGGGCACACGCGCAGCACCACACCGCAGCCAGAAGCCTCACGAATTCGTATCAGAAATAAATAGGTGACCCCTTGGAAGCAAAGATCAGAAACCCTTCAAAACACACCTCCAACCAGTTGAGCATGTCCCACTGCCTCTAACTTCCCTAAACATGAACAAGCTCTCTTCTGAAAAGCACCAGCTTCACACAAAACCTACCGGGGGGGCCTGTGTCCTGCACTATCCAGTCAGGATTGACAGCCACAACTCTTTCCAGCTAATTTCTTCTACCCTGTGAACTGCAACCTCTAGCCTTTTGTCTAGGGATTTACAATTAGAGTATTGCAAATTCATCATGTCATTGCAATATTTGAAATAATATTTTGGCAATTTATTGCAATCTTGCAATCAAACATTATTGAAAATTCTTGCAGTATTATTGCAATTAATCATATTATTACAATAATAATTTTGCATATAAGCAGCTTCCTCCCAAACAAAAAAATACTAAGTCAGAACAGTTGCAACCTTTTAAAATTAGAGACATGAGAGTCAAAAGCCACATTCACAGCTTAAAGCCAGAGACCAATCCATCCAGACACTCCAGGTATTGTATCATTCCTAATGTTTCAGCAGAGAATCACTGCCCAGGGAAAAAAAAAAGAAAAAAAAAGAATGTGTGTAAACAAGCAAAGGTACACCCACCAGCAGCTTGGGTTTTGAAACATTAATGTTGAAATTAGAAAGGCACATTTAGGAGAGTTATGGGCAGATTCACTTTCAGTTTGGCTCCAGCCTTGTAAATATCAAATGTCAAAGGAAACAACTGCACTGAGTTAAGGAAGAAAAATCCCCGTGCTGTGGAAACATGTACAGGATCAGGACGACTGGAGTTGGGAAAGGAGCAGCACCCAGCAATGAACACTTCACAACTGGAAGGGTATTTTTGCTGGGTAACCTGCCACTGCTAATCGACATCACTCTGGAATTTGAAAATGTTATCCAACCAGGAGAGAAACTTGATTTTCCTCTTCTGATAACGAGGATGGGCAGGCCAGCCAGGCTGGGTGAAACCAAAAATGGGACGTGGAACCGATGAACTGAGTTTCCAGGCTTGTACTCGGACGAGGAACAAAAATCCAGCCAGCAGCATTCAAGCAGCCTGATCCCGCTTGCAAAGGCAGCTCTGCTCGTTTTTCAACAAGGCTGAAGTAAAATGGCAAAGTTATCATTTTAGATTAAAGCAGCTCCTCACTGCACTGGTACTTCCGAGGGTTTTCCATTTATCAATATATTTAGGGGAAAAAGAAAAGGCGGGGGCTGGAAACAGCCCATCAGCTTAGGGCAAGCAAAAAAGCTATTTTGGGTAAGGCTTCTCCTATAAATAAAAGGCTGGGCAGGGAGAGAACAGTGACAATGTACAGCTCGCTCAAGGTGTCACAGGGGATTTCTATTATCTGTGCTGGCGACCTCCCCAAAACAGAGAGCACCAGCAGCAGCACTCTGCTCCTCGGCAGGCACGGCTTCCCTGGCAGCCAAACCCTCCACCAGGCTGCCCATTCTTTGGCTGCCTTGCCTTCACCATCCGGAAAAGGAGCCAGGAAAGGTGGCTTTCTGTTCCAGTTCAAAAAAAGAAACAAACAAAAAAAANCTACCTATATTAAAAAAAAACAACAACCACAAAACCCTGCAGAAACTATCCCTCCCTAACTAAAAAAAAAAAAAAAAAAAAAAAAAAAAACCCCCCCAAAAAAAAAAAAAAACCCAACCAACAAAAAAACCACATACACACACACAGGGGCATGGCTCACAAACACAAGGCCAAGAGATACTATTATTCCTTTTTTTTCCTTACTTGACACAGTTGCAAATCAATAATTCCAGGCCAAGCCATTCCCAGCACTGGGAGAAAGCATCACCTGAGTCCCTCCTGAGCCCAGCTGCTGGCCTGACAACACACACTAATGTATTCAGCCCACAGCCTCCTCGGGCCATAGCTTTCTGTAATTTATCCCTATAGCACCCACCACCCTGGATTATTTAAGTCACCAGGGGATGCAGCCTCTGCTTCGAGCAGGAGCTGCTGACCAGCCAGCCCAAAAAACCTTTGGTTTCCAAGGGAGTTCCCAGCAGATGCTCCCCAAAGGTGACAGGGCAAGAGGGCTTTCACAGAAAACCCCCAATGTCAATGCCTCTGGAGCACCCCGTGGAGGTGACAGTCTGCAAAGCATCACACAGCACCTACAAGCAACCCAGCACAACCCAAAAATCCAGGGTGCTCACACAGCCCTGCAGCCTTGGGGTGCCACGTGTGACTCCAGGCTGGCAGTCCAGGAGCCAAGCACTGCTCCCAAACAGCTTCTCCCACCATGGGGAACACTTGCCTCCCCAAGCAGATCGGGACCTGGTGGATGTTTGGGGAAAGCAAAGGATGCAGATTGAGGTTGGTTTATTAGATTACGGACAGCCCCATGCAAATAGGGCCATATTGATCCGGTCTGCAAACACCTGGCTGGGAATACAAGCAGCCCCTGAGTATACAGAAGCTGCTGGAGATTATTAACCAGATCCATTGCTGTAAATCACATTACCTCCTTCCAAACCCTGACCCAGCACGGAGTCCCCCTGTGCTAGGCGCTGTACAGGGCACATGCTTGCAGCACAGGGGAGCATCACTTCTCCCTGCCTAAAGATTCAGCTCAAAAGCGTGGAGCCCGGCAGAGGCATCCTGCTCTGGGGTCCATGGAGCCAGTTTTATGCAGCCCACCTTTCCCACAGCAGCTCCCAAAGCAAAGCACATGTTATCAGGAGAAACTCACTGTATAGGGAAACAGTCACGGGAATGCAAAGCAAGAAGAAAAAAAATTTACAAATAATAAGAAAGGTGGGAAAAAAAAAAAAAAATCACATCTTCAGGGGAAAACTCCTCCCTGCTTCTAGGTTTCTCCTATTTTGCACCAACTGCAAACCACCCCTGTACTGCATAGGGCAGACAATGCAGGCTCCCCTGCCTTCCATAGCACCCCAACTCCAAGCACAGACAGGAAAAAAAAACAGTAAAATGCTTCCCAGCATATTTCCAAGAGATCAAGAAACCCTTTGCAGAGCTTCGTTCCAGCAGTTCCTGGATTAAAGGAGGAACTGGGGAATGCGGTGCTGAACCAAAGGCAGAGGAGGAATCCCCTCTTTCTCCCTTCTCCCTGCCAAAATCCACAGCTCTGATTCAGCAGAAGCACCACCAGCAGCACAGCCTACTGTATCTCACTGCAAACAAACCCATTTATGTTTAAACCACCACCCTACTCCCCTCAAGGATTGCTGCATGCAGTAATTTCCTTGTGACGGGGGAAAAAAAAAAGCCATGATGAAATTGTCTCAGAGTTTCTCTGCGTTTTGTTTACAACCGCTGCCCTCAAACCCAGGGCCGGCACGAGCCCTGCTAACAGGAATAAATCTCGCATTTGAGAGCATTTAGAAAAGCTCTGCTTGCAGACACTCAGCGCTCGAAGGGGGAAATCCCTCTGCAGGTCTCAAATAAGGGAACTTGAACCATTTTTCCCAGGAGAAATTTATGCCTGAAAGATCTTCCGAGTTTCTCATTTGGAGCTACAAGGCCCGATAACAAGATCTCTTTTCCCGGACTCACCCACAAACTGAGTGCTGCCAGGATCGTGCAGAGGCTAGGGGAGATGGACTGGAGAGAGACCCGTGGCAGCAGGGAAAACACCCAACATTCATGCTTAGCTGGTATTTATGCCCACATCTGGTTAATACAGATGTTTTTCCAGCATGCATTAATAGTGAGCACAAAGACTTCTTCCCCTCTGCGCCTTGTCCAGTGCTATCAGCAGGCGTTATCCAAGAGGGGGTTGCCAGCAGGGCACCTTCCCAGCACACTCATTCCCTGGACACATGAACCCAACCCTACCCAAAACCTGGGGAGGCCAGTGCAAGCAAAGGCTTGGAAACTTGGGAGCATGGGGATCAAGAGCAGGAGGACCAGCTCATCCATCTCCCAGGAGGAAACAGATGGGGCTGGGAGCGATGGGACACAGTAGACCCTCCAAGAGCATCCTCCTGCTCTGCTGCAATCACAACAAAGTTTACTCAGCATCAGGCACCCACAAAAGTCAAGCCTTGAAATAAATGCAAACAGGTTTGCTCCTGTACACCCCAAATTGTGGGGAGTCCCTCTGGAGTGGGAACACTATGCCAGAGCCAGGCCGAGTTTCTCTGCTTTGATAGCAGGGCCGAAGGGGAGGAGGTGGGAAGAAGAGCCCACTGGCAGCCCTGTTCTTCCCACCTCCTCCCCTGGAGGATTGCAGGAGGCCAATTTTGATTAAACTAATTAAGCCTGCTCCGTTCAAAGAGCTCCAACCACATGCTACCAGGGGAGAGCAAGAAAATATGAAATTATGAGGAAAAGAAGATAAGTCTCCTGCAAGCACACTCCTCCAAAGCCATCCATCGCCAGCAGATCCCTGATGGACACCACTATACGGGAAGAGAAAAGCCCAGAAAACAGACTTGCTGTAGAGACAAGTCCAGCCCTGAAGACCCTGCTCCTTCCAGCCACCAGGATTTGCTGGGACATCCCACTTCCCCGCAGGGTGACTGGTTTCCATTCCCTCCTAGCCAGTCCCAGAGGCAGCCGCTCCTCTTGTCATAATTCAGTCCTCCACCAAGTCAAGGTCTACCAAACCATCCCTAACTTCCAGCCCTGCACATTCCCCCCCGCTCCTTTCCCTTGAAGACATCAGGTTTCTGGAAGCAATTTAATTGTGAGCTACAGAGAGGCTTCCTCGGGCAGTGTGGATCGGCTGCAGGCCCTCTCTCCCAAAATGTTTCACTTCCCCCCAGGGTGGCCACACCAGGGGACCCTCAGACTCTGCCTGGCTGGGAGAGAGAGAAGCATCACTTTTGCCTTCAAAGCCTTTCAACTAGAAGAAAGGAAAAAAAAATAGTAATAACAAATATCAAAGCAAAGGCTTCCTCCCCTTTGAAGGGCAGGAGAGAGAGCAGCCGGGCGAGGGCTGGACCTGCCGAAAGCTGAGCGGGGACCCGGATCCTGCAGGGCTGGAGCAGGAGCACTTTCATGATGAGCTTTCGCAGAAGCAGAATGATGCCTTAGGTGCAAGAATTGCATTGAAATTCAAATCGGGGTGTTGAACTCTCTCCTGTGCCTTGGGAAACCTCCTCGGTGGAAACACAGAATAAGGAGGAGGGCGGGATTTGATACCCTAGAGAAGGCCTGGGGGGAAGGAAAACAAGCTGCCCCATCCTGCCCTGAGAAACACTTGAGCCAAGGGGTGCTGGGCTTGCAATTGTACCTCACTTACAGCTCTGCCCTGCACCCCAGAAACCCCAGCACTGCATGCACCACATCTGCCCCTCTTCTCCCCCTGCTGCTCCTGGGGGGGTTTTACTTGGGGCGTGGGGAAGAGAAGGAAGGGAGGGAGAAAGAAAAAGAAACCCCGTATCGTAATTGCTATATTAAAGAGAAATAGCAGGCAAGAATAATAAGAGAGGTGTCAGAAGTGAAATACAGTAACAGACATTTAAAAAAAAAAAGACTACAGTTCTGCGATGGGGGTGTTAATTGAACACAGAGCTACAGAGAACAAAGGGGTGTTAAGGAAGAGAAGAAGGGGAAAAATCCTACCTTCTCCAAAGATCTGATTTGAGTTAAGTTTGGTGAAGATAATGCACAGGGAAAGGTATCTAAGAGGCACTTTATATAGCTTTTATGTTCTAAAATAAAACAAAAAAAAGACAACAAACCCATTATTCAACAACAATTGCATGGCTAATCAGTGCTGTCTATAAAGATTCCACTTTGTAAATCCCCCCATTGGTGCTATGTACACCTTTCTTTTAATCCTCAATTCCTTCAGCACTGAAGGGAGAGGAGGGTAGAGAAAATAAAAATTGTGCGATTTCAAATAGAAAGTCAGGGTCTTTTTAAGAAGCAGAATTTGCCCAATGCCCTCACCTCCCCCAAATGAGCAGAGAAAGTGAAACGATGGGAAAAGCTCTTAAGGAGGAGGAATCAGATTAAATGGTCATATATCCTGTGCTCAGCCTCTCCCCGCCGGTCCCCGCCGAACGAGATGGGAGTTGGGAAAGGCTCACAGCTGAAATAGATGCTGCTGCATTTTGACAGCAGATATTTTCCAGTTTGCCATCCAAGGACCCCACGTCTGCGTACGCCTTGCCTGATTCTTCTGCTTAGCTATTCTGCTCATGCAGAGAACAGCTTAAAAAAAAAAACATACCAAGAGAGAGGAAAAAAAACAAGAGGGGAAAAAAAAAGCCATAAAGACAGAGCCCCTACCCTGCCTTCAAACTTTTTATAAATCAGCAATGCAATTTCCGATTTCAATCCCTATTGACGGAGGAATCAATTGTATTTAGGACAACAATGCCTCCCATTTCCATAATTATTATTCCAAAAAGCCAGCCAGCCATTTGAAGGCAGTCCTGCCCCTTCCCTCGCAACAAAGCGACCAACAGCAAGTGAAAACACACCAAATGAACGCCGACAACTTCGATGTATATTTAAGCGGCAATTTTTTTCCTCCCCTACATACTCCTGCCTGGATCAGGCCTCTCAACTTTTATTACTTTTAAACAGACATCACCCCAAAAGCAGCAATCTCCAGACTGCAGACAAAAGACAACCCACTGAGCTTTTTTTTTTTCCATCATTACTGTTTTTTAAAGTGCTAATAAATACTTGAAAACAACTAAAGAGCACAAATGCAAAAGGGAACTCCTTGACCAACACCGATGACCTATTTTTCTAAGAACTTTATAGACACTTTGGGTTTGCTCAAGACAAGGTTAACACTATGAAATAGTAGCCATAATGTTGCGAGAGATGGTGGTAAAGTCTCCGTAAGGCTCTGGAGTCACTTAAATCAGGCAGCGGGGGAACTGAACGCACATTTCTGCACATCATAACGCTGGGGGGAAGATGTACGCACGCACTTTCAAACACCCACCAGTGACCACAAACAATCACCAGGATTTCAAACACCACACATGCAAAAATCTGGGGAGCTAAATGGAAAGTGGGAAGCAAGAAGTTGGCTCAACTTTCACGCCGCTGCCCACAAGGAAGGGGTGAGCAAACAGATGCAGGCGGTACCCTCGGCCCCCGAAGAAACAAGGCGAACTTCCTCCTAGCATTGGGCCCACAAAGCAATAATTAAAAAAAAATAATAAAAATAAACCTAAACCATCTGGCTGTTTGCTTTCTTACTAAGTGTGATTTTTGGGGACGCAGATAGGGGAGAGGGGAGGAGGTCTTTGAATTTGCAAAGTGAAAGGATTCACCACAAACGTATCCGAGGGTAGATAAACAACGCTCCAAAAGCCATCTCAAGTCAACCTCTTCGGAGACCTCCATAGCATAGTCAAGTAACCCAGACACAACAGCAACAAATAGTGTTTAAAAAAATGTCAGACAGCCCCAGTTCACACCTGAATATCCTTATTTCCAGCACCATGCTTCACCCTATACCATCTCTTTGCATTTTCCTTAGCAGACAGGAATTCTCCCACCTAGCCACTGTGGGTATGCAGTTCCTCATCCCTCCCCAGCTCAATGGGATCTCACGGCATCCCTGAGCTCACCTGGATTTTCCCACTAAGTTTGGTCCTAGCAGATTCCCCACTTCTCAACTTTGATAGCAAAGCTGAGCTGGGATTGAAGAGTTACCCTGCCAAAAAGCATTCCTGAGCGGGCAATGTACGCAGCATCAAATACAGCATCCAGCACACACGGAAAAGAGACAGACAAACGCTCTTTGATTCACACAAAATAAAAGGAGAAAGAGAGAAGAGACGAAGGAACTTGGTGGCTCCTTTTTTTTTGTGGAGGCATGCAGGGGAACACCGTAAAATACTGAAAACGTATCTCTACGCAGACCCTCTCATGTTACAGCACAAGAACTGCTTGGAGGTTCCCATAGTGAACCCAGTGTTGGTTATTATGGGAAGTCTGTAAGGAAGGACTCCTCGGGAAGGTCAGAGGCGGCCCCGCAGCCGTGGGGACTCCGGAGAGCCGAATGCCACCGGTAGGTGCTTTGTCTGGGCTACACGCTGCACAAACAACGCTTAACAAAGGGCCCTCTTAGTCATTTTATATATATTGCAAGAGTCAAGTAATTGTATTTTCAATCAGCTGCTCACACTGGGAGGTTATATATATATATATATTTAAGAAAGGGAAAAAAAAAATAAGACCTAGTTCAGGTTTCTGAAAGCTGTTCCCCTTTTATATGTAACTATCAATGTATATCAACTGGGTGTGCAATCATATTTATTGTCACTTTCATTCATGTCATGCCCTTGCTTATATGGCTTAGATATGAATTATTGACTGTTTCAGTCCTTGTTGTAAAGAGGGGGGAAGAGGGGGAAAAGTCAAGTACTTTGCAGCGTGCTAAAACAAGGCAGCTACACCAGCACGGGAAAGCCCGTGGATCAACTCTGGTCCGCTCAGAAAGCCAACAGGAGAGATGAGCCACCCCCCAAATTTCCATCATTTCCCCCATTATTTTTTTAAATTAAAAAAAAAATAAATTCCAACAAATACATAAATAAGTGGTGCATGTTGCTAAATGTCCTTCCCTGAGCATCTGTTGTTTAAGATCACCCTTGATTGATGACTGCTATTTTTTAATTGTTGCTTTTAAAATTTAAATGCCCCCCTGGGATGTGTTATAAGTATGTTAGTACATGGTAGGAGGTCTGGAAAGTGGGAAACAGCAGAACCAACGCTCTCATGCCATTAGCTTCTAAAGAAGCCTGAGAACACCCCATGCCATAAAACAACAGTACCCTAAAGTAACTAACAATCTAATATATTGCTTTCACTAAAGGCAACTGACAACTCGCTCTTACATGAGCTAGCTTGGATGATTGGCAGACAAGAGCATTTTAACCCTTTCTTTAAAAAAAAAGGAAGAAACCTTTGTGTTTACCTGAATACTAATGGCAATAAAACTGCACAATCTCATATTGTTGGGATTATTTCCTACACATACACTCTGCATTAAGATTCAATTTTGTTTTTTAAACAGTGCCATGTCTTAAAGAAGAAATCAGAGCAAGACAGAAATTGCAAAGGGGCTGATTTTTTTCTCCTCCCCAGAAAAAGCAATAAAGGCTATACAATAGAAATTAAACCACGATATTTTCTCTTCTAGACACAAACCACATCATGCAAGTCCACTGCCAGAAGCATTAAATACCAACGAGTTATTTCTCCCCACTTAAATACTGCTGCATGGCGAGGGGGGGGGCCACAAACTTGGTGGAATAAAACCCCCAAAGAGCAAAAAGAAAAATAATACAGAACCAACAACATTGGTTTCCTACCTGTTTTTTCTTTGATTTCACACAAGACATTAAAAAGCGCTGGCTTCATCCTGTGGCAGTTTAAAGCATGTTTCCTGGAGAGAAAAGAAAAGAGGGGAGGGTGAGTTCAGGATGACACCACGAGGAACAACTTTCCAAATTCACGCAGGCTGGTGTGTGCATGCTGGAGGTGGGGGAACAGATTTGAGCCCCCTTGGCCCCAGTGCTGCAAACAGCCACCTACCCAAGGCAGGGGCAATGAATTACACCAGTTTAGGAATGGCTTGAAAATCGCCTTTGCCACCGAGCGGCTCCACGGCGGCGAGAGCCAGGCAATGCTCCACAGCAAAGCCAGCAGGTTTTGGGAGCCAAGCTCAGATCAACTGTCTTATTCAATACAGAGACAGCACTGGGCTCTGTCTCCCACCTCCAATATTACACCCAGCCATGTGCTTTATCAGGCTCATCCTGTGAGGCAGGGGGAAAATAAACTCCTCCTTGCCCCAGTGCTGGAAACATCCTCTGCTTAGAGCTGTCAATTCGGGGAATTTCAGCGCCCAACTTGGAGCACAGAAAGATGTGTGGAGAGAGAAACCCATTCCTCTGCCTCCATGCTACTTACATCCAGCCTATTTGCAGGTGTTAAAATTTAATTCTTTACAATTGGGACAGTAAACACATTAAAAATCACAGCCGGCTGCTTCTGGGAAGGGGAGGGAATGCTATTCAACGCCGCTTTTCTCGGCTGCTGTTATTCCAGAGCTGACCGTTCTCCTGTGGGTTTTGAGGAGAGACTTTGGGGAGGGGGCGTTTTAATTGGCTGGTTTTAAAGCCCACCATGTGCCCACAAAGAAACAGTATGATAAATTTTCTTCTGTTAAGGCATAGGATGATTTAGCCAAGGGTTCAGCTGCACACAGGGCTGTTGCTATCAGGCGCCGGTTACGGGGATTTCTGTTTACCAACCAAAATTACACGCGAAAGACGATGTGAACATCTGGCAAACATTCACACTACTTACCCCACCACCCACATGTTAAAAAGATTTATGTATCTGATGAAGTCTCTCAAAGGTATATACCCTTGCAGAACCACAGCATTCCCTTATCAGCACACCCAGATGGGCGCAGACATTTGGGTATACGCAAATCACGTATATATGCTGTAAGGGCCCTCTCACAAATACTGGCACTTTGCATCTTCCCTAAACTTAATTTAAAAAAAAAATAAATAAAACCAAACAAAAAAAAAAGAGGCAGCAAAACAACCGTGCAAGAGCAGGACGGAAGGAGGAAATGCAAAGCCAAACATTATTGATAAATACAGCGTGTTTGCCAGTTCAGAATTAAAAATAATAGTAATTTACCAAAAAAAGGTACTGTGAGGAAGCAGCTGAAATAGACCAGCAAGGCAAGCCCATAAAGCCTTCTCCTAGCTCTGCTCTGCTTTGGTTTTATTGATTTGATTAACTACACTAAATTATCCAGGCAGGAACACACACGATTCCTGCAACTTTCCAAAGGAAGAGCCCCTCACTGCCCCGGGTCTGGCCAGGGAGAAAGTGAATGATTTCCTCCTCCTCACAGCTACTCTGCTCCTGCAAGAACATAAGAAAATGAATAAAATCATCCCTGCAACCAGCCTTTTTGGTAAGTGGGAGCTCTACAGAAGCTGTGGAGGCAGGAAGGATGGAAGCTGAGGCTGGGGGGTACTTTTATCCTTTTGGAAGTTCTTAAGCGAGTTTTGGGGCTGTGCGGTGCGTTTTTCCAGGAACAATGTATTCTAGCAATCTGCTCCAACTCGGGGCACGAACATCAGCAGGAAGGACAACACACCAAGTAGCTCTGTAGCCCAGAAAAAATTTCAAGTGTAACCCAGAACAATGCAGGGCAACTTTTTTGTTTTAATTCCTTCATTTGGGGATTTTTTTTCCCCCCTCCCTTAACTTCTGGTAGAGCATTTGAAGGTGCACATTAGGTTTGCTTTCCCCGAAGCACAGGGCAACTGAGATACCGGCTTTTACAGCCTTATTTTCCCTTTTTAAATATATCTGCAATTAAGGAGGAAAAAAAACCAAAAAAACCAAAAAGGCAAAGCTTCTATGAGCATCTTCAAAACGCAGAAACACGCTGAAAAAATACCACCACTACAGGGGCCTAGGAAAGAAAATGATCAGCAGCCCTAAAAGCGGGGCAGCAGCACTTCGTGGGTCTTTCGGAGGAGCCCGGAGCGCAGCCCCCCGCACGCCCAGCCTGCCCCAACCACCACCGCCCTCCGCAGCTAACCCCCACCCCAAAAAGGCTGGGAAAAGCCAGGCCCGGCGTGTGGATGGATGGAGGGGGAGGCTGCGAGCGCTGCGACCCCTGGAAACGGCCGCGAAGTTGGGAGGGGGGGTAAGAAAAATGGGAAATAAAAAGGGGGGGGTATGAACCAGTGCCCTTTCATCTGCCGTGCCTCCCTCGCCACATTTCTCCGCAGCAGGAGCAGCAGGACCCCCGTCCCCCGATGCGCCCCGCGGCCGGGCGCGCTCCCCCCGCCGGACAACAAAGGCCGGGCCGGGGCGCGGGGGAAACTTCCCGGCACCTGCCCCCCCGCTCCCCGCCGCTCTCACCTGGCCTGCGCCTCGTCCAAACTCTGGTCCGTGATGGTCATGATCTGCTGTAAGATGTCTCCGATGTCCTGCTTCCTGCCTGCCTCCCCCTCCGCCCCGCCTGGTCCATCCTGCATGTGCTGGGACAGGCCCGGGTGCCCCGGCATCCCCACCCCGCTGTGCGTGTGCATCAGCCGCGGCTGGTCATCCATCGCCGGCCGCCGGCCCCGCTCCGCCGCCGCCTCCTGCCCTGGCTGCCGGGAGCGGCGCGGCTGGGCTGGCCGCCTGGCTCCTCGCTTTCTTTTCTTGCTCGCTTTCTTCTTCTTCTTTCCTCCCCCCCCTTCCTCCTCCTCCTCCTCCTCCCCAGCCTCTTCCTCTTCGCTTTTTATTTATCCTTCACGCTGGCGCCCGGCTCCGCGGCGGGGAGGAAGAGGAGGAGGAGAAAAATGAAGGAGGGGGGGGAAGAAAAAAAAAAGAGAGAGAAAAAAGAAAGGGGAAAAAATCCCTTTGGCTGCTGGAGGAGGAGGAGGAGGAGGAGGGAAGAGGGAGGGAGGGAAGGAGGAGGGAGGGAAAGGGG